>VXBU01012189.1:791660-801912 GCA_013400315.1 Bombycilla garrulus
CATTGTGGGGTCTCCCGGGACTGCAGAGATCCTGGCAGGTGGGGATCAGTCAAAGGCCGGGCTCGATCATCTTTGAAGTCTTTTCCAGCCTAAAAGATCCTGTGATTCCCAGCACGCAAACAGCCCGAACCTTTGCCATATGTGCATTGGAAAAGGCTCTAAACCCAGAGGAATCCTAAAAGTTTCGCTCATCTGATTCCTTCAGAGGGATGGAGCACTGATCTCCAGAGGAAAAGCTGAGAGAGTTGGAGTTATTTAGCATGGAAAAATAGAAGGATCCAGGAAAAACTTCTTGAAGCCTTTCAGTATTTAAAGGGAGTTTATAAGAATGATGGAAATAGAGTTTTTAGCAGAGTATGTAGTGACTGGACAAGGCGTGATGGTTTTAAACTGAAAGGGGGGAGATTTAGACTTGCTCTAAGGAAGAAATATTTGTGGTGGGAGTGGTTAAACACCAGATGAGGCTTTCCAGAGAAATTTCCATCCCAGGAAACATTCAAGGTCAGGTTGGATGGGGCTCTGAGCAGCATAAACTGGTTGAAGATGTTCCTGGTCACTGCATGAAGTTGGACTTGAAGACCAAAAATTCATTTAAAGTTCATTTCCAACCCAAACAATTCCGTGATTCTATTATGAGGACTGAATGTGACCAGCTCAGATGGAGTTTTCTGAAATGAGATGAGGTGGATCCCAACCCAAATTCCTCCGAGTCAGTAATTCCAGGGACACAGTCCATCCTCAATTTCATTAGATTGCCAAGAAAGCAGCCACATCAAGGTCCTCCCTAAAGACAGAAAAGTGCCTCCACTCCCCATTTTTTTCACAGGACCGGACATTTTTGCTGTTAATATTTTTTGGTTGCTGCAAACTGAGGCAGGACTAGGGTGGGTTAAACCCTGCCTGGACTAAGAATTTCCAGCTGGATGTCTCAAACTCCCACTTGCTTAAAGCTCCTGAGCAGAGGGTAAAGTCTGCAATGTCCCCTCATTCTGATGGGTTTGATAGCTTGGCTACAAAATCAATGAAGTGAAATTCCTGATGTGATCCTTCACCCACGAACGTCTTCATTTCTCTTTTCTGCCACAGTCCGGACATTGCGTTGGACATACAGCTCTAAAACAAGATAATAATGAATAAAATCCCTGAAAATGAGTTCGTTACTAAATAGGAAAATTTCTGAATTTATAGATCATAATACAACTAATAAAAACAACGACAAAAATAAAAATAATAATAAAAGGGTGCCATCTTTGCTGATGGCACTTTCAATCACACTTTTGCTTTTGTTCCTTTTCCATCTGTCTACCCAACCCATGTCCTGATCTCTCCTAGTTTTGGTTGTTTTTTTTCTTTTCTTATGGAACTCCCTGTCCCATCCCAAGGACCACGCAGGTGTGGAGTTGGTGGGAATCCTCAGGCACAAAGAATTTCACATGTGGATGGTCTTAGCCCATCCACAATGGATGAATTCTCGTCAGTGATTTAGGTGTCCAACTCCAAGTGCCTCTGGAAATAAAAGACGCCTTCACCCCACTTCCTCAGGCTGCCCAGCAAACTGAAAGAGGAGAGAATTAAATCCGATTTCAGGGGGATGTTCTGTACGCAGAGGGTGATGAGGCCTCGGCACAAGTTGCCCAGAGAAGCTGTGACTGCCTCTTCCCTGGAAATTCTCCAAGCTGGATGGGGCTTGGAGGAGCCTGTCGAAATGAAGATGGTCCTGAAGGTGCCTCCCAACCCAAACCATTCCATGATTTTATTCTCTGATTCGGTGATAAGTAACTGCCTTCCTTCCCTGTAAACTTGCCTGGAAAAGTCCAGGCACAATTCAGGACACCAGAATCATGGGGAAATGATCCTGTCTCTGTCCAGAGGACACACTACAAACCTACCAGAAAAGAGCAATAGCCATTATTTCTCTAAGGGACACATTCCAGGGGTTTAAAAAGGAAGAATTCCGAGGATTTCAAAGGCGACTTGAAGGCTGTTTCTTGTAGGGGTGGTTTGGGAAAGGGGAAGTGGATTCGAGTCCGTTCTGTTTAATTCAATCAAACACTAATTCGGATGACAGGATCTTTATTAAAGCTGGAATTGGGGATAATTTGCATTTAGAAGCAACTCCAAATGCTCCTTTTTTTTGGTATAAGCTCATTTGACACGGAGAGAGCGAAGGCCACATTTAATAAGAGTTCTTGTGTAGAAACCAGAGACCTTCTGGAATTTACTAGAAGCCGAGCTTTGATTGAAGATCTTCATCTCTCATTACAATTTATCATGGTAAAAAATTTAACTAAGGCATATTTAAATGGTAATTAAGAGTGTTATGGGTTTTTAAATTGATAATATAGTAGCTCTGAAAGTCTCAATATTATGTGCCAGATGCACTGATGTGAGGTCACAGCTATGAGGAGCATTTGGTCGGCCCTGAGTCACACTTGTCACTAAAAGTTTCCACTAAACCTAAATTCTCATGTTAAAAACAGATGAAAAATGTCTGTTTTGTAAATATAAAATTATTCCAGAGTTTGTCTTAGTTTCACAAATTAATCGGTTTCAGACAGACAAACAAAAAACAGCAAGAAGCAGAAAATGTGTAGGAGACGCAGCCTGACATTAAGAAAATGTTTTGATTTTCTGATTGGAAATGACATTTATTCAATCAGAAGCACTCTTGAACATAAATCAAAATCTGGGCACTGAAGTGAAACATTCCCTTCTAGTGAAAGCATTACCAGTTTACCAGAGGAAAACAATGTTTGATCAGGCTCTATGCAAAATAGGGTTTTTCTTTCTGCTGCAGACCCCAAGGAAAATAATAAATCCATTTTCCACAAGGTCTCCTAGCAGGATCTGAAGGGACTTCATGATATTTTTATAAGTGCCCTGATAAAGTTTTCCACTTCCAGAAAGTATTTGGAAGCCTATTTCTCCCCGGAATATCAATATTCAGAGTGGTTAGAAATCCCTTTCAGTATTCCACACACAGCTGTTAATAAACTGGTCAGCCAGAAAGGTGTGAAAGCTGTAGAAAATATCATAGCAAGCCAACAAGTTATGAAGACATAATTTTAAAATAACACTGGGTTGCCCCACTTTTCCAGCAAAAGTTCCTCAATATGTGCATAATTTCCAAAAATGTGCACAAAATTCCCGAGACAAAATTCCCACTTGAGATTTATGGGGTGGACTTGGAGGTGCTGGAGGAGCTGGGATTTTCTGCCTTCTAAAAGGGGATTTTCAGGCGTGTGCACACCTCTATTTCTCAGCGGAGCACAAGCCATCCTTGCACCACACGAGGGGAAAACTCATCCACAGCTCACAGGGAAGGTAGGGAATGTCAGAGTCTCGGCTGAGGAGATGAGAAATGTGCTGTTTGCACGTTAAAATGCGTGTGAAAACAGCTAAGAATAGGAATCCACTGCAGAAATGGAAGGCTGACTCCTGAGGGCTGCCCAGATTGGTTTTTAGGAGCCTAAGAGCAGAGTTTGGGGGGAAGAATATTTTTTTTCCATTCCCTAACTTGGGTAAGGAGATTTTATAGCCAAAATGGGCGACTTCTGCTTTATGCCACTGATCAGGAAATCTAATTTGTGAACTATAAAAACAATGGAAAAATAATCTTTTTGTACTCAGTGGTGCCTGGAACTTTCAACTTCACCTTGAGGGTTTTGTTGGATACTGATCTGGTCTCTTTCTTCAGCCTCAATAAATAACAAGTGAGAGGTGACTCTATTTTCCAGAGCAGTTTTCATCTGAATGGAGCCTAAATCGGAGAGCCTAAATTTATAAAAGTGTTTGTCTCTTCTGTCTTGTTTACATGGCTTTCCTCATTCCTGGAAAAATCAGTCTGAGCTGATTTTAAGAATTCTATTCAAAGAGACTGAAATTCCCGGGAAATCTATGCCAACATTTCACTCATCTCAGCATTAGGAACTTTCTTCACAACTTTCTCCTGGAGGGCAACCTTGTGGCTTCTTGTGGTACCTTCCACAGTCACAGAATCATGGAATTGTTTGGACTGGAAGAGACCTGAAAGGTCATGGAATTCCAACTCCCTGCTATCAGCAGGGACACCTTCCACTATCCCAGGTTGCTCCTGGCCTTGGACACTTCCAGGGATGGAGCAGCCACAGCTTTTTCTGAAAAACCTGGGCCAGGGCCTCCCCACCCTCAGAGCCAAGAGTTCCTTCCCAATATCCCATCTAACCCTTGCTTCTGTCAATTAAAAGCCATTCCCTGTGTCCTGTCCTTCCATCCTTTTCCCAAATTCCCTCTCCAGCTCTCCTGGAGCCCCTTCAGGCACTGGAAGGGACTCTGAGCTCTCCCTGGAGCCCTCTTGTCGCCGTTGAGTTAGGAATGGCTGGGACAGCCGTAGTAAAGACTCCAAACATATAGAAAGTAAAGAAGTATTTATTGATAAAAAAACTCATCTTTTTAGAGATGAGTTCATTAGTTAGATTAGTATTGGCTATAGCAAGTGACAGCCCATTGGATCAAGAAGGACAACAACTTCTTGGAAGCATCTTTCATAAAGCACCAGGTGCAAGATATTGGTTTTAATTATTTCTCTGCACTCTCCCACAACCTTCCCCGCGCAGCCTGTGAACGCTGTGGGTTTTTCTCTCTGATCTGGCTGTCAGCAGCCACACCTTCCCTTCTCCAGGCTGGACATTCCCAGCTCTCCCAGCCTGGCTCCAGAGCAGGGAGGATCCAGCCCTTGGAGAATCTCTGTGGTCTCCTCTGGATCTGCTCCAGCAGCTCCACATCCTTCTTGTGTCAGGGTCCCAAAGGATGGAAACAGTTTTCCAGGTGGGGTCCCTCAACCTTCTGATCTCACATTATAGGACTGGAAATAAACCCATCTCTCCAATTTTTCCCATTCCAGTGTTCAGTAATTCCCATTCAGCGAAGAGAACCTTGGAACCATGAGTGCCACAGTCTCTCTACATCCAAATTCAGGTTCCAAAACTTCTTCCAAACTTGAGCAAGGGTTCTCTTACACAAACTCTCTGGCATTAAGGATTAGAGCATAAGGGGTTGGAGCACACTGAGCTCTGTGTTCCTGAGCAAGCCAAAATAAAAGTTCAGCCCTTGGCCAAATGATGAAGGGAGCTGAGAGAGGACAACATTTAAAAGCTTTAGATTAAACCTGATTTATGTCTGTATTTGCCAGCAAACCTAGGAGGAACTTCTGGTGAAGACTGGAAATTTGGAAAAATGGCCGTAGAGGGAAAGGTTCAAAGGGTTCAAAGTAGAATCAGAGAATCAGAGAATGGTTTGGTTTGGAAAGGACCTGAAAGGTCACCCAGTTCAACCCCTGCCATGGGCAGGGACATCTTCCACCGGACCAGGTTGCTCCAAGCCCCACCTAACTTTTCCTTGGACACTTCCAGGGATTGAGCCTCAAATTCTCCTGCAACCTGTAGTTAACTCTCTCTTTCCAAAGCTTGGAATAAATCCACATTTTCTTGTGTGGAAGCAGTGGGATGGTCACCACAAGTTAAGCTGACCTTCCCAGCCACAAACCAACCAGCAACAACGTTCTGGAAATTTATTCCAGCCAGCATCCCCAGTTCAGCCAGAACAGAGCCCATCCAGAACAAAAAAGCCCAAAGAAGAGCAAAATATGAGCTGTGTAGCAGCAAAGTCACTGCCAATGCACAATGCAGAATTCAATTTTCAGGACTGCACTAAAACAACAAAAGCTGCTGCGTGTAACACTCAAAGAGCTGCTGTTTTAACTTTCCACTTGCATCAGTGTCTGGTACCTTTTAAGATGACAGCTTATTTGTAACTCATTCAACCTGATGCCTCCAGAGCAATGAAATGTACCCCTGGGATATTCTTTTTTTCCTTTTCCTCTCCATCTCACATTTTACATCCCTCGTACATTTCAACAAGTTCATAATAACTTTGCTTTGCCTCACTACTCTGATTGCTCCCATCCCCGGGTTATTTACCGAGCGGAGGTGCTGCTGCAGAAAGGACAAACAGATTAAGGAACTCAGCACTTTGCTGTGGCAATAAGAAAATTGCATCTTTCTCTCTGCACACGGAGAAGAAACAGGGCTGGAAATGGCACAGCAGTCGACCTTCGCCTTCTGCATGGTGGGGACAAGGAAGCAGAAAATAACCCCTTTCTCCTGAATTTCCAGAGAACATTGCGGTGTTCCGGCTGCAGAGAACATACCATGGAAATTACAGAGTATTTCTATCTTTTACATTTTATTAGGCATGATGGGGGAGCCGCTGTTTGAGAGCACTGCCTAAACACACATTTGGGCTGACAAAATGGAGATGTAAATTCCTTTACACCCGGAGGCACCAAAACTCTCCCATCATTTGTGACCCCCAGGTTTGTAGTGGAAATCCATCGGCCAAGTGTTGCAATATTCCCAGTGCAGCTGGATTAGTGCATGTCATTATGGCAGTAAATATCCAATAGATTTAACCTATAAATATTTACAGAATCATGGAAGGATTTGGTTTGGAAGGGATTTTCAAGATCATCTCATTCCAACCTTCTGCCATGGGCAGGGACACTTTCCCAGACCAGTTTTCTCCACTTAAATTTTTACCAACTGAGGACACAGGTGTTGCGATGTAATATTGGAGAATTTTAGCAGCATTGGAGTTGATACTCCAACTTCTTAGAAAAATCTAAAGAGTTTTAGAAGAGGTTTTGGGATGAAATTCCTCTCAACACATTTTCAAAAACTGGAGACCTTCCGAAGGAATGAGGGCCTGTGGACATTTCATCAAATCCTTGTGGGCTCCTTCCAGCTCAGGAAATTCTGTGATGCTGTGTGGTGAATGCTGGACTGTAAAGTCTGATCCTCAACAAGGAAAATCTCTGTTAACTCAGAAGTTCACCAAAATAAAAAATTCAAAGTTAAAAATATCTCTCCAGCACCAGATGATTTTGTTCCCTAGAAAGTAGGGCTCATCAAAGAAACCTGTAATCTGTTCAAGGACATTTCATATCTGGGTGATAAAGAAAGTCATGATGATAAAAACCTGGATTATAACCAGGTACCTTCAAGATTGAGGCTGTTGCCAAATACAGGAACAAAAAGACACATTTTAATAAATTAAAACCAGTCTCAATCCAGCAAATTCCAATTTGAATGGGAAGGGAAGGATTTGCAGTGGTTTTTATCTTTGTCGCAATCACCTTACGGGAAGATTCTGAGCAAATATTGTTCAATATTTTTATCACAAGGGAAAATGGGTTGAAAGAGAGTCGATTTAGATGGGATTTGGGGAAGAAATTCCTCACTCTGAAGGTGCTGAGGTCCTGGCAAAGTTTTCCCAGAGAAGCTGTGGCTGCCCCATCTCTGGAAGTGTCCAAGGTCAGGTTGGATGGGGCTTGGAGCAACCTGGAACAGTTGGGACAGTGGAAGGTGTCCCTGCCCATGGCAGGGGGCGGAACTGGATGATTTTTAAACCCTTCCAACTCAAACAACTCCATGATTCCATGATCCTGTATTAATTTTAAGGTGCAAAAATGCAGCAGTTCATTCAAGTGGATAAGGAACAGTTTTTTGTGTAGTTTTTTAGCATTTAACACAATATCTGAGATAGAAAGGAAGGCAAACTTTATAATTTTGAGTTATGCAAGAGGAAGTCGCATGAATCAAAGTGTTGGAAATTGAATTTAGTTGAATTTAGCCTTGAAATAAGACAGTATTTCCAAAAAGTGGAAATAATTATATCCACTGAGAGTTTAAAAGTGGACATGGTGGACTGAGTATTCCCTGGAGTCTCTGAGACAGAAATAGACAGCAGAATTTGCTGAAAATGAGGATTTACCATTTGCTGGTCCTTTTGAAAGACATTTCTAAATGAGGAAAAAAGCAAAAACCATCCATATTTCCATGAAAACTGGAAGCTCTCAGATCCCAGAAGTTGCTCAGTAATTCTGACACTCCTGTACACTTCGTTACTAGCTGGCAATTAGCAAGCCCATTAAATGCTGGTTAATGAGAATGCTAATTGCACTGAGCAGCTGCAGGTGGCTCCCGGCACTCCCAGTTCTGGGGCAGATCCTCCATTTCCCTGTCCAAATCTGGGAAATATCGATCTCCCCAAATCCCCAGCTCTGGATCAGCCTTATCAGAGCCATCTGCTCCAGAGCTGGAGAGGGCACCACCGATAAAACACCCAGCTCTGGATAAATCCAGCAAAGGACCAACATA
This sequence comes from Bombycilla garrulus, assembly GCA_013400315.1. Classification (NCBI taxonomy): domain Eukaryota; kingdom Metazoa; phylum Chordata; class Aves; order Passeriformes; family Bombycillidae; genus Bombycilla; species Bombycilla garrulus. Next base: position 799,856 of record VXBU01012189.1, read on the forward strand.
ATGTGAGGAAAACTCTTCCTGGCTTTGAGGAACAGCTCTGGACTTGGTTAAAGTTCATGGAATCCTAAATCTGGGCTCTGGTGAGGCACCTCCAGTGCTGGGGTCAGTTTGGGGCCCTCATGACAAGAAGGACATTGAGGAGCTGGAGCGTGTCCAGAGTAGGGAACAGAGCTTGGAGAGGGTCTGGAGCACCAGGAGCAGCTGAGGGAGCTGGGAAGGCGCTCAAGCTGGAGAAAAGGAGGTTCAGGGGGAACCTTCTGTGTCTCTACAACTCCCTGGAAAGAGATTGTGGTGTGGTGAGGGTCAACCTCTTCTCCTGGGCAATGCGAGTTGGGAAAACAGCCTCAAATTGCACCAGGATGGATATTTGGGAAAGTTTCTCCACTGAAAGAGTGACTAAACATTGGAACAGGCTGGATGGAGTCACCATTCTGGGAAGTGTTCAAAAAACCAGGCTGACCTGGCACTTTGTGGTGTGGTTTAGTGGACGTGGTGGAAATTCAACTGGAGGTTGGAATTGGTGATCTTGGAGGTCTTTTCCAAACTCAGTGACTCTGTGAAGCTGAAGAAAATTTTAAATAAAATCTTTCATACGAAGGTGCTGTCATTTTCACGTGTTTTTGTGGCAAAAGGAACACGAAGGGAGCAGCAAGGTTGATTCTGGGAGAAGGGAAATAATAACTCCATGTGTGCCTGTGGCAGGGCAGGCCCTGGCGTTCCTTTGAGAGGGGAGCTCAGCCGTGGAGTGCCTGGATTGCAAAGCCAGTCAGACTTTCAGGACTTTTCTTCCCAAAACTTTCACACCTCTGGCTTGCAGCGATGAAAGATCAGCGTTCATCCCATTCTCCCTGTGTGAGAAATTCCCATCGCTGTGGCAGCGTTGGGAACACAAAGCACAGATAAACCACCGGAGCTTTTGATGTTGATTCCAACAGAACCTTCCAGCACTGAAAGTTCAGCATCATTATTAATACAGAAACCTTTGAGTGCGGCACTCCACCCCCAGCCCTGCTCTCCACACAATTCAACTTACTTTACTTTTATTTCATCTAATTACAAAGCATTACTCACGAGAATGACGGATTTTATTACTCACTATTATACAATTTCTGTGTTCTCCAGTCCTAACAAAAAGAAAGTACAGAAAAAGAAGTTATTTGAGAAAAGAAAAAAAAATCCCCTTAATAACAAATGACTTAATTTTAAGAAAGAATTTTGATGCCAAGACACAACTTTTGCTGAATTTGCCAGTTTGGTTCAAACTCTTCTCATGTTTGACATCTAATAAATACCACACAAAATAATTCTGTAGTGAGCTTCAAATTTGTCACTCTCGTGACTAACTCCCTTTTATTAGACTTAACAACATATAAGAAAAAAAAGTGTCATCATTTAAAGTGAAGTCAGTGATGTATTGATTGGATAAGGACTTAACAGCATAAGTAGTTTGTTAGAAAACGATTCAAGTGAGCATATTTTTAATTTCAGGACATTTCACTTCACTCTCCTGGATCCCACTGTACATAACAGCAATATCCTTCCTGATTTTCCCTCCATCCCACGCTCACAGGTGCATAAATGCCTTAGGGAATTCTGCTCATAAACACGGTCATTTCAAGCACATGAGTTAAAATAATTAAATATTCTGATAAAATAAGAATTTTAATAAGAATAAGAATAAAATAAGAATTTTATTTTTGAAGACATTCATAAGAGAAACAGTCCCCTTATCCCAATTATTTTGACCACAGTTGATACATGGCTGTAACTGCAAAGGCAAAAACAATGGAATTGTTATATTTGAGGAATATTTGAGGAAATTTGAAGATATTTGAGGAAAAAAAAAAGTGAGAAGGCAGATTGTTGTTATCACCTTTCAGCCATACATCCACGACATCACTCAGGGTCATTGTGCACCACTTCACAAAATCTGAATGGTTTCCAAGATTTCTTTTTCTTGGGTGGAAATGTCTGAAAAGTTCCTCTTTATGAGCTGAGATGAATCTCTGTGCAGCTCTCTCCAGCTCAGAATTCCAATCTTTTTTTTTTTTTTTTTT
>VXBU01012189.1:801932-813705 GCA_013400315.1 Bombycilla garrulus
TTTGCGAGAGTTGCCTTCAGCACAAATGAATTGCCCAAAATTGTGTCATCTTAACTCAGATCTTTTAAAAGCATCACTGGAGTTTATTCCTTAGCATCACCACGGTCATTGAATTACCTACAGCAATGAAGGGTTGTTGTTGTACTTTTACCCATATTTGCTTGAAAAGTCTTTCTCTGGAAATTTCTCCTCTTGCTCTGCTTTTTATACAGAATGAAATGAAATTTTACTGAATTATCATTTAAGATGGCCTGAGGAGAACATCAGATCCTGAAAAACCTGTTCAGATTTAATCCTTCAGCTCCTGCAGTGCACAGGTCACTCCCAGGCAGAGCAGCTGCTGAGTCCGGGATTGTCCAATAATTCCCAATATTTGTTTGCAAGCAGTTGCTCCACCTTTGTAAAAAATCCACCCTGACAGGGAAACCCCTGGCAGCTCTGTGCTGGGATTAAATGAGGCAAACAGGACTTCCAGGATTCAGTCGTCAGATTTGTTGTTTATTTTTTCTTATTTACATTTTCAGTGAGCTCATCTACACACCAGACTGGCACACTAGGAAGAAAGGCACTGGAAGTGACAAGACACACAGTTTCAAGGTCTTTTATAGATATTTTAACCAATTTAATAACTTTATTTCTGCTTTACCACCAATAATTAATTATTTGTTGTCCACATAGCACCTGCATTGTGGACTTTTCTATCCAATCACTCTGTGCTACCAACACTGCAAGAAATGGGGTGGATGAAGAAGAAGGAGAAGCTGAGCCAATGCCCCAAATCCTCCATTTTGTCTTCTGCCTACCTCCATACTAAAAACCCAAAACTGGTTTTTCACCCTGTGACAAACTACACTTCTATCTATTTCACACACTCACAGAACCCAATTCATCCCAAAGTCTTGGAAGCTTTCTCCGTGGCTGAAGATTAAAAGCAGAGCTCTCCGGAGGATCAGGAGCCCTCAGGACAGGCAGAGGAATATTTCCTGTGCCCTGGGTTCCAACACACCCTGAGCAGTTTGGATTTTCAGAGAACTCTTTTGGGAAGAGGGGTAGGAAATTAAACAAGGTTGGGAATTCAGTCTTAAGATTTTTTTTCTCCTTTCTTTATTCCAAAAGTGCTGAAAAACAATCAACTTAGTCCTCCTCATTAGTCGTATGCTAATGAACATCATCATTAAGATCTGAGCGATCTCCTGAATTACTTATGAAANCTGAAGATTAAAAGCAGAGCTCTCCAGAGGATCAGGACCCCTCAGGACAGGCAGAGGAATATTTCCTGTGCCCTGGGTTCCAACACACCCTGAGCAGTTTGGATTTTCAGAGAACTCTTTTGGGAAGAGGGGTAGGAAATTAAACAAGGTCAGGAATTCAGTTTTAAGATTTTTTTTTTCTCCTTTCTTTATTTCAAAAGTGCTGAAAAACAATCAACTTAGTCCTCCTCATTAGTCGTATGCTAATGAACATCATCATTAAGATCTGAGCGATCTCCTGAATTACTTATGAAAACAGTGCTCTTACCCTCATGTCCATTGACAAGGGTTGATTTATAGTAATTAAACAATTGATTTACACTAATTAAGTAGTTGATTGATAGAAAGAAATAGTTGATTTACAGTAATTAATGAAGAATCCAGGAGAGCAGGGATAGACTTGAGACCTAGGGTAGGACAGAAGTTTAAGACTGGAGCTCCTTTTGGGCTGGAACCTGGAATTTCTCGGCAGCAGTTCCACAACGTGACAGCTCACAAGGTACAAATAATGAGGAATTATTAAATCTGTAGGATTTGTTATGGAACAAATATCAGGAAAACTTAGGAATATCAGAAATACTGAGACCACAAAAGCAGATGGGTGTGCCGAGTACCAGTTCCTGACCAGAGGAAGACCAGCTAACTGTAGCTGAGTAGCTTCTTGTGTTTTCCTGTGTTTTTCAGAAGATGAGGGGAGGTGTTATTAAACCTGTAGGATTTTCCAGTGTCAATCACCCATTTTATTGCACCCAGTCCGTTCCATTTTTCCATTTGTTTTGTCATACAGTGGCACAGGTGTATCCTATGGAAACACCTGTAAGGAAGCTGTAGGAAGATAAAAACATTGCCTCTTTGTTTAGGTTTTGGAACCATCTTAAGGATTTGTGTATTTAATTCTAAATTATTTTGTTCCCATCTTGTTGCCTTGTCTAATAGATCCATGGGACAAAATCTGGCTGTGATATTCAGGACTTTTAAAAGACTTCAGTGCCTTCTGCAGAAACTCCTCTGGAGCAATTTTGGCAGAGAGTTGCCAATGTGTTTTGGGCCTCCCATACAGGGTTCTCCAAGAGAAATGTTGTACCAGGTCAGGTGAATTGGTTAATCCTTAAAGCTGACCAGGTGGATTTCTTGTCATTCTACACAGAATTTCTAGTGATAATTACCATGTTCATGGTTCTTTCACTGACTAGAAAAAAATAACCAAAACCCAAAACTTATTGGTTTAGTTCTAGCTTGACTTGCAGAGTTAACTTATCTGCTGTGGCCAAAAAACAAACAAACAAGAAAAGCAAAGAAAAAAAAAAAAGCAGAATTTTATTATTTTATTCATGTAGTTGAGTGAAGATAACATAATATTCCAAAGCAAATAGGGAGGTCAGCTCAAGTCAAGCCCTGCTCAGGCCCGGTGCCAGCAGACCACTTCAACTCATTGGAGTTGTAAAAATGTGCCTGATCAATGGATTGGGATTGTCTGGTGAGCCCTGAATTAATAAATATTGAATCTGACTACACAAACTTCTTCTGGCAAGAAATTGAGTTTGGCTGGTTTAAAGCTCCAGCTGCTGTGTGAAACACTGGAGAAATCCTTTTCCACATTAATCCATCCTTTTCTCTCCCTTCTCTTTGCTTCCCAAGGACATGAACACTGATTAGATCTGGGAGTTTCCTGCACTGAGGGGCACAAAGGTCATGGCTCTGCTGCTGATGTTTTCAAGAGCCCTTGCTTGCACATATTAATATGCACAAAAAGCCTGCATATTAATGCACACTTTTGAGTTGCAAAACTTCTCTTTGGATTCCCTAAAAATGGATGAATTGGCTGGTTTTTATCCCTGCACAGTTCCCATGCCCCGGTGGTATCAGGAACCTTTTGTCTGTCAGACAAAGGACGGTGAAAGTGTTTTCTGGAGATATCCTAAAACCAGCACAAGTCAACGGTGTAGCACTCTGCTGAGGTAAAAAATCTTCTGGATTTAGGTCCAAACAGCCAACAAGTCTTCTTTTAACTTTCACACAACCACTTGTTCCCTCAGTACAAAACAATTTCCAAGAATATTCTTATGCTCGGCCTCAACAGCCGCAGGAAAAGCACAATGGGTCCCACTCCTCACCAACAGGCCTTGATCCCTCCCTTGTTCCCTCCAAGTGCTCTTTTATGAGCCAATCAACTCCTGGAAATGTTCAAATGTGAACAGAAGCACCGTGGGAAAGGTAGGGAGAGGTCGTTTCTTAGCACAAAGCTCAATGGAGCCGTCTGAGAGCTCCTTCTCCTGGAGAATCCATGTGAGGGAAGAGTCCTTTGATGAACTCCAGGAGGACACATTGTAAACACATCAGCGATTAAAGAAGGTGAGATGAGCCAGAGAAAGGAAAATATCATGCTCTGAAGCTGCTGGAATTTGAAATGAGGGGTGACAATGCGCCACCAGCAAGGAGACTCTGTCCCCGCAATGGTTTGTTACAGATCTCCGTGGAGACTCTGGCATTAAATCCACCCTATATCTCAACCTCCTCTTTTTCCTCAGAGGAAAACAGCTGAGAGATATCCAACACCAACAAATGATGATTCTTGTTATCAGCATCCCATATTTGTTTCAAGTAGCAGCAAAGAAAGTTTCCCTGGACATCAATTTACAACTCATCTGTTCTGTCAGTAAAACAAAACCTTGGCAAAAAAAAAAAAAACAAACAACAACAACAAAACAAACCCCAAAACCCTCAGGGATTGATGGATTTATTGCATCCAGCCATTCACGTCCTCTTTTTCTCTGTGGTGAGTGGATCCAGATTTCTGATCTGGAGGTTAAAAGACTGCAAATAGTTCTTTGATAATGGACTGCCTCGTAAAGACAGTGTTCTGCTGAAGGCAGAGCATGAATATCCAGTCTGAACAACCTGGTCGAGTGGGTAGATCCCTGCCCATGGTGGGGGTGTTGGAATTAGATCATCTTTAAGGTACCTTTTAACCAAGCCTCTCCATGATTCTATGATCTGTGCTCCTTCTGATTAATTGTCTCCTCTTTGGTTCCGTAGAATCACAGGATGGTTTGGGTTGGACGGGACTTTAAAGCTCTTCGAGTTCCTGCTGTAGGCAGGGGCACCTTCCACTGGAGGAGGTTGTTCCAAGCCACATCTAGCCTTTCCAGGGATGAGGTGTGGGGAATTTAGTGAATAAGAGACAGGACTTCTGAGTTGCTTTGGATGGTGTGATGAATTATTTCTTATCCTCTACATCGGAGGGATGAGTTCAACTCACAGTCTTCATTGCATAGCCAGAAGGTCACAAGACATCTAACTACAAAACCTTTTAAAGAATTATTAACCAATAAAACACTGCCAATTAGGATATTTATGGTTTTAATCCAATCACTAATTAAGTCATCTCACATGTTTTGCCATAATGCTTTTTCAGCCTATTGTATTATGGCACAATGGCCTACTGTGCTACAGCTCAGAACTCCTTGTGACCTTTATAGCTACTTCTGTATTTTCTACACACTAAACTCTAAACTTTAAATTTTCCTCTATCTAGCTTAACATGTTTTTATTTTGACTGCAAATCCACATTCTTGCTTCTAGCATTCAAGTTTAGAAGCTTTTTCCAAGGTATCAAATAAAATCCTATATTTAGTTCTAAGTTTTAACCTGTAGGCCCAGTGTTTGAGAGCTCTCTGCATTTTTGGATTCCAACAATGGGGTGGCCACAGCTTCTCTGGGCAGCCTGTGCCAGGGCCTCCCCACCCTCACAATGAAGAATTTCTGTCTAATATCCAGTCTAACCCTACTCTCTTTCAGTTTGAAGCCATTCCCCCTTTTTCTGTCACTCCAGGCCTTTGTAAAACATTTCTCTCCTTCTTTCTTGCAGGCTCCCTTCAGGCACTGGAAAGCCATGATTAGGTCACCTCAAAACCTTTTCATCTTCCAGGCAGAACAATCCCAATTCTCCCAGCCTTTCCTCATGGCAGAGCTGCTCCATCTCTCTGCTCATCCCGGTGCCTCCTCTGGACTCTCCAGCAGCTCCACGTCCTTCCTTGCTGCCCTTTTCAGCATCCCCTGAAGGTCAGTGTTCCCAAACACCCACAATGAAGCGTTGATAGGGAGAGATGCCAGGTGAATTCTCCTCACTGAGGCCTTCTGAGAGTTCAGACTCATTCCCAAGTTATTGCTGAATTCCAGTGACAAAAGCCAAGAGGAATTAAGATGCAGTGTCTAAGTGGAGGTTGGGAATTTTTAATGAATTTACATTAAATTCACACCTTTACGTTAGAATGAGGAAAAAAAAGAAATTTTCTTTATCACCAGTTCAAGTTCAGCTGCATCCTGAACCAGTTCCCACTTTGTGAGCTGATGGAACTCACAGATATGAATATTAAACCCAGCTCAGATAATTTTCTACCACATATCCTTATCCTGAGGACAGTGTGACAAAACTTTCCTGAGGACAGCATCAGCTTGTTTTACAAACAGGGAACAATCTCAGCTCCTGGAGAACGGGCTCAAGGTTTTTGACTCATTTGTGCTTTACTGGAAGGTTTTTTATTGTTTTGTTACTGTGGGAAACCAGCTGCCTCTCAGGGTGCTCCCAGGAAAAATGCCATGACGGGAACTTTCATTCCAGTGGTAAACAACTGTTCTGAGGTGTTCTGAAGATGCCTGGCAACGCTCTGGAGCTGGATTGGGATGAAGAAAAACAACACTGAAGGGAAAAACAACCCTCCAGCAGCCTTGTGAAAGGGCCTCTCTGCCTGCAGATTTGCAGGAATCACATCGGGCTGGGTGTTATGTCAGTGACAGGGCAACAAATGCACAAGTACTTTTGAAAGCCAGTTTGACTTAAAATTCTAGGCTGGAATCATTGGGGACTGAGTTTCTCCTCATTCAAGAAGCAGATGAACAGCAAAACTTCCCATCCAGAATCTATTCCCTGCTCCCTTTTTTTTTTTCTGGTTCAGTCATTCCTCATGGAAGATCACACTGAGGTTTTCATGGCCCAGTGATGCTCTGATTTCTGTGAGGCACAAGGGAAAGACGTCCTTGTAAATAATAACAGTGGTGATTTGTTCCCCTAAACTCACAGACCAGGGTTTTGTCCACAACTATGACATCTCCTTATCGACAGCCTCCTCTTTTCACGCTCCTGCAATGGGATTTTTCACGCTTGTAGGATTTATTTCATGAAGTACCAGACTGGTTTGGGTCGGAAGGGAACTGGAAGATCATCGAGTCCCACCCCCTGCCATGGGCAGGGACACGTTCCACTGTCCCAGGTTATTCCAGGCCCCATCCAACCTGGCCTTGAACACTTCCAGGCTGGGAAACCTGTGCCAGCTCCTCACCACCCTCCCAGGGAAGAAATTCTTCCCAATATCCGATGTAAATGTTCAAAATGTCTGGACATCCAAGGGTTTCCTTAGTCACAGGGAGACATTTCTGCTTTCTCCCAACTGAGGTTGCAGTTGTACTTGAATTTCTTTTTCTCAGCTGTAGCTGTGGAGTTATGTTTATTCATGTCAATTCTGATATTTTTTTCTCTATTTTCCTACTTTCTTGGTTTCCTAAGCAATATAACTTGAAAATATCTCATGAGAGAGTGAGTTTATTGATGGCAGACACTAAATCCACGTGAGATGGAAATGCCACAACCTGAATAACAGCCAAAAAAAAGAACCAAACACAGAATCGCATCCAAAAACCTGGAAAATAATTATTTAAAAGGATATATCCAACAAAATCTTCAAACAAACCACCCATACCATCCAACAAACAAGACCAATTAGCCAAACTGCAATTCATTAGCAGAGAGAAGAGAAAACATCCGTTAGATTCATTCCTGGCATAACGGAGGCTGGGCAGGATGCAACCCTAGCCAAGAGAAATACAAGTTTTTATGTGGAAAATAGCAGGAGAGTACAGAGCAGCCCCTCTGATGGATTTCCTGATTGCCCAGAACCCTTCAGAATGTGGAGAGTGGTATTTTTATTGTTTTAATGGATCTCATTTACAGAGCTGATGGGATATTTCACATCCAGCCCAGTTTTGTCTGGATTAATTCTTTTTTCTTTTAACGTCAGCTTATCTCTAGTCCCCACCATCAATACCAATATCTACAAGACTTCTTCCTACAACCTGGTCAGTGACAAAAAACTACCCAATAATAAACTTTTGGCAGCATTAAGAATCTCAGTGATTCTCCAGTGAAATTCCTGTCTCCTGAAATCTCAAGATCAGCGACCGAAGGCTAAATGACACTTCAAGAGATGCTTTTCCAACCCGGTTTCCTCAGAAAAATGAAGGTTTTTTTGCACATGTGAGCAAAGATAGGAATTTCCATTTGCTCGGTTGTCACCTGCATGTATCATGGAGGCAAAATTTCCAAATTATATTGATTTCCTCTCCTGTAAAAGTTGTTTTCGAGTGAGCACCACCCTTATTAGAGATCAGTGACCTTCACAATATTTTATATCTCTTCAAAACTGAACTGGAAATCACTGCAGTCGTCCTTATTGACCAAAATAAAATTAAAAAACAGCTGGAACAGTGCAAAGAAAATTAAAATTTACAAACATTGTACATTTATTTATATATATTTAATCAAAGACTTGTCAGTATGTCCAAGCATTTACAAATGAAGAAGTCAGATAAAGCATATGGGAAAAGAAAGGTTTTTATCCCTATTTTAATGACAGGCAGCCAGGATGCAGAACTATTCTGTGATTTTCTGAGATTATGCACTGATAGTTATGCACTCATGGAGAAAGCAGCAACTCTCCTGAAATTTCCTAACAACCAATATAAAGCAGGAGAATGTTTTTTGGGTTTTTTTTCACTTCTGGATCTCTTTTTCCATTGCAAATGGATTTATCTGAGTGAATTACAGCTCCAGCCAACATGTTCCCGTAACACACCAAAATGTGGTTTGATATTTTAAAGAAATAGGTACCTTTAGCAGCTTCTGAAACTGGAGAGAGAAGGAAAAAAACAACTTTTCCTTTCCCCTCATTTCCATTTCTGTGGAGGTCTGAGCTGAAGACTCCAGGAACTTCATGCTAAGAAGAAAAGCATAGCAGAGATGGCAGCAGAATTCCCTTTTTGAGTTCCAAAGGCTCTGGATTTGAGGATTTTCTGCCTCAGGGTTTGTGGGGAAAGGATGTCCCAAACAGCACCAGCTTCCAGTGACACCAGTTCAAGCCCCAGGTCTGCTAATAATACTTGGATTTGAAAGGATTGGGATCGAGCCCAGGGAAAAGTTGAATCATTGTCCTGGAGGTGTCTAAAGCAGCACAGATGTGCGAACTGGCAGGGCTGGGGAATGGTTGGATTCGATGATCTTAGAGGTCTTTCCCAACCTAAGCAGCTCCATGATTCTGTGATTCTCTACCCCAGCAGATCCTGTAGCTCCGCTGCCCAGTTTATCCCTGCTCATCCCAGTTTATCCTGTTTCTTAAAGCTGATAATTTGCAGCAGGGGTAGTCCATTTCTCCAATAAATATTCCACCAGAAACGCCCTGTCAGATGAGCTTTTATCAGTTAAAAATGCCAGGTATGTATTTTTCAGCATTAAAATTGCAGTGGCGACGCTGGAAGACAGAGTTTCCTCAGAGAGGAAGCAAGAAAAATCAAAATTATGCCTCTCTGCTTTTCGGCCTTTAGAAGTGGAGCCTTTAGAAGGTGGAGACCTCAAGGATCAGGGAGGGGAAAGGCAGCGCCTCTAGATTGTGTTTGTGATCACCCCAAAAATTTTGTGAGGGATTCCTTGCGTGCCAGGTGACTCATCCAGCTTTAACACTACAGAGATGTAGAATCCTAAAATGGTTGGAAGAAACCTTAAAGACCATCCAGCTCCAAACCCCGGCCATGGGCAGGGACACCTTTCACTATCCCAGGGTGCTCCAAACCCTGTCCAGCCTGGCCTTGGACACATCCAGGGATCCAGGAGCAACCACAGTTTCTCTGAGAAACCTGGGCCAGGGCCTCAGCACCCTCTCAAGGAAGAATTTCTTCCCAATATCCAATCTAAACCTTCTCTCAGTGGGAAGCCATTCCCCCTTCTCCTGTCACTCCAGACCCTTGGAGTGATTCCAGAGCCTCACAGCTGCTCCTCAGGCGCTCAATGATTCGCGTCGTGGGGACGTGTTACAAAAAATGTAGAACACAAAACTAAATTATTAATGTTGCATTTAATGCTTAACTGTCTCCTCAGCTTAATTAACTTCCCTGCTAAATGCCTCTCTCTGGATAGCGTGGAAATTCGCAGAATCACAGAGTCACTGAGGTTGGAAAAGACCTCCAAGATCACCGAGTCCAAACTGTGATCCCCACTTTGTCACCAGCCCTGAGCACCGAGTGCCACGTTCAGTCATTCCTTGGGAACCTCCAGGGGTGGGGACTCCACCACCTCCCCAAGCATCCCATTCCCGTGCCTGGCCACCCTTTCTGTGCAGAAATTCCTCCTGATGAAGGAATTCCTCCTAATGAAGAAATTCCTCCTGATTCCCGGTAGCTGCAATCCTTTCAGTTACTGTCAGATGGAGCTTGGGTGTGCAACATGATCGTTATTTCTCTCTTCACTCCATCTTCATTTCTATCTCGGCAACAAAATGAAAAGAATAAATAATTAAAAAATTAAAAATAGTATTTTTAAACTCTTCTTTACTTCAGCCTCTTTGAGAACCTCTGCTTAAATCCAGGTTCAGGTATTTGGTATTGCACAGCACTCAGATGACATAACCCTGCTGACAGACTTGTTTTTCCTCAGCAATTTCTGAGTGAAAGATCTATTTTTTGTCTAACACATGTCTGGTTTTGGCTGCTTTTCTCCCTTCCAATTTCCTGTAGAAAAAAAAATAGAAAAGGTAATTTTTTTATGCCATTTTATCTTCTTCCAGATTTATAACAAGTCTTATTTTGTCAGCAAAGTATGAGAAGTAACCACATTCTGCAGATGGTGTAAATTGAGGAATGCCTCATAATTCCCCCTTCAATGTGTAAAATCTTCTCCAGAGCAGACTGTTCCACTCCCACTCCTGGATTTCGGGAGAGTTTAGTCTTTAGTACACACTTGTTAATGGAAAACCACGGGATGAGTTTTTTCACCATAAAGAAAAAGCAAATCCCATTAAAATGTAAACATTCAGATAAATCACACCTGTTTCAGTGGCATTTTCGATGTTGTTATGAAAAACATTCCAACCAGCGACTTAATGAAGAGGTTTTCAGCTTGTTTTGACTTTTAAAAAGATGAACATTTTCACTTATGTTTGAGAGGTTGGATTTCTCACTTTTTAACTTCACACTTCCCATCTTTTTTCTGTGGAAACATGAGAAAAAAAGAAGAGGAATGAAAGTGATTTTCATGACGTTTTGCCATTGCTACTTCTTTCAGTTCCATTCATTTTTCAAGGGAAATAACAAGGGCTAATTTAAAAATTAAGACAAAATTAATGGCCTCACTTTGAATTAAATCTCTCTGAAAAAAGCTAATCTACCAGGCACTTCAAAGAAAACCTTTCTCTGTTTGCTTTTTCTTTATGAAATTCAAACAAAACTAAACTTAAACTATTCATTGTCACCTGACATGGTTTTACTGCCTTGTATTCCATTTGTTCTTTCTTCCTTTTCCTGTGTTCTTCCTTAATAAATTATACAGCCAGCAGATAATTTCAATATCATTTGTCAGGAGGAAGATTGATTAAAATACTCCTAATTTCAGTAAAACCTAGGGCTTGAAAGGAGAACAGAAAGAGGTGTGGGGTGGGTCATTCCTTCACCTTGATTTGCTGTCAGAGCATCCACTTTGATCCTGAGCTCCAGGGATATTTTTTGCAGGAAACCCGCAGTGGGTTTGTCTGGTGCTGCTCAGGGAAAGAAACGAGAATTTGATGATCCCTATGGGTCCCTCTCAGCTCAGGGAATTCCATAGATTGGAGATTTTGTGTTTCTATGATGTGGGATGGGTGCTTCTGATGAAGATTATTCCAGCTGGGAAATACCACTGGAGATTCCCTGCTCCACCTCTGGAGAGCAAGGCAATGGGATTGTTGGAGTTTGGGATGAGATCTCCACCCTACACCTGCACAAAGTGAGGCAAACCACACCCTACACTCACAGGAGGCTCTCTGGAGGTTCTTCATTCCCACAGAATCGTCTGGATTGAAAGGAACCTTAAAAACCATCCAGCTCCACCCCCTGCCACGGGCAGGGACACCTCAAACTCTCCCAGGTTGCTCCAACTCCATCCAACCTGGCCTTGGACACTTCCAGGGATGAGGCAGCCGCAGCTTCTCTGGGAAACCTGTGCTAGTGTCCAGTTTGCTGTCTGTGCTGGTTTGAAAGCAAAATTAGTGAGGCTTTAAGTTAGAAATATAATTTAATAGGAAAAAGTAAAATATATGCAAGTAATATAAAGAAAACAAAAATTATTGACAGAGTTAGAATATAACTTGGTATCTTATTAGTTAGGGTCGTGGCAGCAGTCCAGATGAGGTGGTCTTGCTGAAGTAGTGATCCTGTAGACAGGTCTG
>VXBU01012189.1:813783-835674 GCA_013400315.1 Bombycilla garrulus
GTTTCAACAGTTAATGAAGATGGAGATAGAATATAGACCCTTTGGCACATTTTTACATTGTAACCTAGGACACTGTCACAGGGAAGGATTTATCCCTAACATCCCCTCGAACCCTGCCCTCTGGCAGTAGGAGACCATTCCCTATGTCCTGGCATTCCAGATCTTTCTCCAAGTCCCTCTCCAGCTCTCTTGGAGCCCCTTCAGGCACTGGAAGGAGCTCCAAGTTCTCCCTGGAGCCTTCTTTTCTCCAGGCTGAACAAATCGACTCTCTCTAATTATTGAAATAAAGGAGATCAGTGTGGAGAGCCAAGATCTGAAATCGGGTGGCAGAAACCCGGCCCTGGGCTCGTTTGCCTGCCTTTCCAACTGCTCTGTAGCTTCCCTTCTGACGCCACGGCAGGAAGTTTATTCTGTCAGGGATTACCAGAGGTTTGTACTTCCAAAGCCTGTGCTTTCCAGCAAAACATCCAAACAAAACCACCTCTCCCTGACAGCACACTCCTGTAATTACATCTTCCAGCGATTCTTTTGTTGTTTTATCCCTCCACTGAAGGCAAAGAGAAGCAAATCACCCTTTCTTCTCCCAGCCCTTCCCGCTCTCTGACTCACCACCAAGGAGAAGGTTTGAAATCAGGGTTTGGAATTAGGGTCCATCCCCCCAGAGATGGAGCTGGCGCGGATGCAGGATGCCTCTGGAAGTGAGGGGGGAGTGGGAGGCGTGAGATTGTTAAAATACAATTAGAGAGACGCTGAGGTGCCTCGCTCTGCCAGCAGCTGACGGGAGCAGAGGAACAGGAAGCGGTTTTGGAGGGGTGATGTAACAGGAGCTGTTGTTGCCACCTGTGCACCTCATCAGGTAATTAATGCGGTAATTAACAGTCGTCAGCCGAATGATTCAGAAAGAGGAAATTAAGAGGGTGATCTGGCTTCACAATGGGAACTACGTCAGCTCCCAGCAGTTCACCTGCTGTGACAGAGCTCCAGAAATGGGTGTAGGTGAGAAGGGAAGATTCCGGCAGCTCCTCCAGCCCTGATAATTGTTGTGTAGAAGCCTGGAGGCACTAATTAGGCTTTTGGGTATAATTCTCATCTTGGAGAGGAGCAAGTCTTACATTAAGCAGTGTTAGGTCACCTCAGGAGGTGAGACCCCAGCCCAGGTGGCCCAGAGAAGCTGCGGCTGCTCTATCCCTGGAAGATTCCAAGACCAGGTTGGATGGGGCTTGGAGCAACCTGGGATTCTGGGAGGTGTCCCTGCCCCTGGCACGGGGTGGAACTGGATGATTTTTAGACCCCAAACCGTTCTTGGATTCTGTGATTATTACCTTACATGAGTTTTCCAGAGGGATTTCTCTCAAACTCTGCTTCTGGGATATTGCAGCTAGAACAGAGCAATTGATGCAGTTGAGAACTGAAACAAAAATTAGCGTGGGGAAAAAAAATCCTCTCCATTACCTCTGCTCTCTCCCAAGGGGGCAAAAAAAAAGCACCTGAGATAGAGCTAAACTCTTTCTTTTTACTCAGAAGTGCTTCTTCAAGTTAGTCCATCTATAAAAAAGTCAACCATTTATTTTATGCCGAAGTCAATTTTTCAAAATTAAAAACTGCTATTTTGAAATTAAGGGTGAAAAGGTCTAACTTAGAAAAATGTCAAAACAAAGGGATTTGGCATTTCCAAAGTGAAACTTTTCATTTAGAAAATATAAAGGGGAAAGGCCCTGACATTTAAACATATTCCCACATAAATGGTTTACAATTTTTGGTGAAAATGTCTCTAAATTCAGCCTAATTCTGTAAAGATTTTCATGCCTGTAAGAATTTATTTTTATTTGGAACTGTTGGGTGCTGAAATGAAAAATAGAAATACCCATGTTTGCTCTAAATTAATTTATAATCAGTTCTGTGATTGTCCACCAAAGATCTGATGCACTGATATTCAGCTTAAGAACAGGATTTGAGCTTGCTGAGCAGACCAGAAGATACTGAAAAATCACAGAACCATGGAATATTCTGAGGTGGAAGGGACTCACAAGGATCAGCCCAACTCCTGGCCCTGCCCAGGACATCCCAACAATCCCACCCCGTGCCTGAGAGCGTTGTCCAAATTCTCCTGGAGCTCTGGTTTGGGACCGTGACCATTCCCTGTGATCCTGTTCCAGAGCCCAGCCACCTTCTGGATGAAAAACCTTTAATATCCAACCCCAACCTCCCCTTAAATAATTTCTTGCCTTCATACCAGAAATATCTGTATCAATCCTGCTTTCCCATCTGTAATTACCTGTTAATTCCTGATACCCACAAATTAAACAAATCAGCTCAATGCCAAAGTATCCCCTGGACTGGAATCTTGAAGGAACTCACATGTAAAATTTTGGCTGAGATGTAAAACCTCGCGTTACCAATGGCCACAGTTCTCAGAGGTTGAAACAACTGATCTAATTCACATTAACAAAATATGGGATAATAAGCATTGCACTCTTTATGTCTTGGGAATGACTGCCTGGTTCCCTGAAAAAATCGGTATTCTATAGGAAAGAATGATTTTATGGCAAATATGGATTTTTGGGGAAGAGCCAATGTGGGTCTGTAAAGGCAGATGAGCAGCAGTTCAGGAAGAGCAGGAGTCTGCTGGAAATCTGGTTTGGACTTTCAAAAAGCCAAAATCCCTTCCAAAAAATTCCTTTAAAAAGGAACATTTAAAAATATAACATGCTAAAGGATTGGAGAAGGTGTTCCAATCTTTATCCGGAGAGTATAAAAGGAAAAGTAGGATTGAATGGTTGCTTGTCAGGTTAAAATTCCAAGTGGAACTCTGGAGGAACCTCTGAGGGATTTGAATTTAACAAATTGGAAAGTGGCTGTTGAGACCAGGTTGGATGGATTCCCAAATAACCTGGTCCAAACGACTGCAAATAAATGTTTTGTGTCCATGGAAATGCAATCTAAACCCTGCCCGCACTCTGCTGTGCTCCAAAGCATCTGTGAAAACTCAGGAAAGATCCTGGGGTTGTCACTGGAAATCAGATCAGATTTCAGGGATCCCTGAAACCCCTGGCTTTGTGTGCCACAGCAGCCAAAAATGCTGGCAAAAACCTGGGAATCACCAAGAAGGTTTTTTGGAAACCAGACAGAGGGAGGGATTTTGCTGTTACACAGAATTTTTATGCCCTCTCATATTAAGGTGTCTGTGAGTTCTGTTCTCTCTCAAAACAGACCCAGCTGAGATAAGAAAGTCCAGATAAAGTAAAATAATCAGGAATATGGAGTATCTGCCTTTAGAGGAGAGACTGAAAAGGCTGCAGAGACTTTTCAGTCTGGAGAGAAGAAAACTGGGGAAGTGGAGGATGAGGCTGAGGATCAAAAAATCATGAAGGGGGTGGGATAACCAAATGGGGATTGGTTTTTAACAAAATTAAAAACAGAAAAAAGGGCAGATTGCTTCTTAATCCAACAGACAGAACATGGGACTCTCTGCTGTCCACAGCACTGGAGTCAGACAACAAAATGTAAGGGTGAAAGATACTCAAAACAGAAATAAAGTGGAATTGGCAGAACTGTTCCCTCTGCCTTCTCTAAAACAACAGCTGTGGGTGCATGGGAATAAACTGCACATAAAAAACAAGGTTTTTCACCCCCCTAATTCCAAATTTCCATGCTGGACAGGGAATCCTGTGCTAGAATAACGGAATTCTGATCCAAAAATTCATTTCTTACATCCTCATCCATGTTCTGGGTAACAGCATGACACGTAGGCTGTTTATTGAATTGTTAACAAGCACTTTCTGCTGAGGTTTGATGTCACGATTTCCCTTTTACCCATTTGAATATGGCTTATTTTTAAAACCTGATTTCATCTGAGCCCTGGAGTGACCCAGTTACAGCAATGGGAGGGTTGTGAACACATGAGTAACAAGGGTATTCAATTGTTCTCCGTGGTTATAGGAAATTGAATTAATTCAGGAACCGCTGGTGAAATATGTATCACACAATCTATTAATCATTATTACTTCTAGGTAAAATTTGAATAAACACTGGAATAAATGACCCAGATTTCAGTGTCTCTAAATGGATTTTATACTTTGGGTGTTTTAATGTGGGAAACAATGGCTTTATTAACCCTTTGGAGCCCAGACCTTGAGAATACCTTCCTTAGGCTGCACAGTCTGTCTTTCAGTTAGGACCCAGCTCAGATTTTAGGTCTGGACCTATGACTATTTTTACTGATTTTGTAACCACCAGCTCAGTTCACAAGTTTAGTGAGTTCAACTCAAGCCTTTTCAGTTCAAACTGAAAGAGAATCAAAATAAATCAGATCAGAATTCCCTCTGAATAAGCACATCTCCATTTGCTCGTTTAATGTGTTTCTAAACTTCCAAGTCACGCTTCCATGCGAGTTCAGTGCCTGATGGCGTCTCCTAAACAAGTTCTTGCACAGAACTATAACTGAAGTCCATAAAGCACTGAAAAAGAATTAAAATACAGTGGTTGAGTAGAGTAGAAAGTGAATTTTTTATTTTATTGTGTCTGGGAAGTGCATGGAATCTGTGTGTAGGTTTGGATGGAGGACAGCCCGTGGTGCAGCCTCATAACCCTGCAAACCTCACACAGCCCGGCTGGAGCCACACATCCTGAGGCAGCTTTTCCAAGGCTATAAATTGGTAAAACTGAGGTCACTCATTCACTCCCACCAGGGATTCAGCCTCCCATTGCTGGCCTGCCCTCAAGGCTCCCTGAAGAGATTGAAAACGTGATCCTGGTGAAAGTCATCTTCCCCAGAAATCCCAGGGATCAGCAAAGCCAGCGCTTGCTTGGACGAGGGAGGATTGAAAGCAAAGGACTGAAAGTAAAGGTCAAACAAGAACCCGCTGGAAAACAGATGGCAATTCCTCAAAGAAGGCATTTTGTTGTTCATCTCCTCCTGCAAGGGCAGCACTCAGAGTTTGGAGTGAACGTCCTGGCTCTCCATCAAGATTTTTTTCATGAAGTATTTTGCATAAAATTAATTTAAAAAAATTTAAAAATAAAAGCATCTCCATGGATTCTGTGTCAACATCAGCAGCACCAGATTATTCCACAGGGCAGTCCAGCCTCACTTGCAGTTGTCCACACCAGGACATCCTGAGGGTATATCCGTATTTCCCTGCCTGAGGAAAGCAGGGCATGGATATTAGGAAGGGGATGTAATCCCCTTGTGTTTTTTCAGGGTCAGGATGTGGTCAAAATGCTCAGTCTGGGCTAGGACTGCAGTAAAGACTTAGAAAAAACAGTTCTCAAGTCAAAAAAAAAACCAAAGGATTTTTTGCCTCCAAAGGATTTCTGTTGTCAGCTGTGCTCTGTGAGTTATTCAGCACAAGAAAATTTAAAGGTCTGGAGCTCTTCTCTGGCCTGAGCTCCAGCTGGGATGACAAAGCCTGACTCCGTGCTCCCAACCCTTCCTATAAACCAGAGTGGGTTAATCCCAACTGTCTTTCACAAAAGTTTTACAGCTGGTTTAACTCCTGAACTCCTGGTTTTGTTGGTTTGGTTTATTTTTTTCATCCCATTCCACAGTCCTGGCTATGCCAATACAGGCATTTAATCCGGTTACCTCCCATTTTTCCCACTGTTCCAGGGGTTTTACCAAGCCTGGATTTTACCCTGAAGCCCTTGACATCATCCTGGCAGAGCAGTTTGGAAACTTCCCATTTCCCCCTCTCAAAACAGGACCAGTCCAGCCCTTTGGACGGAGGGTGTCTGTGGAAACATCGCTATTTCTACTTGATAATAAATAAATTCATAATAAATTTGTGCAAATTTGGTTTAAGGCAGGATGCTCAGGATGGCTGTAATTAAGTGAGTAATTATGCCTGCATCGATCAGTGGTTTCCTCCAAAAAGTGAAAGTTGGGGAAATGAATAGAGTGTTTCAATGTTTCAGTGTGTTCTAATACATTGCAGATGAAAACTTTGGGTTCAGAAATGTTGAAAAATTTCATTTGGATCCTTTCAATATGTTTGAACTTTGAGTACATTTTGATTTCTGATTATACTGGTCCTTTAAGTGTTATTGTGAAAAAAAAAAAAGTGGGGAGCTTAAAAAGAGGGGATAAAAAGCTCTCACTGAAACACAACAATAATTTGGGGATGAAATAAAGTCCTTTAGACTGACACCAAACCTTTTTCCCCTTCATTTTATCAAGGTTGCTTTGCTTGGTTTTGCTTTGCTGTCAGCTGTACCCATTGCTCTCCACCTTTCCCTCACCTCCACCCAAACCTTCTCCTTCTTTTGGTCTGCTCTGTTTTGCTCTGCAAATCTTTTTGCCCCCAGCTGTTTCCTTTCCATCACTGCTATTTTTCTTTCTTTTCTATTTCCCTATTTTCTCACTGCTAATCCTTGTTGCTCCTTGTTCTTGTTGTTCTTTTTGTCCTTGTTGTCCTTTTTGTCCTTGTTGTCCCTTTTGTCCTTCTTCTCCTTCTCCTTCTCCTCTTCCTTCTCCTTCTCCTTCTCCTTCTCCTTCTCCTTCTCCTTCTCCTTCTCCTTCTCCTTCTCCTTCTCCCTTGTACATCCCACCCACATCATTATCTCTCCATCCTTTCCCAAATTCCATTTCCAAAGGGATCCTGATCACGTCAGGGGAGTCAGATGTCTTTTCCAGACTGGAAATGAGATGCAAATTAATGCAAATTTCAGGCCCTTGTGCTGTGATTCCGTTCCATAGGCTCTGGGGAGACACCCGAGGGCTGAGCGTTGGATAACAGGGACATCCAAAACACAAGAGGACAAGAGGAAATGGCCTCAAGTTGCACCAGGGGAAGTTTAGGTCAAATATTAGGAAAAATTTCTTGACCTAAAATGGCTTTTAAGCCCTGGCACAGAGTCCCCAGGGCAGTGGTGGAGTCACAGCCTCTGGAGGCGTTTAAAACCTTGGCGCTTAGGGACGGGGTTTAGCACTGGACTTAGTAATGCCAGCCTAACAGCGGGGCTTAATGATCCTAAAGGTCCTTTCCAACATAAATAATTCCATGATTCTAAGGGTTGTGAACAGCTTTATCCCTGGGATTTTCCCACACAGGTGGCAGATTCATCAGCTCCCCTGTTCAGCGCAGCCTGGTGGAAATCAGTTCCTGATTGATTCCCTGGCTCAGGCGCTGGGATAAAAGCCCTCAGCCTGTTTTAGGCAAATGAGCCTGGTGTTGTTATTTTTCTGAGCAGTTATTCCAGCAGGGAGGATCCCAGTGCCAGGCTGCCTGACAGCAGCTTTTAGAGGACCTTATTAAAATCAGGGTTGTCACTTCCAGTTAATGGCTGGCATAAGGGAAGCGCTTTGTACAAGTTTGGGGATAAAATCCAGATCTCCTGAATCTGTGCCTGTTGTAGAAGTCATTAAAAAACATCACAAATGGGTAAAACTGAACTTTGTTCAGTTCAGCTGAAATCTGTGACCCCCTAAAACCAACAACCTTCAATTTTCCCATTCTTTTTCTGAAGTTATTCACCTCTGAGGTGCATTCTCAGCTTTTGTACAGAGTGGAACCTCAGCCAAGATGGACTTTTGCCAGCTCTTAGTTCAAAATTTAATGAGATTCAGCTTATTCTGTAAACACCCTGAATTATGGGATATGAAAGCAAAATGAAAGCTGTTATTTTGTTAACAATATGCAAGACTCATAAATAAGTATTTTTTCAGCTGCAGCATAGTGCCTGCAATAGCCCAGAATGTTTTTGATGAGCTGTAAGAATTCTCTGAGTTAAAGCTGCCCCCAAGCCCACAGAAAAAATGTGACAGAGATTTTGGGGTGTTAAAAGGAATGAGGAAGAGCTGAATTCTATTTTCACTTTCTAATTTCTAGTGGCATCAAGCTGTTTGCAGATTGTTGAGAGAATTTGTGTCCTGGGAAGCTCAGCAATGGCACCAGCCATGATTAGAGGGATGGAGCACTTTTCCTATGAGGAAAAATTGGGATTGATGGGGATGTTCAGCCTGGAAAGGAGAAGCTTTGGGGTGATTTAATTGCTGCCTTCCTTTACCTGAAGGAGACAACGAGAAAGATGGAGAGAGATTATTTACAAGGACCTGGAGAAACAGGACAAAGGGAAGTAGGTTCAAACTGAAAGAAAGTAGATGTAGATGGGAAAATGGCAGAAATTCTTCCCTGTGAGGGTGCTGAGGCCCTGGCACAGGTTTTCTAGAGAAGCTGTGGCTGCTCCATCCCTGGAAGTGTCCAAGGCCAGGCTGGACGGGGCTTGGAGCAACCTGAGAGAGTGGAAGGTGTCCCAAGGCAGCGTGGATGCATCTTTAACAACTTTCCCAACCCAAACCAATCCATAATTCCATTATTTTCTCTCTATGTTCATGTCCAACAGCCACATGGAGATGTAAGGAATCGAGTTAAACATGAATTTTCTGCACTCATTTTTTGTCCAGCTTTTTGAACATCTGGCTGCAGCTGGAAACCACAGAGATCCCTCCTCTCTTGGATGGGCTTCCAAGAGCTCTGTAAATCTCACTGGGCACACACCAGTCTCAGGAATTTCTTTCCGCTGCAGTTTTTCTATCAAATTACTTGCTGTGCATTAACCCAATTTCAGTGGAAGCCACCCATCGCAATCAAAGACCTTGCACACAAAGAAATGCTGCGAGATGAGCTCAAGTTGCACCGGGGGAGGTTCAGATTGGAGTTTAGGAAAAATCTATTCACTGAAAGGATGGTCAAGCATTGGAATAAGCTGTCCAGGGAAATGATGGAATCACGATTCCAGAAGTGTTGAGAAATGAGTGGATGTGGCACTTTCTGATGAGCATGGTGGGATTTGGTCGAGGGCTGGACTCGATTTCGGAGATCTTTTCCAACGTTAATGATTCCATGAAAAGTTCCCTACTGTTACTTCCACCTAGACTGGTACCAACCTGGGAAATGTTCTTGGGCTTCTCATCACCCAACCTTTCGAAGAGCAAGTGTGGAAAACGTGAGGAGTCATCTGGATCAGGATAAAACCCCGCCCAGACAAACTAATGAGTGTTAATTGGCTGAATCAGCTGTTTTAGCAGCCTGGCTTAGCAGAGCCCTGTCTAAAAGCACTTGGCTCTGTCCCTCGGTCAGAGCAGAGGCATTGTCCCCTCCTGTGACACGATTGTGGCTCAGGTGTCGAAGTGTGAAAGTGGATCATGTTAAATAAATGGGTTAGAACTGCCCCGCTGATTCATTGGTGAAGGAACATTCTGTGGATTTTGATTAAGTATCTCTTGGGAAACTAAAAAAAAAAAAAAAACCTAAGCAAAATGTTCCAATCAAGCTGAAACTGCCTCTCTGACCTTTCCAGCACATAACATTTTCATTCTTCATGTCCAAATTACTTTTATTCTTAGTTTTTTTTCCCTCCCACTGACTGAATATTCTGTTAAATCATAAAGAGTGAAATTAAAAAAAGTAAAAATCAAAAGAGGCAATTTTTGCTTTGGTTAAATGAAATGTTTTCATTTAACCGAAGCTCTTGGCCTCCAAAGATTGTGTGATAACTCGCCACTACCTGGTTTTCTTCCAGGCAGCTTCAAATAAAACTGAAAAAAGAGTTCTAGACCAACAGAAAATCCATTGTCTGTCCTGTTCTGATAGATGGGGAAAAAAATAGTCACAGAATATAATTTATATTCTCAGGGAGGACGAGTTCTGTGTGGCAGGAGATCTATTTTAATGTGTTCTGTGTGGAACCCAGGGGTGATCCCCAAGGCAGCAGCTGGAAAAACAGAGGCGTGAAGCCATCCCTAATTCCATCCCATCGTTGCCTTTGTCAGGACTTAAAGAATCCATTAACTCATCCCTTTCCTGCCAAAGGAGGAAATTCCCACGGGAAAAGCCACCAGAAGAGGAACTTAAGGTAGGCCTGGAGGCCAAAGGGGAGGGTGTTAATACCAGACCTAAGCACAGGAGAGGGTTTGGAATTTGCCCACCAGATGAAATTCCACAGTGCAGAAGCAGCAAGGGGAGGATTCCAGGCCTGGTGAGGCAGATCAGATCCAGACAAAAATTCCCAGCAAACTGTGGGAAAAGGAAGCAACTGCTCACACACAGTTATTCCATCCCAAGCTGTGGGAATGGAAGGGATGCCTCTGGATACCCAGGAGTTGGGCTGTGTAAAAGTGGTACCTCCAGAGGAACATCTGGGGATGTCCACACTGAAAAGACCAGAAAAAAAAGGGCTGGTGAGACACCACAGGGACCCATGTGGGGATGACTCTTTTTATTTAATCTTATCCTCTTTATCTTTCTCTCCCACCTTTTGCCTCACACTTGCTGTTAAATAAAAGCTGTACTCTTGATTTTTATGATCTTGTTTGCACCTTAATTCAGGCAGAGACATCTTTTAATAATCAGACCCTAACATTATTTCAGTTATCGTGACATTATTTTGGTGTCAGAAGTGGGATCATGACAGCCTGACCCAGGAGTTCCCTTGTCTCATCCTTATTTCAGCTCTACCTCCCTCTCTCAGAGTATCTGTGTCCCCATTTTAGAGGTCACAGAGCACTTTCAACACAGACCTTTTCCCAGAGAAGGTCAGAGAGATCCAGCTGGCTCCAAAACCTCCCTTAATGGATCACGTGGTGCTTCATCCCCAAAGTACAAAATTCCTGAACTCAAACTGTCCCCTGCGCATCTTGCAGTGCTCACACCGTGACAAAACCGTCGGCAGCTTTTTATGGAGCTGATATTTGTGAAGCTGTGAAAAACCAAGCTCCTGTAGCTGGCTGTTCCCATCACTCAGGAAATGCATTTCCACGCTGGGAGTCACAGCAACCTCAGCACTCGGGATGTTCCCTTCTGGTTCTGAGGGCGGTTTTGTCACTTCTGAACTCACACCAGTAAGTCAAAGAGAAATAAATACGGATTCAGTGAGGCAGCTCTGGGTGCTGTGTCCAGTGCTGAGCTCCTCAGGACAGGATGGAGCTCCTGGGGCAGATCCAGAGGTGGAAAACAAAGATGGTGAAGGGGCTGGAGCAGTTCCCTCATGAGGAAAGAAAGGCTGAGGGAGCTGGGGCTGTTCAGCCTCGACAGGAGACAACTGAGAGAGGAGAGGGGACCTCATCCCTGTGTGTCCCTGTCTGCAGGGAGGGGTCACAGAGGGCCCAGGCTCTGCTCTGGGGGCCCAGCAGTGGCACAGGAGGGACAGGCAGGAACTGATCCCAGGAAATTCCACCTGGATATGAGGAAGAACTTCCCTGTGCAGTGCCCAAGCCCTGAACAGAGATGAGAGAGGGTGGGAGTCTTCCCCACTGGAGATATTCCAGAACCCTCTGGACACAATCCTGTGCCCGTGCTCTGGGATGGCCCTGCTGGAGCAGGGAGGTGGCACCAGATGACCCCACTGTGGTCCCTTCCAGCCTGACCCATTCTGTGATTGTGTGAATTCCAGAATGGTTTGGGGTGGAAGGACCTTCAAGGTCATCTCATTCCAACCCCTGCCATGGGCGGGGACACCTCCCACCAGACCACATCGCTCATCCATGGTTCAGTTACACAATTTTTGTGTAGTAGTTTGGTCTGGACATCAGTGGAGTTCTCAGAACAGGAACACAAATCCCACCTGAGTGTAGCTGGGACAAGAAATGCACATGTGGATGGGTCCTGGACCACTGACCACGAATTCCTGAGGTCTCCACCTAATCCCACCTTGTTTTAGCCACTTAACTGTGTCATAGAATAATTTTAAAACCTATTTAAATAATGAAAACCAGCAAACTAATGATCAAGTTCACCTCCAGAGATGCTTTCCTGCTTCCCCTCACCTGCAAACAGCCTGGGTAGCTGAATCCTAATTTATCCAATCACTAATTGCTAACTGTTAATTGAAACACCTAAGCAGACATGAGCCCAGGCCTGAAGCACAAACCCATTTGCTGGCTAATCCATTTTTGCTAAAGCCTCACTTTCTAAGCCAGGAGTTCTTTGAAATCCCATCTGCTGAAGACAAAAGTCATAAATTTAAATATTCTCTCCCCTTTTCACAGAGGCAGTGAAATTCTGCCTCATTTGCCCACGGTTATGCCCTTGGCAAAGGTAACAATCAAACCCAGATGTCTCTTGCTTGGAGAAAAGATCCAAGACCTCCAGGTTTCCACTCAACTTTCCTCAAGGTACAAGAGAAAACAAAAGAAGTCATTTTCCAGCTCCAGAATTTTGAGCTTTGTGACAGATCCGGGGGTAATAATATTAATTAAAACACTATGCCAGTACTTAGTGGGAATTATTTGGCTGGTGTAATTAGGAAAGACAACATGTCATTATGCCAACTCCATGATGTACAAACAGTAACAACATCTCTTGTAAATTATTTCAGAATAGCAATTAGCTGTAGTTCTAATCTGACTTATTGTAATGAGCCGTGAAGGGAAACCCAGGGCTCAGCACGAGGCAGCAGTTGCTGAATCTCGGGTAGGTCCCATCCATGGATGTGGTGCAATGTGGTACCAGGGGCTGAAGGTTTATGGGATGGCAGAATTGACACAGGAATTTGAACACGGATGTGGATCAGGACTCATGAAGAGCACGGGGCAGATCTCCAGGATATAAAATTATTGGATTCAGCTGCTTTCAGGTTCTGTTGTCAGCTCGTTTTCAACACACCTGGAGATTGAATTCAATTCTGGTTTTATGCAGTGGAAATCCCTCTGCTCTTCTATGTTGGGATCATCCTGTGGAGTTACCCTCGCCTATCCTGAGCAGAAACCAAAATAGCTGTTGATTAAACAGAGTTAATTATTCTGATTTTTTAGATGTTAACTTTTCAGGAATGTGAAACAGGCTTGCCCTGGGCACTGTGGCTTTTTTCTGCTCAGAGAAAGAACAGTTCTAGATGTGGACAGTGGTGCTGCAGGTGCTCTTTTCATCCCTTCTCCCTCGGGAGACTTTCCTCCTCCCAAATTGTCTTCTTGGTCTCCTCTCCACTCCAGTTTCCCAAATCCACCAATTTTTTTCCCATGCCTGCCTGGGAGCCAAGCCGTGGTCTCTCAGTGCCCTTTGCAGGTGGATTCTGAATTTCTGGGCGGACAGACACCCTCCTGACTTCTGCAGTGAGATCCCTACCCAGTTCTCAGGTGATGATGGCATCAGGATATGTTGCTGTAGAGGCTATAGCTCCCTAAAATTCCCTTTCCTCTTCTGCTTTGAAGTTGTAGAATAAATCAGGTTTTAGTTCTTGCCCAATTTTCACCAAGGTCATTTCCCACTGGTGTCACTGTCACATCTCAGGCTTGGCCTGATGGAGCTGTTTGTGGAACACAGAGGTAGAGGCACTGAAAGAGAGGCTGTGCAAGGCAAATTCCAGAGAATCCTGGAATCATTCCAGCTGCATAAAACCTCGAAGGTCATCAAGTTCACCCAGCATTGCTAAGGCCACCGCTAAACCATGTCCCAAAGCAACATACCTGCACATGCCTTAAATCCCTTCAGGGAAGGTGACTCCACCACTGTCCTGGACAGCCTGTTCCAGGGATTGATAACCCTTTCAGCAAATAAATTCTTCCTGATATCCAGCCTGGACGTTCTCTGGCACAGCTGGAGGTGTTTTCCTCTTCTCCTGGGAGAAGAGAGCAATGCCCACTGCAACACAGCCTCCTGTCAGGGAGTTGTAGAGATTGAGAAAGCACCTGTGTAGGCTTTTAAAATTTCTTTCTACATTATGGGCTCTTGATGGGGAACCCCTCAGGTGTCCTGGGCCAGGATTGAAAATGAGACAAGAGGAACTCATTGGCTTTGGTCTTCAGTTGTTTATTATATTTCTTTATCACAGTTCAGAGCCTTGGATGACAACAGGCCCTGCACCCTTCAGTGCCATGTGCCAGAAAGACACAAAATGGACGATTCCAAGGATTTTTATACAGATCCCTTATCCAATTGAGTTTTACAANTTCCATGGCCAAAGACTAAAAGCTGTGCTCTCCTGAGGAATAAAACCTCTCAGGACAGGCAGAGGAGATTTTCCTGTGTCCTGGATTCCCACACCTGAGCCTCCTTTCCTGCAGGCCGAGCCCTCCCAGCTCCACCAGTTTCTCCTCCAGTTTCTCTGGACGTGTTTGCCATCATCTCTCCAGTCCTGCTCAGCTCTGAGTGCAGGACTTCCCTTGGCTGGGACCCACTGCAGGGCAGGGGAGGGGATTCCTGCATTCCCACACCCTCCAGGTGCTTGGAGGTGGTGAAAGGAAATAATCCCAGCGCTGTGAGGCCGCCTGGAAGGTTTCTTGGCAAGCCAGGAGCAGTTCTCCCCTGCAGTTCCTTTCTCCTGCCTTTCTTATTCCGCTCACAATAAATTGCAGAGCAATTACTGCTGGCTGCCGGATCAGTGGGAAATGAAATGTGTCTCTCTTTGCCAGGGCAAGGAGAGAGGGAAAGAAGGAGCCAAATTTACAGTTAACTCCTTTTAACTTCTTTTCATAGGTATCAGAATTAATCTCACTAATTTAATCCAGTCTTAAGCACTGAGTGTTTTATAGATACGTGTTTTATAGCTGGAATTATTGATACTGAAAGATCTATATTGAGCTTTTGCAAGGGAAAGAGAGCCACATCCATCACATTGACTTTTTATTGCAAAATTGAAATTGCCATCGAAAGAAAAATTGATTTAAGGATCCTTCTATAAATCTGCATATATGTTCAATAATGTTTATGAATATATATTCAAGAAGAAGTTGATATATAGAGATATCTATAAAGATAGACACAAGCTGAGTATTCCTGTGGTGGTGAAGTGTGCTGGAAGAGCTGATAAAACACTCACAGAGAAATCCATATTATTATCTGAAGGAGACGTTTCCAGATTGAAATCCCTGATGATTTCATTTGCTCTCTGGGACTGGGGAGAAGGCGAGGAATGAGCTGCTAAAAGAGCAAATTCTTGGCTTCCTGCTGGGGATGAGCTGTTTGGTCAATGGGGCCTTGCATCAGGAAATTATCCCGAACAAATATCAAATGAAGACACCAGAGGGTTTTGAGGGAAGGCTGTCCAATGTGAACGTTGTAAAAAATTTATATTCAGCTCTTAAAAGGCAGCAACAGCTTGGCCAAATCCACCCAATCCTTATTTTTTGTATTTATCGGGGAATCCTGGAATGGTTTGGGTTGGAAGGGACCTCAAAGATCATCCAGTTCCACCCTCCTGCCATGGGCAGGGACACCTTCCCTATCCCAGCTTGTTCCCAGCTCCATCCAACCTGGCCTTGGGCACTTCCAGGGGTGGGGAATAAATTATAAATAGTGTTTTCTCTGTAGGAAGAAGTGATGCAGGGAAAGACAAATCTGCTATCCATGCAGGTTGAGGGAATTACTCCTGGAATTCACACAGGAAAAATCCAGCACCCATGATTAGAGGTCCTTAACCCTAAGCTGCAGTTGAGTTTATCGAGGACTTTCCAGACTGTGTGAAATGTTGCAGTTTGAAGGCGATTTCCCTTCCAAGATTAAAAGCACACAGGTTGGACAGAAAGAACTAGAAGAAATATTTCAAAAAATAAAACACAAAGTTAAGAATTAACCCAACAGAAAAAAAATAGGCTGAGTAGGAATTATTTCTTTCTGCATTTTAGTTCTTAAAAGTAACAAAAACAACCACTAATTTTTCTTGGAGGGGAAAAAAATGTGATCCCAAAATCCAGTTGCACCAGCTCAAAAAAAGTTGTTGACAGTATTATCAAAATCCTGTCTTGCAGTGAGGAGGTGGAGGAGTGGCTCTGAACACATTTCAGTAAAACTGACACCTTTGGGTGAGTTCTGACAGGATAAAAAAAAAAAATCCAAAATGAAAAGTTTTCCTGAGCAGAACAGGAGCAGCTGTGGGAAGCAGAGAGGCTGGTGGTTTATATTACAGAGTTATCAGAGAATTATGAAATGGTTTGGGTTGGAAGGGAACTTAAAGAACATCCAGTTCCAACCTGGGAATCTGCCACTAGACGGTCCTGTACATCATTAGGGATCAATCATTTCTTTCCAGAGTATTCCCAGGCTTTACCAGCAGCTCTCCCTTCGGGATTAATCCCAGCTGCTCTTTCCAAAAGGAAATGCTCTCTCTGTTCCCTCTCTTCCTTCTCCCAGATTCCCCTCTCAATCCCCTCCTCACCTTTCCCCTTTCCCATCCAGATTTTCATCCCGTGCTCCCCTTTGGGCCAAGCCGGGGGCTCTGGTTGTTCTTTGAGGCTCGGATCTGAGATTTTTGGGAGTTCAGGCACCCTCCCGGCTTCCCCACAGGGATGAAACTGCAGCTCCCACCGCTTTTGGGAGCTCATTCCCTGCCCGACACAGCCATCAGCTGGCTGGATTTAAAATGACAGCGAGGTTCATGATCCGTTCCCGAACATCCTGGATTCTCCAGCGGCGATTTCTCTCTGGTGAGCAGCCCATCACCCGGAGGAGTTGTGTCCTCAAACAGCGATTCTCTGTTCAGCAAAGGTGAAGCTGTTCCAGGGATGTTGTGGGAATAATTCCTGGAGATTTTAAACAAAGAGGATTAATAGGCTGGAATGGGAAAGCTCTTTGCTGACTGTGCAGTTTGTTCCCAATCCATCCCTGGAAAACCTGGAAAAACAAACCTTTATCTCCTGAAGAAATGCAATATCTGCTGTTCCTCATATATCTCATGTTTTTGCCTCCTCAAGGGGATTTTCCCAGCGAAACTTTCCCAGCGGATTGCTCCTGTTGGAGTGGGACATCGCAGCTTCCATCACAGGAACCAAAACTTCGGATAAACCAAATCAGTCCTGCTTCAGGAAGGACTCACAGCTGAAAACTGTGCATAACACAGAAAATGCCCTCTTTTCTCAGCTTCCTACTTTACCTGCCTCACTTTTTCCCCTTCTTTTTCCATTCCCAGTGCCCAGACTCTCCACGGAAGTGGTGGAGCCACCATCCTTGGAATTGTTCAAGAAATGAATTCATGTGGCTCCTCATGATGGGCTGTAGTGGGGATGGAGGTGTTTGGTCAAAAGTTGGACTTGATGATCTTGGAGATCTTTTCCAACTTTAATCATTCTATCATTCCACGATCCCTGGGAGATGTAAGAAGGCCAAACATCTCCAGCTCCAGCTACTTTATGAGGGAGGTGGTGTTTAATCATCAAAGGTGTTGCAGATAATAAATACAAGCTCTAAAAGCACCAACTGAAGGGACACCATCGCTCTTTGTGCCCTTCACCCTCTGCAGATTGCATCTCAGAAAATTCCAGTATGGGATTTTCTCTTTTTCCCTTCTTTTCCAGCACTTCCTCCTGATTTCTTTGAGGAGGCTCAGCCCCTGATCAGAGCCCAGATTTTCCACACTTTTCATGCCTATCACATTATTCAGAGTTTTTTCTTTACCTCAAATTTTTTTTTTCCCTCTTCCCTATTCAGTCCTCCACTTTTAGCTCACGGGAGGTTTCTGACCTCTCAAGGTGCTATTGAGCTTCTTGGTTTTCTCTCCAGACACTTCTCTCTCACCACGTGAAATTCAAGCCCATTATTATGCAAAAAGAAAAAGATCTTCGATCCTCACGGTCAAGGTGAGCTCCAGGATAAAAACATCCACACCCCCAAGGAAGTTACACCTGAGTGTGTGATTCCTCTGTGTCATTCCTTCCAATTTTGTGTGAAGCTCTTTTTATTGTTTAATAGGGCAAATACATACATAAAACAAAAGACTTTATATTTATTATCAATATAAATTTATGCAGAACCAAGTATTGGTCTAAATTAAATGACAATCCTTCCCATTCAGAATTCATCCAGCCTAGACAAACAAAATACCAATATATGAAGAAAAAACCTTGTAAGATTGATAAAGACAGAAGAATGATGACTTTAAAGTGGATTTTCCTACTTTAAATGCATAGGTTACGTTTTCTTTATGCAGTCTTTAAATAATTCATTAGTCCCCAAGACAGTTTTATTAAGTCTGGGAGTATTCCTCTGGAATCCCAAGTAGCTGTAACTTCTCTGAAGCTTATGGGATCAGGCAGTTGGAATGCTAAAACATACTTGGGATGAAATAGTCAGACACTGGTGCTGGGAGATTGAATTTTGTCAGAGTCTCTGAGATCCCGGATCACGGATCAGGAGAAATCTATGGAGCTGATCAGCGTTGATCCATCAAAATCCATGAGCTTTTTCAGCTTCTTTCCTACCCAGCTGAGCAGCAGGTGTCACCCATAAGGACCTCAGGGGCTGATTTTAGCAACCATCAAACTTTTGATTTTTATATTTTAATTTTTTCTTAGTGGCTCAGAGAACGGTTTGGGGTTGAAAGGACCTTATAAAGATCATCCAGTTCCATCCCACGGCCACAGGCAGGGACGCCTTCCACCAGGCCAAGGGGCTCCAAGACTCACCCAAGCTGGCCTCGGAAAATTCCAGGGATGGGGCAGCCACAACCTCTCTGGGAAATTTGTTGCAGTGCCTTGTCATTAGGATTTCTTCCCAATATCCCATCTAAACCTGCCCCCTGTCAGTTTGAAGACATTTCTCTTTGTCCTGCCACTGCATGTTCTTATCCAAAATCCTTCTCCAGCCTTCAGGCCTCCTTTAGCCGCTGGAAGGTGCCATAAAGTGTCCCAAAAGCCTCCAGTTTGGGATCCTGAGCAACCTGGTCCAGTGGAATTGGTTGGAACTGATTTTGAAGGTCCCTCCCAACCCAAACCATTCTGTGGTTCCATGATCCTGGAAAAGCTGGAAACTGAATCCATTCTGTATTTACAGAACGCTCCATATCTGTAACCCAGACCATTCTCCAAACTCCATAAATTCAAAAAAATTATGTGTCACCTAATTAACAAAACGCTGCTCTGTCTTCTCTCCCTATTGCTGCATCCTAAGTGGGAATTAGACAGCAATTTTTTTAATCGTTTGGTATTACATGGGAGGAAACTAAAGCATTAATATATATTTATAAATATATTTATGTATGTGTACTTACAAAGCAAGGACAGCTTCCCGCAGTGCAGCTCCCTGGATATTCCCTGCATCCTGCTGGAGAGGAGCATCCCAGCAAACCCCACTTGTTATTACACTCAGGTCCACCACTCCCACAACCTTATCACGTTCCACACCACTCATCTTCCCTGACTGACACTATCTGACACAGGATTGAGTGGCTTAACTCTGCGTTCCTGCTCGCAGGAAAATCAGGAGAATCAGCGGGAAGTTGTGCACAAAGCCCCGCAGTCATTAATCCCTGCCCGAGCGTTCCCCGGGCTGGGGAGCTCAGCACCTCCCCAGAAATTTCACATTCCTTTTGCCAGTGGAAATAGATAAAAGGAGATTCACAAACCGGAGGAAATTTCGGAGTTTCCTGTCACTTCAGATGCCTATCGGATCATTCCTTGGCTCTCTTTCACAGTTAACAAAAACCAGGTAATTTTCCGGTACAGTTCACTTGGTCTTCTCTAAAATCTCTGTTAGGAGCAGTCAATTTGTGTTCTAAAGGCTCTTGACCCTTTAATCTGCTCCTGCCATGATATTCTATTAAACTGATCCCCTCATTTTCCAAGGAAAACCTGTGTTTTGTTTAATAATTCCACCCTATGGAAAAATAATACTCCAGCATGAAAAAGCCTGACAGATACAGCCAGTGTAGGCAGGTTATATCTCAAGAGAAAATTACAATAATAGTAATAATTTTTAAATTATTGTAATTTTTAAATTGCTGCTGGCAGCATCCCAGGCCCGCTGAGAGGCCGTGCATCCCTAAGGGAACACTGGAACTGGAACAAGGTGTCTGCAAAGAAGGTAAAAGTAGGGAAAAAAGGATAATTGCAAAACATTCAGCTGTGTGATTTATCAGTTTGTTCCATTTGTAGGTTGGAAGTTGTGGAACGTGGATTTGAAGGTGTGAGTCAGAGAAGGAAGTGGTTAATCCCCATTTTAATGTTTTATGAGAGCCTTGAGGGTGAAATCAGCTGGAGGTGAAGGTTTGGGTGCATTGATACGAGGAACTCCCACTCCTGTCACTGCTGGGTGACCCCAGTGGCATTTAGGGAATTATGGAATCATTTCCAAGTTTGGAGCAGATCTCCAAGACCGTCAAGCCCAACCTTGGACTGATTGTCACCATTCCCGCTAAACCACATCACCAAGTGTCACATCTGCTCATTCTGAACACTTCCAAGGGTGGCGACTCCATTCCTCCCTGAAGATCCTGTTCCAACACTTGGCTGCTCTTCCAGTGAAGAATTTTATCCTAACATCCAACCCGAACTTTCCCCAGTGCAACTCGAGGCTATTCCCGCTCACCCTGTCCCTTGTTCCCTGGGAGCAGAGCCCAAATCCCACCTGGCTCCACCCTCAGGGAGTTGTGCAGAGCCACAAGGTTCCCCCAGGAGTTCCTTTTCTCCAGGCTGAGCCCCCCCAGCTCCCTCAGCTGCTCCTCATCAGTTGTGCTCAATCCCCTCTACTGATGGCTCTATAAAACTATAAAATTCAGGGCCTCAAACCCTGCTGTCAGGAATATATTCACTAAAATAAGTTTTTAGACCCATTGTTGGCTCATATCACCCCTGTGAGTTGCTCCACTGATCCACTTCCCTCATGTCTTCATCCAGCTCTATTCTGATGTAGAACAAAAATCTTAAAAGCTTTGCCAATAGCTTTTAAGTTTCCTTTTTACCCATTTAAATAGATTGTTTTAATTTTCGTGGCATGTCTTAATTAAGATAAAAGGGGTGATTTTGGTTGGTAGTCTTATTTTGGGACACTGGTGATCTGAAGGGAGGAAACAACACTCTGGGATATTGAAAAGTAAAAACAAACCCATTCTGGAGTTGTAAAATTCTTAATTGTGCCAGGATAGTTTATTCCAAAGCCCTGAAGTCATGCCATGAACCTGATCTCCTTCTGTACTCACAGCTATTATTGGTAAATCATTGATGATCGTTATTTCTTCTTAGCTGGAACGCTGCTGCAATATAAACACGAACTCCTTATCCGATCCTGTTCATTTGGAAATTTATTTGCTTGGTTTTTACAGGTGGTTTGATAACCATTTTGAGTTCCAACATGCAGCCTGTTGTATTTTCCAGTGGTTTGCTTGGTTGAGTTGGGTTGTCAGGCACAGCAAGGCCAGGGTGAAAATCAAGTGTAAAAATACCCAAAGCAGCTCGGAAAGATTCGGTGTTCCTGCACTGTTCCAGCAGCCAGCCGTGCCACGACAAAATGAAAATCCTCCTCACAACAGCTGAGTTAATTTGCCCACATCTGGCTTCATTACCTTGGGCACAAACCACACCACTGCAATCCCGGCTCTTCGCTGCTGAGCCTTGGTGCAGTTGTTACCCACACCAGGAGAAGGAACAATTGGCTGTGAATGAGAAAATCAGGAAATCACAGAATGGGTACATTTCGAAAAAAACCCTCTAAGAGCAAATCCAACCTTCAACCATCATAAAACCCCATCCTCAAATGCCGCATCCACGTGGTTTTCGGACACTTCCAGGGGTGGTGATTCCACCACCTCGCTTGCAGCCTGTTCCAGAGCTTTACAACCCTTTCCATGATGAACTTTTTCCTAATACCCAATCCCTTGATGGAACTTGAGGCCATTTCCTCCTGTCCTCCCAGAGCCTGACACCCATCCTGCTCCACCCTCCTACCGGGGAGTTTTGGTCTTCCCTAAATCTCCTTTTCTCCAGGCTGAGCCCCTTTCCCAGCTCCCTCAGCTGCTCCTGGTGCTCCAAAACCTTCCCCAGCTCCATTCCCTTCCCTGGACACGCTCCAGCTCCTCAAAGTCTTTCTCATGGATGAGGGCCTCAGAACTGGACACAAGATCCAAGGTGGATTTAAGTCTCCTGAAGAATTTATATTCTTTCAACTCTTCTGAGAAAAGTAAAGTAGCATCTCCCTGCCTTTGGAGATAGGCATATTAAGGATTTTATTATTATTACTATTACTATTACTATTA
>VXBU01012189.1:835769-846824 GCA_013400315.1 Bombycilla garrulus
AGGAAAAAAAGAAAAAAAAAAGCTCATTTTCCCTCTTGTTTCATTCCTTGCCCTGAAAATGCAACACATTTCCTGATGTCCTATCTCATCTACAAATCAGGGGTTTAAGTAGTGCTGCAGTAGTCTTGACATGAGGTATTGATAATCCTGAATTATAAAATAAAAACTTAATTGCCTCTAGAGAGATGGACACTTCCTCACTTCCTCAGGATATATGAATTTTTTCCTGGCTGTGAGGCAGCACCATTGGTATTTAACCCATCTCCACTTTTTTTCCCCATTTTTCCTGGGAAAAGCAGACAAGTGGCCATTTCTGGAGGTTGCAATATGATTTTTTTTTTCCATGCTGTGCACATCCCAAAAAAAATAAAAAAATTAAATATCATGTCCTTAACTACTCTGATTATCTTTTCCAGCAATTTCATTTTTTCTCTGACATCATTAAGTTGGATCTTCAAAAATTCTCATTTATCCCTGGCGAACGGTTGTGGGATCGATGGATGATTCATATTCCAGGCTGTAATTTCCTGTTGATTTTCAGTGACTCATTTGCATGCTAACTCAGCACCAGCCACTCAGTGGCTGAAATGGGCTCAGATTTGCTCAATCTTGGGTTGCACCTAATTTTCTATAAAACCTTGAAGAGGGTAAATCATCCTGCTAGCATTGAATTAATGGGATTTTTTGGAGGAGATCAGGAAAGGTATAGTGGGTGTTTACCCTATACCTGTATTCTTGTTGAGAATTCCTGTCCCTTTTCCCACTCTGTTCCCTGCGAAGCCAACAATTCCCATTTTCCAGTTCTTATTTAACAGGAAGGATGAGAGAAAATGGGAATATTACGGGTTTTAATTTTACAAAGATGTAAAAACCAGCAATTCACTGAAATTGAATCAAGACAGAACTTGTTAAAAATAAAAAGTCAAAGCATAAAAAAGTTGAACTTATTTATGGCATCCACTGATTCTCTATCTTTGGGAATCATTCCAAAATCATGGAACGGTGTGGGTCGGAAGGGACCCTAAAGATCAGGCACTTCCAACTCCTTCCAGCACCTTCCACTATCCCAGGTTGCTCCAACCCATCCAAACTGACCCTGGACACTTCCAGGGATGGGGAATCTACAAGATCTCTGGACAGAATAATTTACTCAGACCTAAATATTTTACTGGAAGTCAAATTGTAGTTCAGAACTGGAAAGAAGGCACTCAATAACTGTGTTTATTTCTGAAGAAATTCGTTACTTGACAGGAGTTGGCCATGAATAAAGTGAGTCAGGGTAGATCTACTTCTACATTATAAAATCTCTCTATTTCTTCATTATAGTTGAGTTTTTCTAGTCTGTGAGATTTCCAAACACATTCCCCAGCCCATGAAAACTAAGATGCGTTTTATTCATGGCCACATCCATCGATTATTTTCCCTTCCAAATGGATCTTTCAGCTGCCAAATAAACCATTTGGCTCCGTGCCTCAGTTTCCTTCCCACTAATATAACAGAACCAGACTTCTCCATCTCATTTTGGACCGTTAACATTCCACAAGTGCAAGAGCATCCTTCAGTGTGAGATTTTTGGTGGTTTCCATCATGTGGCACTGGAATCACTTTTGGGTTCGTCGCTGTTGCTCCTCTGTGTGTTTATGCTCTGTAGATGTGCTGTCCTTTCAAAAAGCCTCATTAATAACATTTTTGTCCCATCCATCACAGAAATTCCATCAGCTGAGTGGAGCAGAGCTGCTGGTTTCAACTCCCAGATCAATATTTCCCATCTATTAAATGACCAAGACCATTTCCCCCAAGTGAGATGATCTACACAGGGAGGGTGTTATTAATTAACACTGCAATTAACACAGCTGAGCTGCCCATTACTAATTCTCACCCAATGACAGCAGAAAAGGAGAAAAAGTTGCATAATTTGTGCCATTATTATCACATTTAACCTAAACAGGGCCATTTACCACCATGTCCAGCCCTGGCTGCTGCATTCCCAGGAGTTCTACAACCCCCCAGTTTCCCAGGAATTCTACAACTCCCCAGTTTCCCAGAAATTCTAGAACTCCCCAATTTCCCAGGAATTCTAGAACTCCCCAATTTCCCAGGAATTCTAGAACTCCCTAATTCCCCTCCTACAGTTTTGCCTCCTTCAAATGTTTTTGCATCTTCTTTAGAGCTCAGGCTTTGTCGCTGTGCTCATCCAAGCAGCTCCCACCCACCTCCCCAGAGCTGGATCCAATCTTCCAGGGCCCCCAGAAAAAAGGATTCTGCACCACCAGGGATTTACGTCAGTGAGATGTGTCCCTGTAAATGAGGGCAGAATTAAAAATTAGGCTTAGCTTGGCTTTGCATGCAGCTTATGGAATATTTTCCAAAGGATAAAGAGTATAAAGACCAGCTCTTCTTTGTGCTTCTCCTTTTATTTTTTTTTGTAAGCAGATGAGAAAAAAAGATGCAAGAGCAGCAAAACAGAACACTTCATTAACTTCTGGACAGCTTTCCCCCCCCTTTCTTACCCCTTCTGGTTTTCAAAACAGGGATTAATAAATAGAAAAGAAAAGAAAATACCAGTGTAACAACAGTAAGTGCAAGGCAAAGGTTCACTCTGTTTATTTTTCTCTGTGAATTCCTGGGCTTTGTGTAAATCAATTTGTTGCTCCCTTGGTACTTTAGTAGATAGTAGAGTAGATTTTAAAAATCTACTCTTTTTTTATATATATAAAATATATAAAAACTGCTCCCTTTGAGCTGGAGTTTTTGCCAGCAAAAGGGCTTGAGAGCAACAGAGATGAAGACAATGAATCACAGAATCATGGAATTATTACGGTTGGATAAATCCTCCAAGAACATCAAGTCCAGCCTTCAACCGAGTGCCACCATTCCCACTAAACCATACGGTGAAATGCCAGATCTCGATTTCGGAACACTTCCAAGGACGGTGACTCCACCATTCCCTGGGAAGCCTGTTCCATGCTTAACCACTCTTTCACTGAAGAAACATTTCCTAATATTTAACCTGAACCTGGAGATCACCACCTAAATGTGCCAAAGGTTGCAATGACTGAGGCAGCGAAGATGAGAGAAAAGCACAACCTCCATGACTGGGTTGTGTCTCATCGTTTCTTTGGTTGAACACTGGAGAAATTATTCCCAGCTGACCAGAAATGACCTCCTTGCCTCCCTGAATTTCACAGGGAAAGGATAACCCTTATTTTTTTTTCCTTTTTTGTTGGCATTTGATGTATGTGGGCTCCTCTCTGTCCCCCTCCAAAAAACCCCTATGTCACCCAGACTCCTGCTCCTTATTCCTCTCCCTCCTTTC
This sequence comes from Bombycilla garrulus, assembly GCA_013400315.1. Taxonomy (NCBI): domain Eukaryota; kingdom Metazoa; phylum Chordata; class Aves; order Passeriformes; family Bombycillidae; genus Bombycilla; species Bombycilla garrulus. The sequence goes on from VXBU01012189.1 coordinate 839,086, forward strand.
CCATGGGAAAACTGTCACTGTTTGAACACTGCTGTTTTATTTTCCACGGGAAATCCCCTGCAGGACGGAATGAGCCATTCCCTGGGTTATTTCCCTCTTCTATCCACGCTGGATGGAAATCAAAGCCTTCTTAAGGGTTAACGCTTTTCCTTCTTCTTCCTTTTTGTTGCAGCTGGCTCATTCCACGAGGTTTTTGCTTTAATGAGCCCTCTTTAACCCTGCACTGCAGCTGGGGATCTCAGGTCTCATTAGTCTGGCTAATTAACCATTCTCCTCTCTCCGTCTGAGGTTCATCTAAGTGCGGAGAACCCTGAGAAAATAACAATTGCATTATCATGCAAACTCTTTGGAAAAAGGGAGCCAAGTCCTTGATGGAGAACAGGAGAAGCTTTTAAGTGTGTAGGCAGGACTGAATTCCAGGATGATTCAGGAATTGCAAAAGCCACCCCTCTCCACTTCCTAAAACTGGAGCTTTAAAAAAAGAATAAATCCCAGCCTGCTTGGAACTTGCATCAGCCTGGAGCCGGTGGGGAGAGCTGAACCTGATGGGAGATTTAAAAAAAACCAAAAAGGCAGGAAAGTAAAACTTCCTTCACTTCCTTCATAGTCCAAGACAGTGCTCAGTTAATCCCTGGATTTTCCTTGGGTGACAAGAACATTTTCATCCAACCAGTCACTCCAGAATTCCTTCATGGTCTCGGGGAGCAAAGCAATGGAGGCAAAACAGAACTTCAAAACCAACTGGAGCGTCACACCTGGCATGGGTAGATGTCATCACACTCCACAGCTCCCTGGAAAGAGGCTGTGGGGAGGTGGCATCAGTCTCTTCTCCCCAGGAACAAGGGACAGGACAAGAGGAAATGGCCTCAGGTTGCACCAGGAAAGGTTTAGATTGGATATTAGGGATTTTTTTTTTTTACTGAAAGGTTTGTAATTGTTGGAACAGACTGCCCAGGGCAGGGGTGGAATCACCTGGAACCTGGAATTGTTCAAAAATCTGAGGGTGTGGCACTTGAGGACATGGGTCAGTGGTGAACAGGGTGGTGGTGGAGGTTGAAGGTTGGACCTGATGATGCTGAAGGTCTTTTCCAACCGTAACGATTCCATGACTCTCTTCTATGAATCCATGAGCTGATCGTACAATCAATCCTCACATCCTGAAATCCCACAATTTTCATGTTCAGCAAAAAATATAAAAAAATAATAAAATTTAATTTAAGGCTCTGGGGTGAACTTATTTTGGCTTTTGTTACCTGAAGAGGCTCCAGGAGGGCTGGAGAGAGACTTTGGAGACAAGGAATAACTTCCCAATGCCAAGGGCAGGGTTAATGGGATTTCGGGAAGCAATTCTTGGCTGTGAGGATGGTGAGGCCCTGGACCAGGCTGCCCAGAGAAGCTGCATCCCGGAAAATGTCCAAGGCCAGGTTGGATGGAGCTTGGAATAACAAACATTTGACTTTTCCTTCTTTCCCAGGCTTCTTTACATTGGAGGGGCCTTTAGGAAAGTTGCCTTTAGAAATGCAAAAAATGTGTCTAAATCTTTGTGGTCTGCCATGTGAATGATGCTGTTTACACAATTCCAAACTTTTTGAAGGAAATATCATATAGGTTTTTGTCCGCAGGGGCTTCTTGAGCTGGATGATGTGCCATGGTTAGGTGGAACAGAGATTAAATGGTCTTTTTGAGCTCTCCTATGCCCCTTTTTGATGCAGATTCTCCATAAAAAAAGCAAATTAACTGGATATTACCCATTGTGTGCCAGGATGGGGTTGGTTTTAAAGGAGAGGAGAGGATGATAATATGGAAAAAAGCAAAGTGAGCCAGGCAAAAGCACAATTCCAGCCCTGAGACCTCTGAATACCAAAAATGTCCAAGGGAGATGAGCTGGGAAACCAACACTGTCCTGGAGACCTTCCCCTGTAGCAATGTGAGACTCCTGAGCTCTGGGCAGCACAGGATCAGTTTTGATGACTGAACACCAGCATTTCCCACCTCCCCGAGTTATCCCAAATGGATGCTGTGCCCTGGGAGACTCATCCCAGCAGGGTGCAGCTGTCCCCAGCCACAGAGAGCCCCAAATTCCCACGTATCAGAGGGAAAAGGGAACCTTCTACACCACAATAAAGTCTCCCAAGGGTTCTAGCGGGAGTTTCACTGCCTGGCACGTTTGTGCCAGGATTTGCACTAAAGGGAACAAAATTCCCGAGTATTTTCTGGAGGTTGTAAAAGATAATCTGAGTTTTGCAGTCTCCAGGTGTGACTCAGCGCTGCTCTTGGGTTAATGTGAGGGCAGTGTTTGCCTCCAATGCTGCCCCAGGGCAGTTTAATATTTCCCAGTTAACAGCCCTTAAATATTTTGCAGTTGATGTTGGCAGTCAAGGTCACCGTCCTGGAGCTTTTCTTTCTGCATTGCCTTCCAATTTCTGCTTCAGAAAAATAGATGGACAGACAGGCTAAAAATCTCTGCTGTTAGTGCCAAAGGAAGAGACAGGCTCATAGAGACATCTAATTATCCGAGAATTGAATTATTTAGATCAAAAAAGACCTTTAAGACCATCAAGGTTAAGCTGTGACCGATCCCCAGTGTGTCACCAGCCCAGAACACTGAGTGCCACGTCCAGGCCTTCCTTGGACACCGCCAGGAACAAGGACTCCAAACCTCCCTGGGCAGCCCCTTTCAATGCTTGACAACCCTTTCCATGAAGAAATTCCTCCTGATGCCCACACTGGACGCAATTTGGGGCCGTTTCCTCTCATCCTGTCCCTCGATCCCTGCGAGCAGAGCCTGACCCCCACCTGGCTGCACCTTTCTGTCAGGGAGTTGTGCAGAGCCAGAAGATCCCCCCAGAACCTCCTTTTCTCCAGGCTGAGCTGTCCTGATGCTCCAGACCCTTCCCCAGCTCCGTTCCCTTTTCTGTGTTGGGATCCAGGACACAGGAAAATCTCCTGTGCCTGTCATGAGGGGTTTTATTCCTCAGGAGAGCACAGCTTTCAGTCTTTGGCCATGAAAAAAGCTTCCAGGACTTTGTGAGGAGTTGAGTTTTTGTGAATATATAAAGTAGATAATGTTGTAGCTTGTTACAGGGTGAAAAAGTAGGTTTTGGGTTTTTTAGCATGGTGGTAGTTGGAACAAAGATGGAGGACTTTGGGTGTTGACTCAGTTTCCCTCCTCCTCTTCCTCCTCCTTCTTCTCCATCTGCTCCATTTTCTGCAGTGTTGGTGGCACAGTGATTGGTCAGACAAAGTCACAATGCAGATGTGACGTGACTGAAGAATAATTAGGAATTGGTAGAAAAATAAAAACATACTACGTGTTCGATACGTTGTAAAACTCAATTGGATGAGGTATCTGTATAAAAATCCTTGGAATCGTCCATTTTTTTTCTTTCTGGCACATAGCACTGAAGGGTGCAGGGCCTGTTGTCATCCAAGGCTCTGAACTGCGATAAAGAAATAACAAACAACTGCAAACCAAAGCCAGCGAGTTCCTCTTGTCTCATTTTCAGCTCTGGCACAGGACACCTGAGGATTTCCATACCAGGGACCCAAAATGTAAAAAGAAATTTAAAATCCTACAGTCTGGACACACTCCAACCCCCAATGTCCTTCTTGTCATGAGGGTACAAAACTGGACCCAGCACCCAAGGTGCTTCAGCAGTGCCCAGCACAGAGGGACAATCCCTGCCCTGGTTCTTTGGCATTCCCTTTGATTGATTCCTTATGGTTCCCTTAATTTTCTCTACACCAGGAGCCAGTTACTCTCTGCAGCTTCACTCCATTCTGTCATATTTAAAAAAAAAAATCATTTAAATTTTCTTTTTTTTCCCAAAAGACACCATCAAGGCAAATTTTTAGAAACGCAGTAGAAACCAGGCATGATGCCATATCCTGAAATCTCCTCTCTTTTCCACACACCTGGTGCATTTTCAGGGATTGCAGCTTTCCTTGCGCAGGGTGATGCAGTTCCACGATTGCGTCACTGCGATCACATTTTTGAGCTAAAACTCCCTTGAACTGGGATTCACTCCTCCAGGTTTTGCATCAGAATTGCTCCCTCCCTGCTACTGAAATTATCCACACCTCTGTCATTCCTCAGGAGGGTGGATTTGTGCTTCATTTGTACACACTTCACTCTGTGCTGACAGATGTCTTTGGCTCCTTGGAGAATGTCTTTATGAAAAATGTCAGCGATATCAAAATAAGCCACAGGGATTTATTCACATGTTATCACTAGGAAAGATATTCCTCCTCTGTCTTTTATTCCCTGCCTTACAGTAGCAATCATTTTCATATTCGCTTCCACTTAAACACTGATTTTTGGTGGCTGGGCTGTGCAGCTGCACAGGACATGGAGAACAGACAGGAACCTCCAGGTGTGGTGAGCATTTTTCACAGGTGATCTCCATGTTAATAACTAAAAGGTCAAACCCACTGAGGGTGGAATCATGGAATGGTTTGGGTTGGAAGGAACCTTAAAGCCCATTTTATTCCACCCCCCGCCATGGGCAGGGGCATTTTCATTATCCCAGGCTGCTCCAACCTGGCCTTGAACATTCCCAGGGATGGAGCATCCACAACTTCTCTGGGCAGCCAATTCCAGCGTTTCACAGCCCTCTCAGTCAAGAATTCCCTCTGAACAGCTCAGATTTTTTTTTTTCCATGATCTGGACACAGCATGAGCCAGGGGCTCTTCCCCATGGGAGCAACGAGCAGTGTTCCCTCTTTCATGGGGATGGGGTGAGAGGTCTCACCCCTGGATGTGATCCATGCTGCATCAGGGGGTCTTGGAGCCAAAAAACCCCCGAGATGTGTTTTATTTATTCATACCAACGTAGTGCGTGCATTTTTTTAGGGCTGGATTTGTTACAGTCTCAAATCAGGACAAGTCTGCTCTTTGTTAGTAAAGTTTCAATTTCTGTTCTTGATGCTCAAGGCCATGGTGCCCATTCATTCAAAAATGCCACCCAAAATCATGGAAATGATGCCTTCCCTCACTCTTGAAGCAAGGTTTCTCCTTGAAAAAAGAGGGAGGCGCTTTACAGGAGCCTGGAGTGACAGGATAAGGGGGAATGGCTCCGAAATGACAGAGAGTAAGTTTAAATTGGATATTGGGAAGAAATTCTTCCCTGTGAGGGTGATGAGGCCCTGGCACAGGCTGCTCAGGGAAGCTGTGGTTGCCCCTGGAGCCCTGGAAGTGTCCAAGGCTGGGTTGGATGGGGTTTGGAGCAGCCTGGGATAGTGGAAGGTGTCCCTGCCCATGGTGGGGGTGGAATGAGATGATTTTTGAGGCCCCTTCCCACCCAAACCATTCCATGAGTCTCTGAAATGCACCAGAGTCCTCCCACTTTAGAATTCCAGAGCGACAACGAAAAAGAAAAAAACAACCTTTAGAAGTTCTTTGAGTAGAAAAATCCTGGTTCTGTAATAACAGTGATGGTATTGCACCAAATTCCATAAATAATGTCTTTCAAGGTTTATTGCTCAGACACCTAAAAGGAGAAGATAAAATTGAAATGATCACATTACAGATGTTGCACAAAGAATGACTTTTCCTGTCTAACGTTAATAGGCAAATAAGATATATTTATGTTCATACATCACCAGCTTTGAACAGAATATATTATTATGCTGAAAGTGCCATAAAAGTAGCACAGCACACTCGGACTGGCATTCATCTGTACCAGAAATGGCATCCTAGAGCTTGGTTCTTAAACACAAAATCCACAAGACTGGGAAGAATGGGGAAGGGTCAGAGTTAAGGTGACTGCTCCTGAGTTAATTCCACAATTTTAATGCAACATCTGGCTTCCAAGACTCCCTGTTTATCTCAGTTCTTCACCCTTCAGAAATTATAATCTCTAAGATGATCTTGAGGAGATGACTCAGTCTGCTGGAAGCTGAAATCAGCGGGTAAAATCCTGCATCTACTGAAAATAAATGGTAAAACACACATTGCCCTTAAAAATGCAAGGTTTCTGCCTTGAAATGTTTTAGACTTGTTGGAAGGCACAGTCTGAACTTGTCTCCTATGGAAATTGTGATGGAAGGCAGGTTCCTGAAAGGTCTGAAAATAATTAAGGATTGTAATAGCAGAAATTGGATTGTGTTGGAAGGGACTTTAAGGATAATTTAGCTTCAATCCCATTTTTTTTGTTTGTTTGTTTGTTCCTGTCTAGAGATGAATGATCCAGCCTGGATCTCTAGGACTGCAGATGTTAAATCTGTTTAAAATCCCCTGTACGGGCAGGAAGGACCATCCCGTGTCCAGCGTCCTTCCCATGACCCCACAAAGCAGGGCAGGGAGTCAGGGGAGGAATCTTTCAGCAAAGTCAAATCTTGCAGCATGGACCAGAATGGATAAGGGGTGATCCTGCTCCCAGGTGACTGCAGGGCCAACATCAAAAGTCTAATCCCTTTCCAGACCTCGCAGGAAAAGGGGAGATAAGAAGAGGATTTGTTTAAAGGAAAAGCCCTCACAGTTCAACCCAGGCTCCCTCAGCGTCTGGATCTTGCCGCCCTCCTTTTCTTTCCAAAAGGCTCCAATTCCACTCCGATGTTGCAAACTTTCTGCTCCCGCCTGTCGCTGAAATTTTGCGAGGGCATCCAGAGGAGAAATTCCCTCCTGTGCCTTGAGGAGGAGCAGAGGCACGGAGCCAGCAAGGCCACGGGATGCGGTTTGCAGGCACAGCCGCGTCCTGGGGCTCCCGAGACTCCGGCACACCCGGTGGGGTTGGGGCTGTCACCAGGCAGCGGTGGCAGCTGCTGTTCCCAGCAAATGGAGCAAAACAGAGCTCTGAAGGCACAGAAAAACCGAGAGGCTCTCACCCAGGTGTCGTTCCGTCTTTGAGAACAACGTGGTGATTCTGGGCCAGGGAAGGTGTTAATTAAACCCACACTGACTCCTGCTAAAGCCTCAGCAAGGTACAGGCAGGTGAGAGCTTGTTCAAGGGCATTTGCTTCTCTCATTATTTACACAATTCGTTGTTTTTAAAGCCACTCTGTTGGCTCGTTGGGGTTTTTTGCTGTTTTCAAATTATTTCTGTCAAAAGATAATTTATGGAGTGAAGCTTGTAGGAGAAAGCCACACTTCATGCTGAGAAACCTTTTCTGAGGTCAGTTGTAGACAGGATTTTCACCCTCCATAACTCTGGGATAGCAGTTTGGACAGAGAAGAAAATGCTGTTTTGTGTTCGCTGTGTCAGGGGACGCCTTCCAGCTCATGGTTTACAGGAGATACAGGCAGAACTGGGATAAAATTCCTAATTTTCTGCTCCTGAGCTGTTGCAAAAAGTGAGTCTGGAAGCACAAAGGGATTTAAGAAGAATTTATCTCTGTTCCTAGTACAAAAAAAATTTTAAAGAGTGGGAAATAGGCTTGCATTAAAATATGACTATTTTGTCTATTGTATCATTATTAATATTGTAATTGTATTAATATTGTAATTGTATTAATATTGTAATTGTATTAATATTGTAATTGTATTAATATTGTGTTTGTGTTAAGCTTTTATTAACAAGAGCAAGTGTTGGTGCTGCACCTGAGTTGGGGTCAATGCCAGCGTCAGTCTAGGGTGGGGTTGAGCAGGAGAAGGACTTGGGGTTGCTGGTGGGTGAGAGCTCCGTCCCCAGTGTGCTCCCTGTGTGCCCCAACCCCAGAAATCCAACCCTGAGTTCATTCCACAGTTTGGGCAGCAGCTGAGGGGGGAATTCTGCCCCTCTCAGGTGAGACCCCACCTGCAG
>VXBU01012189.1:864971-878391 GCA_013400315.1 Bombycilla garrulus
AATTCGCCTGGTTAAAAAAAAAAAAAAAAAAAAATTAAATTAAACTAGAACATTCCTTACCAAAAAGGAAAAAAGAACAACAACAAAATTGTAGCACTTAATAACAGGAGCCTTTGTGCTCCTGGAGGCTAAAATTACCTCCCTGTGATGGGGAGAAGATGCAGATTTGAAGAGGTGGTAAATGGAAATGTTGTATTTTCCTTCGGGGATGGTGATCCACAGATCGGCACCTTTGGAGAGAGGCTGTAATTCCCGAGGGCAGAGCAGAGCTCAGGACATTTCCACGGGGTCCTGTGTTGAGTTATCGCCCACCCAGCTCCTCACCCCACCCCGTGTGCTGCCCACGAGGGCTGCAGAGACTCGTGGAGGTCACCTGGGCCTCAGGAATTGGTGAGGAGAGGGATTTTACACCGAGCTGAGCTGCGGCAGCAGAGCCCAGCCTGGTTTTGGGCAGCAGGGAATTGTCCCCAGCCCCTGGGTGGTTTTTGCAGCCATGGGGACAATCAACAACCCATCACAAGGTGAAGAATTCTGGCAAGTTGGTTGAAAGAGGGGAGGTTTAGATGGAGTTTTAGGGAGAAATTTTTCCCTCTGAGTGTGGGGAGACCTTGGGGCAAGTTGCCCCGAGAAGCTGTGGCTGCCCCTGGATCCCTGGAAGTGTCCAAGGCCAGGCTGGATGGGGCTTGGAGAAACCTGGGAGGGTGGAAGGTGTCCCTGCCCACGGAAACGGGTTGGAATTTGGTGATCCTTAAAGGTTTTCCAACCCAAACCGTTCTGTGATTCTCTGACACCACCAGCAGGAATTTCATTTGGGGTGAAATCCACCAAGCCCTGAACCACCCCTGGATTCCTCTTCACTCTGAGTTCTCAAATGAAAGCACCCAAATTAGATGACTCTGCTTATCACCCTCCCCCCTGATATCCAAGGTGCTCACAGGGCTCCAAACCTGGCTCCAAAATCCACAATCAGAGGCTGAAAAGGTGAATTTTCTTCACAGGATCAGCGTCTTGACAAGTTATATCAGGCCTTCCATAATTCATACAATAATAATTCAGATCCTCTTGGGAATTGAAATCTCAGGTGACTCCTGGTTGCAAATCACAGAATCCCAGAATGGTTTGGGTCGCAAGGGAACTTTGAAGATCATCTCATCCAAGCGCCTACTGTGGGCCAACTTTCCACTAGACCAGGCTGCTCAGAGCCCCGTGAGTTTTCTTTGCTTTCCTCATTTTTTTTTCTTTTCGTTTTCCCAAAGGGTCTGGTCCGGTGAGGGGAAGAAGAAAAGATTCCTTGGAGGGTTGGGACATGGTGGTGGCAGTGACAGCAGCACTGGCACCCGTGTCCTGCACTGAAACAGCAAATCCTGGGACAACTGATAAAGGAGAACATGAATCCAGCACTGAATTTGAGCCTTGAATTTGAATTTGATGCAGACTTTGTCTCCGTGGTGGAATTCTTGGGGTCCCCTGTGCATGGAAGGAATTGGACTTTCATGGTTCTTGTGGGTCCCTTCCAGCTCAGGATATTCCACAATTCTATGTTTCCATCATCTGCTGGGAATGCAGAATAAAACCTCTCTGAAGTGATATTGTGCAGTAATTGTTCATCTGGTTTAACTCTGCCAATTTCTCATGACCTGCAATTAAATATCCCAGCACCTCGAGTTCATTACAGCTTTCATGCTAATTATATCTCCTTGCAGACCTCCTACCAACTAAATCTCAGGAGCTGGAAGCACTCAAACTTGTAATTTTTTTTTTCCATCCCACCTTCCTTTGGATTTCCTCTGATATTTTCTTTCTGTTTCTGTGCACAAGCCCTCAAAGTCATTCCCACACTCCGAAGTCCAACTCCTACTTGCTGCCTCAACCCAGATTCAAAGTTTTCTCCTGTTGCTTTCTCCAGCAAATCCTCGTTAAACTCAGTGCTCAGATCAGTTTGTGACAGGCCTTGACAATTTTGAGGGAGAAGGGAAAGAAAGAGAAGGAAGAGAAGACAGGAGGGAAAAGAAAAGAAGTCTTGTAAAGATTAGTTTCTCAAGGGGGAACTAAAAACAAAAAAAAAACCTCACTCTGGAGGGAAAGTTTAATTAAAAAGAGCAGAGTTTTTAATTACTAGGGAAATCTACTTGAATGATTCATTTGCATAATCCCGAAGGCAGTGGGAGAACAGGCAGGAACAAGATAAGCTTTCTTTACAATCCTTCTCTTGCTTTTCCCTATCTCTCCAAAAATGACTCTGATCCTTCACCGCTCCCCTCTCTCCTTCCCTGCTGCATTGTTCTTACATCTGATGGCACATTTCGGCCTCAGGCTGCTCTTGCTTGTTGGGCTCTTCCTTTGCTCTGGGATTGGTACAAATTTTGGTGCAAATCCTGCACTTTTCCTCTTTTGGGGTTGTCCAGGGGAGATGAACCCATCGCTGCCTCCTTCTCCCACGGGACCAGACTCTCTGAACTGGCTGAGCACCAATCCCTGGTCAGTGTCACCACCTGGTGACATCCAGAGTGAGAACAGAGAGAAATTTGGCAGCAGAGGAGGCGGCCAAGAGGTCAAATCACCTCGAGCCAGCTTTGGAGGTCAGCAAAGGAAGGACCTTTAACGCAGCATAGGCAAGGCCACCACAAAACCACATCCCCAAGTGTCTTTTAAATCCCCACACATCTTCTAAATCCCTCCGGGGTGGTGACTCAGCCACTTCCCTGGCCAGCCTGTTCCAGGGCTTGACAACCCTTTTGGGGAAGAATTTTTTTCCAAATCATGGAAACATTTAGATTGGAAAAGCCCTGTAGGATCATCGAATCCAACTGTTCCCCCAGCGCAGCCGCTGTTGCACGGCTCGGTCACTTCCCCTGGTGTCACATCTCCAAATCTTTGAAATCCCTCCTCAGCCACTCCCCTGGGCAGCCGGTTCCAACTCCTGACAACTCTTTTGGGGAAGAAGTTTTTCCTCATGACCAATCCAAACCTCCCCTGGGGCAATCTGAGGCCATTTCCTTTTGTCCCATCCCTTGTTACCTGGGGAAAGGACAGACACACGGTCAGTGGTCAGCCCTGTCCTGTCCAATCCCCCCCCTGGAAGATGAAAAGAAGGCTCAAAATGAGTTTTTATCTCTAAATGTGATGACTCACATGCTTTTTATCTTTGTTATTGACCTGTTATTCACTCCTTTCTAACATGCTGGAATTCAGGGACAAAAGCCTCAAACTCTGCCCTGCCTGATAAAATGTCACCCTGTTCCTTCACACACACCTGGCCTGCACCCCTCTGATTTCGGGGGGCTGTGGTCCAGCAAATCAGCAGCTGGGAAAAGCCATTTTCTATCCCAGGTGAGGAGGGATCGTCCCGTGGGTGGAGCAATGTCTCATCCCAAGGCAGACGAGGAGTCCTGGCTGTTTTCACCCACCTGTGGAGAGCCAATTCCACCAAAAGAGGCACCTCTGAGCTCTGCCCACCTGGCCACGGTCACGTTCACCACAGCCCAGCCCTTGGGGGAGTGGAGAGCCCCACGCTGCCCTCAGAGCTCCTCGAGATGAGTCTGGGATTCAGCGGGAGCACAGGAATCGATATCCAGCCAGGAGAAGTGCTCAGCTCTGCTGGATCACAGCACTTCACCCCTGTCTGACCCCTCTTCTCCCTCAGTGCCTGCTGAGCTGCCCCATCCCTCCTCTGCTTTGGAAGCTTTTTTTTTTTTTTTACAGCAGCACTCAAAAAGATGTTTTGTTGGTGCTGCTTTTGAGCCTCAGAAGCCAGAAAATTGATGGGAATAGCGGGATTGTCCAACCTTTCCAGACTTCCTGACATCCTTGGCATGAATGTGTGTTTGGGGCGCTGGGAACCAGGAGGGGTCAGAAGGCAACAATCCGTGTCTGGGCCTGAAATGTGAGAGAGAAAAAAGCCAGCCAGTTTAAGAAACACAGAGAGGAGCAAATATAAATCCCAAAAATAAAGGAAATTGTAAAGATCCAGAGAGGAGCAGGGAATATTTTTCAGCTGCGTGCAGGGAGACCACGTGTGTCCAAATCAGGAGTTCACCGTGGAGCAATTTGTCCCTTCAGCCTCCCCTGACCCACGGGATGGATTTGTGTGGGGAGTGCCAGCCTGATGACTGTGTCTTTAGGCTGATGGATGGATGTGAAACACAGATTTTTGTGTTTAATTAAGCTGAGGGGGTGACAGGCACCACAGGAAACCTCCAGAAAATTGATTTTTCCTCACATATCCACCCACACAGGAACTGTTGTGTGCAGATGCCTGGAGAATTTATTTTGGGGGATCTGCCTGTGTTTTCTTTGTCTGCTGAACTTAAAACCAGCCAAGGTTTGTGGAAATACCTAATGCTTCTTCAAAAATTGGTGTGGTATCTATATTTAAATTATATTTTTGGTCTATTTTAGGTATTCCAGGGATGCTCCATCCCTCAGAGTGTTCAAGGCCATAAGAACTTGGAACAACGTGGTCTAGTGGAAGGTTCCCTGTCCATGGCAGGGCGGGTGGAACAAAATGAACTTTCAGGTCCCTTCCAACCCAAACCATTCTGTGATTCTATGATTTCATAATAATTTTTATATTAAATATGAAGGTTCATACTCATCCACAGAAAACAGAGTGCTCAGTGACCTCCATTAGTGGTGAGGTTTTTTTGTCTTTCCTGCTGGGAAAGGCAAAAAAATGGGGAAACAAGGGAAATTTCCCCTGCTGGGAAAATATCAGTTGCCAAAAGTGCCCTGCACCTGGGAAAATGTTGTAGGGGCATCAGGTCCTACACCCAAAAGCAGAAAGTGAACTGGTGTGAATGACTGTGGAAAATCAAGGATGAGGATCCAGAGGGGAGCTGGGCAAGTGGTTGTTGGTGAATTAAGGCTCCCTGCCCGTCCTCCCAAACCCCCTCGGTACCTGAGCTCAGGTTTTTAGATCTCCAAGGCCATTCCACAAATCCCCCAGTCCAGGAGGATCCCAAAATTCACCCAAGTCCATCTCCCCGTGACTTTTTCTGTTTTGCCAGCTCTTCCTTTCTCTCTGTGCTCCCTCCACCTCCATCCCACGGCCTCCTGCTGGGCCTCCCTGCAGCGCTCTCCTCTCTCAGACGGGTGTTTCACCAAGAAATTCACGCGTTAAACTCTTCAAACTCCTTGTCACAAAATCCCGGAATGGTTTGGGTTGGAAAGGGCGTTAAAAATCGTCTCATTCCACCCCTCTGCCACAGGGACACGTTCCACTAGACCGGGTTGTTCCTGTCCAGCCTGGCCTTGAACATTTCCAGGGATGGTGCAGCCACAGCTCCTCTGGCCAACAAATTCCATGGTGAGGGAAGAGGATGAACAGGGATGAACAAACACCTCCTGAGGTGTATCCCATGTATCCCATTTCCCCGGGAAACCAGCCTGGAAATGCAGCCAGCCACGAGTGGTGCTTTGTAATGAATCGAGCCAGTGGTTGAACATAAGAATCGAGATAAAACAATTTCAAACAACCCCCCCACCAAGCTGCTTGTTGCAGGCTCAGCGCTCGGGGCTGCAGATTTCTGGAATTACTGATCTCTGGGCAGCTCCCTGTTACGGGGTTCTGCCAGTCCTGACATCAAACCTCCTCTCCAGTGCCCTGGAGATAAAAAAAACCTCTCTCCTGTTAAATTAAAGAGGAGATAATTCACTGGACATGTCCTGGGGTGGGCCTTTCCCAGTCACGAGCCAGCTGTGCTGTTAACAAGAAATTCCAGCAGCTGATTTTCACTCTCTCACCTCCTCCTGCACTCCACTGATGTTAAACTGCAGAAATTTAGCAGAGAAACATGGAATGGGTTGGAAAGGACCTTAAAGGTCGTCAGAAATTCTCATCCGCCCTCCACTGGCCAAAGCACAGCTGCAGTCACCTCCAAGAGTGCCCACAAACAGGATTTTGTGAACTCCTACCAGTTCAGGACAGTAAAACACAAATATCCCATTTTTACCCTTGGAAAATTGGACAGGGAAGCCCAAAGGAAGATCTTTCCTTGTATATAAGCAAAAATAAAAGACTTGAGACAGCTAAACATCACCTTTCATGGAATGAGGGGGAAATTCTAGGCAGGAACTCAGCACTCTCTGCTCTTCACTCAGGATTTGGCTTTCCAGGAGCACATTCCTCATGGAGACAGGGAGCAGAGGAAGGGCCTCACCTCTCAGTGTTCCCTCAGTTGCTAAATCATGGGAACTTGGAATGGTTTGTGTTGGGAGGGACCTTAAAGACCGCTTAGTCCCATAACCTATTCAATAAATAAATAAAGCTCATCAGAGTGCTCCAATTCAGGCAAGAAGATCCATGAAAGTCTCAAAAATGTGGGACAGGGGAAGTGAGAAGGGAATTATCAGCTGGTGATGGCAATTATCAGTTTCTAAGCCCGAGCATCAATTCTACACAAAATAGAGGGGAAAAAAAAGAAGCTAAATGACGCAATCAATAAAGAACCAGAGGGTCAGGACACAATTAATGTCAGTCAAGGTGCTTTTTGTAAGGGAGCCTTGTCGAGACAGCCTGGTTATGTTTCTGAGGGGATAAAAGATTGGTGATACTGGGAACAGCCTCAGTGTGACACTTTTCTAACAGGTTTGATTCATTTTCAACAGCCATATCAAAAGGAAAAAAATTAAAAGAGAAATATGAATATCAAATCAATTTAAAGGTGGTCAAATAGCGGAAGAACTTAATGGAAAATCATCGCTGACGCGGGTTCTGAAAGGAGTTTTCAGCATCGTATCCAGTGATTTGGGAAGGATAAAATCACTGCTGATTGCATTTCTCTGAGCAGGGCAGAGGGATTCTACAGAGAGATTGGAATTTTGGGGGAAACTGGACCAAGGTGAGTCAAGTCAGTCGATCTGAACGCAAATTTTTATATTCAGAACCAAGAAATGAGGCTCAGCTTAGCAAAATTCCTCCCGGTACCTGAAGGGAGCTGCCAGGAAAGATGAGGAGAGATAACTTACTGCAGTGGTGGATTGACAGGACAAGGAGGAATGGCTTCAAACTGAAAAAGTGGATTTAGATTGGATATCAGGAAGAAATTTGGGATGGTGAGGCCCTGGCACAGGTTTCCCAGAGAAGCTGTGGCTGCTCCAACCCTGGAAGTGTCCAAGGCCAGGTTGGATGGGGCTTGGAGCAACCTGGGACAGTGGGAGATGTCCCTGTCCATGGCAGGAGTTGGAACTGGATGATCTTTAAGGTCTTTTCCAACCCAAACCGTTCCATGGTTCTCCCAAAACCAGAGCTAATTAGGGAAGTTTTCGTGAAGAGGATAAAGCAGTAAAATGCAGAATCTAAATATTAACTGTGGATTTTTCTAGGAAACTTCTGCCTCCTCTGCTTGTTTCTCCTCATGGCACAAACCTCACATTTAAACTTGTAAGGGACCAGATCTCAACTCCCCAAGGATTCCTCATGTCCAAATCTTTGCCATCACCCTAATTTCTGGGTTTTATCCCAAATCAGATGCTCAGGACACTTTTCTGTGTGGGTTCTTTCATTCCAGGACACTTCGCTGTGCGGATTCCTCCATCTCATCACAAACAGAAGTTGTTACCTCACGGACGGTCTGCGTGTGACTTATCTTCCCGAAGTTCAGGGTGAAGAAATAAACTGGAAAGGGCTCGTTTGTGCTCTATTTAACTCCCAGTGAAGTGATGATGATGCTTCAAAGCTGCCTCCTCACAGTCGTCTGCAGCCCCTGAGCCAAACGCCAGCCAGGAGCAGAAATCTCCAGGAAAGGAGCAGACAAACATTGTTTTTTACAGCTTGGAAACAGCTGTTCCTCCCTTCGGGCCGCACACTCAGGACTCACTGACCTGGTTTACCCAGCCCTCGGTTTCTGGTTTATATCCCCGTGTCTGCTGATAATTGATGCGTTTCTAATTGTTATTTAAACTCAGTTAAAGTGAATATTGATAATTAATTATCTCTTGCTTTGCTGAAACAACTGTACTGACAGTAGAAACAGCAAAAGTGGAGGCAAATTATGCAAATTCTTCAGTGAGAGTGATTAGGCAGGGGGGTTGTTTTATTTTTATTTTGTTCTAGGAGGCTTTTTGAGAGGTTTTTTGGGCTTGTTGCTTTTTTGTTCCTGGCACTGAACTTTCTTAACCTCTAAAACACCAACCTGGCATCTTTTCTTCTAAACAGCTCTGCAAAGAGGATAAAGATGGAAATAAAGAGACATATGGTGCACATGAGCCTAATTCATGTGAAGTTGCTCATCCTGGGCAGATGGAAATGGATGTTTGAGTGCCTTGGCTGGAAAGACACCTCAAAACTCACCTTCTTTTTATTTTCCCTTTGTCATCAGGCTGGCTAATGAGCAGCTCCAAGGCAACTTTTCTTGCTGCTCAGACTCTTGTGCAAATTATTTTTGCAGCTGTGTGTCTTCCTTGCCCCTTTTCTCCTGAGTTTGGATGACGGATTTATTTCTCGAATGGCAGAAAATGCAAAGCACACCCAAATATTCCCAGTGTTAATGAGGAAGGGGTTGGATCTGACCTGGGAGACAAAGGGAAAGGGGAGTTTAAGGCAAAAATGTGTTTGGGACTTCCCCGCCACCCAATGGGATCTGCGAAACTCACTTATGCTTCTCTTTTTCCTCCCTGTGTGTCTTAATATCCTGCCTGAAAATATGAGCCTGCCCTAGGCACAGCTCATGTCAAATTATTGACTGCCTGGAGCTTGGGGGAATTCGCAGGAGATTCATCACTTCTTGGTCTTCTTTTTCCTTTTTTTTTTAATCTGTTCTCTTTTTTCTCTCATCCTTCTTCCATTGCCCCACTGATCCATCAGACATCGATCTTCGCATAAAGATGCAAAGTGAGTCAACAGACTCCCGCCACATTTTATTAAGCAGCTTTCCACTGGGAATTAAAAGACACTGGATAAAAGATAGCGTTGTCAGCATCCTGAAATAAGATCCCCCAAAACCCTTCTCTGAGACCATCAGCAAAACTCTGGAATTGAAGACCCCGAAGTAGTTCAAGACTTGAGAAGGATCAGGTGGTGTCTGGTTAAATAAATCCCTGATGGTTTTGAGGTGGAAAGGAACAGGTTTTGGTTGGATATGAGAGGTAAATTCCTCCCTGGGGGTGGTGACCTGGCACAGGTTGTCCCAAGAAGCATCCAAGGCCGGGTTGGATGGGGTTTGCAGCAACCTGGGATAGCGAAGGTGTCCCTGCCCATGGCAGGAGGTTGGAATGAGATCACCTTGAGGGTCCATTCAAACCCAAAACCTGATTCCAGCATCTTTAACCACTGTAGTTCAGATATCTGGGTTGAATTTCGAGGAACCAAATCCCTCAAGGAGTGAATAATTTCCTGCTTTATCTATAGCTCACAATTTTATGTATTTTCCTTTGTTTAGAGGCCTAGAGGTATTTGGTGATCCACTTGTGCAAACAGGATTTCGTGGAATCACAGTTGGAAGGGACCCACAAGGATCACTAAGTCCAACTCCTGGCCCTGCACAGACCAGCCCAACTTGTGGCTGAAGTGCTGCCCAAACATTTGCTGAACTCATTTTCCTTTCTGCTGAAAAAGAAGTCAAATTATTAATAAAATATTAATAAAATTAATAAAAATTAATAAAATTTAATAAAAATTAATAAATGTGTAGTTTTTTTTAATGTAAGATATTCAACGGAATGTTAAACCAAATACTGAACCCTGACCAGTTCAGTGGAAAAGCCCGAACATTCTCTGCAAATTCCAGCACTGGTTTTGTGGTTTATCCTGCACAGCAGATGTCCTCACTCCAAAGCTGCTTGGATTTTTCAGGGATGGGATTGTGGGGCTCATTCTTCTCTTGGTTCGTTTGGGTTTTTTTTTTTCATCCTTTTGAAATTCAGAGCAAAAAGATTTTCATAAATGTGAGTACAGCTGGAATTTCCACTACAAGGTGAGAAAAACTAAGGAATTTATAGAGAGGGATCTGTGCACAAGGCAGATCCTCCGGGACTGAGTTGGAGGCGCTGAATTCTTCACCGTTAATGTCCTTATTTTCTCAAACTATCAAACCAACGCAAATCCCTTTCCTCTGCTGGCAGCACTGGAGTTTGGAAAATGTGGAACACGGCAGCAGCTCCTTGAACGTCCTTCAGGAACGTGGCTTTGTTGCAACCACGGTTGTCATCTACACTTGAGGGAGAAGATGATGGATTTGTTCATCAGCTTCGTAATTCTGATGTTATCGAAATTACACCAGCAAAGGAAAAAGAGCTGGGTTAGAAGTTTATGCCTTTGACCCACTCACAAGGTCCTTGAGCTGACACAGTTCTGCTGAAATTCCTCCCAGCTCCCATATTTTGCATGGATTTGTCTGTGTCACATAGAAAAAGATGGAAAATATGTGCTCAGGTTTGTTTTTTTTTAACACCTCCAGGGATGGCGAGTTCACCACTTCCCTGTGCATCTTGTTCCAATGCTTTACAACCTTTTCCATTAAGAACTTTTTCCTAATATCCAATTTAAACCTCCCCTGAAGAAAATTTCAGTCATTTTCCCCAGGGCACACCGCACTTGAATTTTGAAATGCTGTACCCACAGTTCAAAGGAGAAAGAAGTAGATTTTTTCTTTCCCCACGGGAATTTGGTTTTTGGCCCTGCACCTCAGTCCCTCAAACGATTGATGTGTCATGGCTTGAAAAGAGAAGAACTCTTTAGGAAAACAACAGAAGGGAGGGAAAAAGCCTCTCAGACAGTGGGAGATTTTCAAAACAGCTCTTCAAACACCTCTTCCATCCTCCTCAAACCTGTCCCTTCTTCAGAGTGGTTATTTCAGCACAGAATCATGGAATCATGGAATTATTAAGGTTGAAATGACCCCTGGGATCACTGAGTCACTTGTCAACAAGACAGTGAGTGCCACCTGCAGTCATTTATTAAACACCTCCAGGATGGGGACTCCACCACCTCCCTGGGCAGCCCATTCCAATGTTTTACAGTGCTCTCCATGGAGAAATTCCTCCTGAGAATTGCATCCTGAACTCCATCAAGAGATCTAAGACACCATCAAATATCTGCAGGTTCGAGGAGATCCAGCAATGAAAAATATTTTTTAAGTCGACACCTAAAAAATGCTGAAGTTGGGCTTTAAACTGATCAGGAAAAGTGGGAAGGGCAACTAGAACTTTGAAAATGCCAAATGAAATGGAGACAAGAGGAAAACTTAAGGTGGTGGAATTACCCACATGGCTTGGGAACATTCAATTAGTTCTGTTGCACTTCCTAGGAAAATAAATATTTTCTTCCCGTGTTTTCAAGGGTTTAAATAAATGTTGGGACTAAGTTGGACTCACATGGAGTCATTTAGGGAGCGTCAGCATCGTGCCTTTGCTCTGGGCTGAGGGGTTGCCAAAGCCCAGGTGATGCACAGCAAATCTTTGTGTGGGGTAACTCCAGCCTGTGCTTGAGCTTCGATCCTTAGATCCAAAATGGAAAATCTTCCATTTTCCCAACAAGATGTTACACGTTCAGGTGTCCCAGGAGTTTGAGCAGACCAAACCATTACAAACCCTCTTTATTCCCACCTCCAAAGCTTTGGGTTTCTCTCCCACCTGCCTTTGGTTTGAGCAAACCTACGAGATTTGTCCTTGGAGCTGGAAACTTTCCCTCCCTTCCCAGTCCTTTGGTGTGAGCTGGTATCCAAGGTCATTTTGACTTTTTTCTTTTTTGACGAAAAATCAGAGAGAAAGCTGTTGATGGAGAAACCTCTTTGGGTACAATAAAGGAAGGAGCTCTTGGCTGCCATTTGCCCTCTGGCATTTTTCAGTGGTAGAAAACAAGGAAGAGAAATGGATTGGAGCAAATCCTCATCTTCCCATGGAAGCTGCTTCAACTTTTCAACTTTCGCCAGGGGGTGAGTGTAGCAGCTCGTTCCATTTTTTTTCCCCACCTGAGACTTTGCTGAAGAACGGCTCATGGCTGCTCCTTGGAGCCCCAGTTTAAAATAAATGCAGTTTGCAGAGGCAATTTGGATTCTGGCAGCCCTGCTGCAGGGGCTCAGCGCCCTCTCCGTGTCTCCAGCTGGTTTTCCCGCTTGGAACATTACACACACAAGTGGGATAATCCCACACCGCGCCAGGGCCGCTCCAGCTCACAATCATGGGGATGCAGGAGGTGTGTTGGGAAATAACTGCAGTAATTCTCCATCCCAGGCAAGGTTAATTAGTGTTGCATCCCCTTCCACACCTCCAGGTTTCTTCCTCAGCGTCAGGAAAACAAACTAATCCTTACGGGAATTAAAGATGTTTTGGTCCCCAGCGGAGCAAAGAGTTTCCTAGTCCTGCTTTGAATTGGTGGGATTATTCCTTGGAAAGAGACTTTTCCAGGCCAGTCCTAGACTTGAGCAGAAGAAATGTCCTTTGGAAGTCACACAGTGTTGTTCTTTCCATGAGAATTCCCTGAGAATTCATAACATAAGCGACGAAGAGCAGCTGAGGGGCTGGGGATGTTCAACCTGGAAAAACAGAGGATCAGAGGAGACTTTCCCACTCTCCACAACTCCCTGACAGGAGGGTGCAGCCAGCCGGGAGTTTGACTCTTCTCACAAGGAACAAATGACAGGGGAAACAGCCTCAAGTTGATCCAGGGAAGTTTCAGGTTGGACATTAGGGAATATTTCTCCACTGGAAGAGTGGGAAAGCATTGGAACAGCACCCTCAGGACAGTGGTGGGGTCACCACTGCTGGAAGTGCTTGGAAAAGGAGTAGACCTGGCGCTTTGCCACACGGTTTATAGGATATGGTGGCATTCGCTCAAAGGTTGGACTTGATGAAACTGAAGACCTTTTCCAGCCTTCGCTATTCCATGATTTCCCCTGTCCCACAACACCAACACCAGTTTCTCATTAAACAGGGCACTGCATTACTTCCCCTCACAGTTCCTCTCAGTGTTAATCTTTTTTACCATTCGAACCATTTGAATAATTAGTGTTTGTCCTGTATTTCCTTTTTATTCCCTTTTTTATTTCAATTTTACCCTCCATGTCTCTGCCTGGAAGAACAATTTGCAGCCAGAAGAGAAGGGCGAGGATTCACAGAACTCTCTGAGCACTTTGCTGGGGTGTTTATTATCCCCAAACCCAGTTCTGCTCCTAATGAATTCCTGAGCCTCACATCCAAAAGTCGGCCATGCTTCCAGGGAATCAGGCTGCCATCCATCACTGCTTAATCTGTCCTTAATGGGCAGCGCAGCCACCAGGAGAAGAGGGGACATTAATGGGACAGCAGGGACAAAACGGGGGAGGGAAGCCGAAAAGCCTCATTAGCTGCCTGGGCAGCCCAAGGAGAGTTTTCTTTTAATATCTCTGCTTTCTGTCAAGGCTCGATCATCTCTCACAGTGAGGTTTCAAGTCACCCACATATGCTCAGATTTTTGTGAGGAAAGGCTTTTTTTTTTTTTTTTTTT
>VXBU01012189.1:881939-905380 GCA_013400315.1 Bombycilla garrulus
GGGTTGGAAAAGACCTTCAAGATCATCTTGTTCTGACCCCTGTCATTGGCAGGGACACCTTCCCCTGGTTCCCCCAGCCCAGGCTGCTCCAATCCCCATCCAACCTGGCCTTGGATAATTCTGGGGAAGGGACAGCCACAATTTCTCAGTCTGAGGTGTCTAAGACAACGTGACTCCTCCCAACCCAACCCATTCCAGCTTTCCGACCCACTGACAAATGAACACAGACTGAACCTTTCTGGAGGATCTTCTTTGTCCAAAAATGCCTCAAAATCACAGGTAAAACTCTCCCCTTCCAAACCTCTCTATTTTTTTTTTTTTTCTCCCAGCCTTTTTAATTTTTACCCGGATTTTCCAGCGCCTGGAACACGGAGCAGGTTGCCTCTGGACCTCAGCCATGGATTTCTGCCTAGACCACAGCACGTTAATGAAATCCCAACATTAAATGGCAACCATTAGGCCTGGGCATGAGGAGCAGGCAGCAAATAAAAGCAAGGTTTTACTGTGCAGAGTGATTTCACTACGCAGAGAGAGTTATTTAATTAATATTTAAAAAACACCTCAAGATTCCATCAATTAAAGCAACGAGGATGTACAAATTACCTATAATTATTATTGCCTCCATAATCAGGGAACAGATTTTCCCTCTCTTTCCAAGACATTTGGGTAAGGAGCTAATGAGGGGATTCCACTTTAGGTGTGCTGAGCTTTAGCACTTAATTTTGCCGGGTGAGTGATAAACGGCTCTGAATTATTCCTCACTCTCCTGGCCATAAACCTTTTAACAGCTTCAATTTTTTACAAACCATAGACCCTGCATTACAGCCACCACTCCACTCAGCTCAACTCCTTGTGCTGCTTAATATCCTATAAAACAGCCCTCCTAAAGAACATTTCCATGGAAACAGTCCATTAAAAATGAATTTTATAGCTTATGTTTTCTATAAATGGACAGCTCGTTTAATGGCCTTTTACTATTACACTTTGCCAGAGCAGCTTCAAATTTAGCTATATTTAATTATTTTATCATTTGAAACAGCACCTTTTTTATTATTATTTTATTTTATTGCCGTTGCAAAATTTCAGCCTGGTTCAATGGGCTCTGCGGTATTTTGGAACACAAAGGAGGTGAAAATTAAGAATCGCGTCCCACACACAATCTACAGTAAAGCAAGGTCTCTCCACTGATTTAAGTACTTCAGAATGTCCAAGTTCTGTGAATTTTATCCCAAAATCAGTTCTCTTTTCACCTAAAAGTGCAGAAATGTGCTGTTCAGTAGAGCAAGAGGACAGAGCAGCCTTCAGATACTTTTTTTGTGTCATGATGACTTCCCAAAGTGAAGTTTGGCATTGCCTTTATCTTGATCTCTTGAAACACTCCTAAAATAAAGAGGAGACGTATTTGCAATGAAACCCACAATCTGAAAGAAAAAAACTAAATTGTGTCAGCACTTTGCTGTTATCTAGACTCCTCAGGAACTGAATTAATTCCTGGTGGATTGTACAATTTATCAGCACTCTCCCAAGGGAGTTCTTGGCCAGGGCTGTGCCTGTGGCTCAGTTTCCAGAGAGCTCAGCAGCCTAAGGAAGGTGTCACAGGTTCTTATTCATCAACAAACATTAACATCAACATCCCTCAACTGGTTTTACCATCTTAAGAGAACTCGAGCTGGCTTTTGCTGAGCTTTATTCATCAAAATCTCCTGGAATCTGTTGCCTTTTTACTAAAAGAAGCCATTTTTTTCCTGAGTTCAACTCGAAGATTTTGCGTTTGTTTTGAGAAGTCCACAACGTCCACACGGAAACCTTTGGTACGACCATTTACCTGGGGCCTCACACATTTCTTTATGCCCAGTGCCGGTGATGCCTTCCAGGAGAGCAAAGCTGAGGACCTGGGGGCACCATGGAGACCACAAACATAATTCTGGTGCCATGAAATTCAGCTCCAGAAGAATCATGGAGGCACAGAAGGGTTTGGGTTGGAAAGGACCTTAAAAATTACCTCATTCCACCCCCTGCCATGGGCAGGAACAGCTTCCACCATCCCAGGTTGATCCAAGCTTCATCCAACCTGGCCCTGGACACTTCCAGGGATGGGGCACCCACAGCTTCTCTGGGAAACCTGAGCCAGGGCCTCACCAACCTCACAGGGCAGAATTCCTTCCCAATATCCCATCTACCCCTGCCCTCTGGCAGTGGGAACCTTTCCCCATTTTTCTGCCACTCCATCCCTTGTCCAAAATTCCTCTCCAGCTCTCTTGGAGCCTCTTTAGGAACTAGAAGGGCTCTGAGGTCTCCCTGAAACCTTCTTTTCTCCAGATGAACATCCACAACTCGCTCAGCCGGGCTCCAGAGCAGAGGGGCTCCAGCCCTCAGATCTTTGTGGCCTCTGGACTCATTCCAACAGCTCCATGCCTTCACCCCTTTTCTGTGCTTCTGCTCCAGCTCCCTGACCACCTTGTTGGCTTCCATGGGACTTTTTCCAGTTTTTCAAGAGGTTCTGCTTCCCTGAGAGAGTTATTTAATTAACTCGAGAGAGAGAGTTATTTTGAGAAACATAAAATAAATCTTCTAGAAAAGGAAAACCGCCAGGTCCCTGAAAACTCCCCAGTGCACACAGGTGCTGAATCGTCTGCTCTGCGCTCCTGTCTCCTTACCTGTGCCCTTCCACCAGGCTGGGATTTCTATTGGAAAACCCTGTCATAAAGCTGGATATGACTTTATCCCCAGCAGGGCAGCTCCAGTCTCCAGTTGGCTGCAGTAATTCTCTGAGGGACAATGATGAATGTGCTGCAACAGAGCCAAATCCACAATAAAATTCCCCAGGAGTCAGGACCTGTTACCAGAAGCATTACTTCTTACTCTGTTCCATTATTTTATTTTTATTTTTTTTAATTTTCTTTTTTTTTTTCTTTTATTTTCCTCTCAGATGAGGCAGCACAGGCCATGATCCCACACTCAGGGTAAGGAGGAAAGCAAGACAGTCTCTTCCTTTCCCAGTGAGATGTTCTGCTCAGAATAAAAAGCTTGGATCCTGCTGAACGTGCCTGGATGACCAACTGCTGGAATTAAAAAGCTCTCAGAGATTTAACAGCCAACCAGTGTTAAATTTTGCTTCCTTTTAACCATGAAAACAGCAACAGAGCCTGACTAACAAGAGACAATTAACTGGAAAACAATTGGAGTTCAAAAAGATGCTGTGAGCAGCTATAGAAACAGTCTCCATAATACCTTAAAATAATATTCATCCATGCCTAATTAATGCCCAAACATTCTCCTCCGGCCCTCAGTGTGCAGATCAAGGGATCTCTGTTGTCATCAACCAATATTAAAGTATTATGGCAAACTCTGCATGATTCTATGAGGATTAGAAATCCCAGAAGCTTAAGTAGCAAAGTCTGACACCAAAATTTCATATTCATAAATTTTCACTCCTGAGCCTCTCAGTCTTGGTTCTAGAAGGTCTTCCCAGTTTCCATGTCTGGCGTCTTGCTAAATTAAATCTGTCTCTTAAATATATCACATGTTGCATCCATAGAAAAGCTCGAGGCCAGGTTAGATGGAATAACCGGATTTAGTAGATGTCCCTGCCTGTGGCAGGAATAAGATGATTTTCACATCTTTTCCAACCCAAACCGTCCTGAGATTCTTTGATTCCTGAAGGAAATTCTTTTCCCCATGACCAGCAGCGTTTTCCCTCTGGCTGCAAAATGAGCAGGTGTATTTCAGCTTCTCTAGCTACTCAGGAATTCCACCCTTGCTGCCGAATAAACATCAGATTTCCTCGAAATCTCTTCCACTCTAACTGCCTGGTTGTTTTCACTGTGAGCAGGAGGTAATTCGGAAAGAATATCAACTGCACTGTTTCAGTCCTCAGGGCCTCAGCTGCCTCAGGAATTTCCATGCTGCTAATTTCCATGATGTTCTGCTACCCTGTGATTATTTCCAAGTTGGAACTCGAACGTCAGTGGGGTTTGGGTAATAATTGCAAAGCCGTGGTTTTGAGCATGGATTTTTTGCAACAAGTTTGGGCATTAGGAAGAATTTCTTCACAGAAAGGGTGGTCAGGCATTGGAAGGGGCTGCCCAGGGAGGTGCCAGAGTCCCCATCCCTGGAGGTGTCCAAGGAGGTGACACTCAGTGCTCTGGTGTGAAGATGAGTCGCAGGTTGGACTCGATGATCTTGGAGGTCTTTTCCAACCTAAATGATTTTTGCATTCTGAAGGGAAATATAAAAGGGATTTTATGTTGTGAGGAAGCTCAAGGAGGACCTGCTGCCATCCCTGATCTCCCATTGAATTCTGGTCTGAGATCATGCACCAAGATTTGCTCTTGGGTGGTTCACACCGAAGTAACCAGGAAATATGGATATTTCAACTTGGTCAAGTGGAAGATGTTCCTGCCTATGGCAGGGGCATGGAAATAAAGGATCTTGAAGGCCCCTTCCAACCCAAACCATTCTGTGACTCTGTTGTCATCTGATAGAGCATTATTCATTACCAAGTTCATCTTTCTGCAAAAATCTTGTTTCAATATTTTCTGTCTCTTCTCTAGAACAGTAGATAATAACAAAAGATGAAATTATTAACACCTGTTATTTTTTGAGGCATTTTTAAGCTGAAATTTTCCTCCCTCCCGTGGCAGCCGTGCCTGACAGTTAATTATATTGTGTGGAAAAAAATTTCCACTTTGTTTTTGCTCTTATTTCCACTTTCAGCCACTGTTTCTTGAATCTCTTGCAAAAATTACCTCCTTCACATCAATCTGGAACACCTTCTGTTTGGAGGGAAGTTTGGTTGCCTGATATGGATCTTCCAGACCTCAGGATGTCCCTCAAACCTTCATCTGCTGCTCCATCCAATCCACCCCTGGATAACCATGGCTAAACTGCCATAAAAAAAACTTTTGGACTCTCAGATAAAGTAGGGAATGCAAAATTGAGCTCAAACCCATCTGACCTGGTGCCATGTTTAGTTGAGACAGATTCTGCAATTGATCCCAAAGACTCATCCCGGAGTTCACTGGGATATCTTCGTTCAATAAAGTTTGGCACAGCTCAAGGTGGGCATTCAAAATTCAGATTTTTTTTATGGTTTAGGCAGTCCAGCAGCATTTTGAAGAGCTAATGCTGAAGAAGCAGAGGAAGGAATGGAATAATCTTAATTTGGAGATGACAAAAGTCTGCTAGGACTCAAGGCTACAGGGTTGTATTGTCCCACCTCCTCAGGTTTCCCTCATCCTCACCTCCAAATATTTTTCTTATCACTACAGGGACCAAGTACTTCCCAGAGCAATTACACTCTTGGGTTATATTATTTCTGAGATCCAAATTTGTTCACTCAGAGAAATAAAAAAGAAACATAAAATTAAAAAAATAGATATTTTAATATTTGGAGATATTCAAATTATGTCTGATCCTTCCTCTTGTGTTTTATCCCCTTAAATTGTGCCTGGTGAGGCTTCAGGGCCACCAATCCCTCTTGTTACAGGCTTCCAAATAATTTTATTTAGGGAAATAAAATGTAGAAGGTGATTTGAGCGTTAATGATGTGAGATATGAGGTTTTTTATGTGTCAAATCCATCTCTGCTTAATGATCTAATTCACTGCAGGCTCCTGGTTGAGGTAGATAACGTGGCCCTCTCAGAACACCACAGGAATAGGTGACAGCTCAACAGTTCCCTCAGGTCTGTGTGGTGATGAACAACAAGGATCTGTGAGTTGGAGAGAGGTCAGAAGAGTTTAGGGCACCTCAGCCCTCTTCATTTCAACCCTGCTCCTCATGAAAAAGTCTCCTTCGATGGGAGTGGAGTAATGTGGATCACCTCACCTGAGGGCTGGATGAATCCTTAAGAGGTGTGGCTTTGCTCGTCCACTTTGGGAGGAGGGACACAATCAGATCTGTTCCCAGTCCCACATTTCTGTTTGGATGTGGATTTCATATTTTCTCCTGGCCTGCAGTGCTGAACACAGTGGCTGTGATTCAGTTTACACAGTGTCCATCGCTGTGAGAGGCAAAGCAGAACTTTCATAACCACTGTGGAAGTTTGAAAGAGGAAAGCAAGAGAAACAAAATATGGAGACAATATATCAGAAGTGAAACAGAGCAAGCCACCATTGTTTATTATTTCTTTATCACAATTCAGAGCCTTAAATGACAACAGGCCCTGCACCCTTCAGTGCCATGTGCCAGAAAGACACAAAATGGACGATTCCAAGGGTTCTTATACAGATCTCTTATCCAATTGAGTTTTACAATGTACCTAACATGTAGTATGTTTTTATTTTTCTACCAATTCCTAATTATTCTTCAGTCACGTCACATCTGCATTGTGACTTTGACCAATCACTGTGCCACCAACACTGCAGAAAATGGAGCAGATGAAGAAGAAGGAAGAAACTGAGTCAGCACCCAAAATCCTTCATCTTGTCTTTCATCTGCCTTCCATACTAAAACCCAAAATCTACTTTTTCACCCTGTGATAAACTACAATATCATCTACTTTATACATTAACAAAAACTCAACTTCTGACAAAGTCCTGGAAGATTTTCCATGGCCAAAGACTAAAAGCTGTGCTCTCCTGAGGAACAAAACCCCTCAAGACAGGCACAGGAGATTTTCCTGTGTCCTGACCTCCAGGATCATCCAGTCCAACCTTTGACTGAGCACCACCGTGTTCACTAAGCTGTTGGAACCCAGGGCACAGGAAATATTCCTCTGCCTTTCCTGAGGGCTCCTGATCCTCAGGAGAGCTCTGCTTTTAACCTCCCACCATGGAGAAAGCTTCCAAGACTTTGGGATGAATTGGGTTCTGTGAGTGTGTGAAATAGATAGAAGTGTAGTTTGTCACAGCGTGAAAAACTTTGTGTTTTGGGTTTTTAGTATGGAGGTAGACAGAAGACAAGATGGAGGATTTGGGGCATTGGCTCAGCTTCTCCTTCTTCTTCATCTCCCCCATTCTCTGCAGCATTGGTGGCACAGAGTGATTGGAAAGAAAAGTCCACAATGCAGGTGCTACGTGGACAACAAATAATTAATTATTGATGGTAAAGTAGAAATAAAGTACATTCTAGTAGTTAGTTGGCTAAAATATCTATAAAAGACCTTGAAACTGTGTGTCTTGTCACTTCCAGTGCCTTCCTTCCTCGTGTGCCAGTCTGGTGTGTAGACGAGCCCACTCAAAATGTAATTAAGAAACAATAAACAACAAATCTGACGACCGAATCCTGGAAGTCCCGTTTGCTTCATTTAATCCCAGCACAGAACATTCGTGGGTTTCCCTGTCAGGGACTCAGCAACTCAACAGCTGGAGCGTTACAGCCCAGAACTTTTCAGGGGTTTCCCAATCAGGGGGACCCCAGTGATTTCTTACAATTTTTCACACTTTGCACCATGTAGCAAAGTGCCACATCTACTCATTTTTGGAGAACTTCCAGGGATGGTGGCCCCAGCACTTCCCTGGACAGCCTGTTCCAGTTCTTAACCACTCTTTCAATGAAAAAATTTTTCGGGATATCCAACCTGAACTGCCCCTGGGGAAACTTGAGGCTGCTCCTCCTTGCCCAGTTGAGGTGTGTGTTCAGGAATTATGGCATTTACTTCCTACCCATTGTTATTGTAGATTTTACACTCCATTTATCTACACGGAGAAACCGTGTCCTGAGCAGCTCCACAGATACCAGCAGAGAAGTAATAGAATAAGTCCAAAAAAAAACGCCCAGTGAATTGGCATTAATGCAGAAAAAAAATAAAGAAAAAAATGAGCTGAAGTGTTTTTGCTCTTCAGAACTGTTGGACTGAAACAATTCAGGTCCATTTAACAGAT
Source organism: Bombycilla garrulus (assembly GCA_013400315.1). Taxonomy (NCBI): domain Eukaryota; kingdom Metazoa; phylum Chordata; class Aves; order Passeriformes; family Bombycillidae; genus Bombycilla; species Bombycilla garrulus. The sequence goes on from VXBU01012189.1 coordinate 889,765, forward strand.
GAATTCCTCAGTGGAAAAGAAGGGTTTCTCTAGGGATGAGGTCCTTTTTCTTTGCTCACAGACAATATTTAATTTAGAAATTTAGCCCCAAACAACAAACCATTAAGAGGCTTTTCGCCTCAAAGGCTCAACCCAAGCTGAAAGTTTGTTTCAACAAAAGGAGTTGATTGTTTTGGGTTCATTTAACCCAACAGAGTTTTTATCCTGCCTTCATTACTCCGTTTTATCACCTGAACAAGGGCAAAGAGGTGAAAAACAATTGATGCACCTCTTACATACACTCTGAATTTGTAATACAAGCTGGAAACCACCGAAGTCTGAGCTCTTACTGCCCTAGCTCTCACCTGCAATCAGAAGAAGGGTTTTGGAAAGATTTGTGGCTGTTCCTGGTTTTGTTTTGGATGACTTCAGGAGGGTCCAGAGCTCTCTGTTATGTTAAATCTAAGGAGAGACCAATCCCCCAGCAAAATGTTCTTGTTTCCCTCCCCACCTTGCTCAATGGCAGAGCCATAAAAAATTCACAGCCACTAATGACCTGCTTGGCCCCAGCTTTATTATCTAATTTGGAAGTCATCTCTTTTATTTTACTCTTTAATGGCCCGGTTTTATCAAAGTGTGCAAAAAGGGGCGGTTGGAGGCAAAGCTGCACACCCATAAAACTGGACTTTATTGGAGAAATTATTAAACAGATTTTATCTCCACTCATGAGTTTCGTCACTTTTATCCTTTCAATTTTCTCCTTCATTCAGTGGGGGGGATGACTGAACGTCTCTGGGGTTAAAATGCAGCAGTTTTGTGAAATTACATGATAATTTATAAACACACAGATTTTAGCAGCCACATCCTCTGCAGGAGGATGGAGGAGAAGGGGAACAAATCCAGATTCTCTTCAATCCATAAGTTCTGTGAGGGAGCTGAAATGTTCACACCCTGCTCAATGTGTGCACTGAGAAGCTCTCAGCAATAAATAAAGAAGGATGTTTGGAAATCTTAAGTGTTTATTGGCATTTTTTATAAAATGTCTTAAAACACTTAAATCTTAAGTGTTTGTTGACTCACATTGCAACTTATCTGTTGTGTCGCTGATGCCACCCTTGGATGTGAGGTTCACCTACTGCCATTTAATTAACAGATACTAATAAACTAATTATGGAATCACGGAATGCTTTGAGTTGGAAAGGACTTTTTGCAAGGATGTGCTGTTACAGCACAAGGTGCTCTAAATCTGAAAGAGAGAAGATTTAGGTGGGATATCAGGAAGAAATCCTTCCCTGTGAGGGCGGTGAGGCCCTGGCCCTGGCTGCCCAGAGAAGCTGCGGCTGCCCCAGCCCTGGAATTGTTCAAGGCCGGGTTGGATGGGGCTTGGAGCAACCTGGGATAGTGGAAGGTGTCCCTGCCCACAGCTGGGAGCTGGAATGAGATGATCTTGGAACTCTTTTCCAACCCGAACCATTCCATGATTCCATGAACAGGGCAGCTCTAGCAGGAATAATTGCAGGACTCTGGTTTAGAGCCTGAGGGTGGCATACCTCAACACAAATGTAGGAAAGTCCAAATTCAGGTGATTTTGGTTTTTGGTTTCTTTTTTTGCAGGTGCTTCATCACCATTCATGGATTCATCCATCCATGGGATTCTTCCATGTGTGGGATGGGATGGGATGGGATGGGATGGGATGGGATGGGATGGGATGGGATGGGTGATTTCTGTGGCTGGAAATTAAGCAGGTTGATCTGGTGGCTGCAGAGGGCTGAGAAGTTCTGACAGAGCAGGAGAAACAGGTTCAAGGAATCAGGACCATGCCAAGGCATCTCTTCCCAGTGAGACCTTCAGGTGCAAGAGATTCTGCTCCAGTTTCAAAGTTCTCTTCAGAGCTCCTCCATTTTCCAGCTTCCTCTATTTTCCAGCTCTTCCCCTCCAGCAGCACCAACAGCATCCAAAGGTAACGATTGGCTGCGATGTCATTTTTCCTGTTTTGGATTCTCCATCAGCCTCTGGGCACTGAGGGTCTGCAGGCTGACAGCTGTGACCCCTGGTACTCTCCTCGGAACCACTGTCTTACCTTGGAGTAGCCGTAAAACCTGGGATTGACAGCGAGTTTGGCAATTAAAAGTGGCATAAGAAAAGCCCACGGGGTCTTGATGTCTCCTGACTTTTCAGGAGCTGCCTCTGCAGCTCATCTAGAAGGAAAAAAAAGGATAAAGAAAAAGAAAAGGAAATATGCAGAGGAAAAAAAATCCCTGTGCAGACAGAGCCAAGCTCCTCAGATCCACTGCAGCTCCCTTCTCCAAGCATCCATGGGGAACATTTGTTTCCCTTTTAGCTTCGCCGTTGACATTTCATTGTCACAAACCTCCCAAATGTCTCGCTCTTTCAGGGAAACATTAACAGAGGCTGAGACATTATTTACATCCCTGGAGTTTTTAGGATGGGAAAGAGGCTTTTGGGCAAGTCTGATGTGATTGTTCCTCACTATTCCCTCCAGGCTGTGGAGGGATGTTTTCTCCTCCTTATGGCAGCTAAAAGTTCCCTCATAAGTGATCAGCTAGAACTTGCTTAGACTAAATCCTGATTAAATCCTAAATTTTGCGGGCAGCAATGTTTGGAATCAAATCCCATTTTCCCTCACAGCTGCTTTTCCAAACTTTTCTTTGAAGAACAGGTCCTCTGTACTGATCCAAGACATTGAGATTAATTTTTTTTTGCCTTTTTCCATATTTCTAAGAGGAATGTGCAAACAGAAATAAAAATTAAAGTTTCAGGCTCTCCTGGGCTTTCCTGACACTTTGTGGCCCCTTTATTTTCCAGCCTGGACACAAGACCTTGTCACCTTTGCATCACATTTCATACAAGGGTCACACGCCCTTGATAGAACATCTCCAGTTGTTTACTGGGATTGGTGGCAGTTAAAACTAATTCTATATCTCATGGCATCTTTTATCTTCTTTTGAATCGATTTTTATTTCAAAAACCCCATAATTTTCAAGTGAACAAAGTAAAAGGCAACTCTACAATCAGGAACTAAGAGAAAAGAGAATATTTTATGCTCCATGAGAGAGAGAAATCTCTCTTGGGCTTCACACACCTCTTTGTAGATATCTGCCAAGAGAAAAAGCTCTTTAGGACAGAGAGAAGTTTGGCTGCAACTGAGAAGGCCTTGTTCACCTGCCCACATCTTAATTCAGAAGTCCAGAAACTCTATGTCCTTTTTTTTTTAACATTTCCAGAGATGTTAAGCTAAGACCTTCTCCTTTCTCACTGGAGAATTCTGTTGGTCATGCAATTGATTGCACCTTGGTCCTGCATAATATTTGAGCTCCTGCTTCCAGGAATATTCAACGGGAAATACTGGAGAACGGATGGAGAATGGGCAGATGCGGCAATGGAGACAAGATTTTTGGAGAGGCATCTTTGTCCTTTTGGGATCCAGAGCCCAAAATGTGTGAAACAGAGGCAACTTGAGCAGTTTTGCAAGGAATGGAGAGCAGGCTCTTCAGAGGGGCTGGTGTCACCCACCTTTGATGTCACAAAGACAAGAGAAAGGAAATTTGAGCGGGAATCTTCTTCAGGAAAGAGGAGAAACAAAAAATGATCCAGCACCCAGATTGTGGGAGGTGCAAGTTCTTCACCCTTGGTCCAGTTAATCCAACAAAACTGGGTCTGTAATGCTTGAAGAAAAGTTTTTCAGGAGCCACTGTGGAGACTGGATTTGCTTGTGGTAATTCACACTTGTGAAAGGGGAAAGAAGGAAAGGGCTCCAACTCGTAACGCCCCAAAATCCAGACCAAAATTACAACCACAAATCCTGGAGGCTTCAGCCAGGGCAACCTCCCACTCCTGAGAAAAACAGAGAAGGAAAAACACTCAATAATTCCAAAACTTCCAAAACAGGGAAATATTTTCATTTGTTCATCAATTGCTACCATTAACTTTATAAAAGAGCAACTGCTCTTCTATTAATTAAAAAAAAATTTGACTAACAGGTTTATCTTTATTTTCAGGTCTAAAAATTGAGACTGAAAACCATGACATAACTCCAGGCAGAGAAATGAAGCCCAGCAAAGTGCTGTGGTGACACTGTCCTGGGATGGAGGTTAAAATATCCAAATTTTCCCACTAAATATTATTTTTCTGTGGTTAGAGCTCTGCAGATTGTGAAACGTATTCTCCAAGCCCGCATGTTCATGGCTGCACCATTAGTAAGACCCACAGTAAGTGGTTTTATTCCAGTTTGGCTCTTTCAAAGTAATTCTGCAGTGAATCTAAAGCCCCAAAATGTGGTTTGCTTCCTGCCACAGCATCCTGCAAAATAAATTTCCATGGACACGTGGAAAGCCCTGATACAAAGGTGTTAATCTCCAGCTTCAAGAAAGAACAATTTCCTTAGGAAAACTAATGGAGTTGTATAGTAATTGTGAACAATTCCTGCAGCAATGGAAATGTCAGCTATTATGTATTCCTGTTATTTCCCACAGGCATTTCCCTTGACTGATGTTCCCATGGCTGAATAAAATGTTCCAATCCATTATCCAGGGGATTTTACCTAAGGACTTTTCCCAAACAATCCCCTCTAACCTTTGTTGAGCGAGTGACTTCTCACACTCATGTTGTGACTAATGAGTAAAAAAATAGATTAAAACCCACCTAACACACAGATTTCAGGTAGCTGCCCATGAAAAATGAAAAGGAACGGAAAAGGCAAAAATATCCCAGCAGGTTCTGCAGGGATTGCTCCCAAACATGAGGTTATTTTCTGCAGGCTGCTTGAGGCAAATATTAATTTATTGATGGGGAAATGTGTGAATGATGCAAAGGTTGAAGAAGAAGTTGAGCCCTGGTACGGGAGAGGTGTTGAGGGGCCTGAATGACATTGGGACAGCTAAAGGAAAAAATGTGCTCCCATGGAAGCAAAAATCATGGGATAAAAGAGTCATTAAGGTTGGAAAAGACCCCTAAGGCATCAAGTCCAACAACTGCCATGACTAAACCATGCCCCTAAATGCCACATTTCCATGATGTATTATTTTTTTAACATTTCCAGGGATAGTGAAGCCATCCTTTCAGTGAAGAATTTTTTAATTAATATCCAGTTAAACAACCCCTGGTGCAACTTGTGGCTGTTTCCTCTTGTCCTGCCCCTTGTTCCCTGGGAGAAGAACCCAACTCCCACCTGGCTGCACCCTCCTGTCAGGGAGTTGTGGAGAGTGAGAGGATCCCCCCCTGAGCCTCCTTTTCTCCAGGCTGAGCCCTCTCAGCTCCCTCAGCCACTCCTGGTGCTCCAGAAATGAATTTGAGACAATTCCTGGGTGCAGGAGTTGAGACTCTTTTGTCCTTACTTAGAATTTAGGGATGTGGTTTAGGGATATGCCGGGTTCAACAATTGGATTCAACCATTTTTAGGTCTTTTCCAGCCTAAATGATCCTAAGATTCTGTTATAAAATGAAAGCAAAGCAAAAGTTTTGTTTCAGGCCCTGCAGCAGATCTGGCGTGGGCAGCAAAGTGAGAAGCTCCGCCAGCCCCAAACTTCTGCAATTCCCTGGGCAAAATCCTCTCTGCAATGGGAATTCCAGATCTTTCTTGGCCCCAGAGTGGAATTACATCATCTCTGACTTGAGCTGCATAATTCAGGTTGGCAGGGGGAGAAAAACTCCCAAGAAGATGTCATTGGTAAAAATTATAGGATTCCAAGAGGGGAAAGTGAGGAAGAGATGCAGGGGAGAAGGTCAACTCCCTGCTTTCACAAGTGATCCAAGTCCTGGTTTCTTGCTTGTGCTCTCGTGGAAGTGTAATAACAGTAATAATAATAAAAATAATTATATCAAATCCAAGCAAAACAAAGACAACAATAAAAACCCCAATACAAAACAATCAAACACAAAAGAATTACAAAGCTGTCAAGGAGAAAATCTTGTCTTCCAACTGGGAAAAGTGCTTTTCCATGCTCCTCTCTTGGAAACAACCCAGCTGCACCATGTATTAATGAAATCTGAATGCTGGAATTGGTCCATGGCACAGAAAATGGGACTCGGGGCAGGAAATGTTGCTGGACCACGGCTGATAAGGAGTTGTGAAAAGGAGTGGATCTCTGGGTACCGCAGGAATCAGTGCTGGTATTGCAAAAATCTTGGCGAGTTTGGGCTTGGACTGCAGTTTCCCAGCTTGGCCAAACAAGGGGAGAGTCAGCTTCTTCTCTGAATTTCCAAGGAACTAAAACCCTGATGAAAACTCTTTCCAGCATTTTTATTGAGGGTATTGCACAAATTCATTGATGAAAGTAGCTGGGATAACAAACATTTCCACCTCCCGATTTGCTTTTTGTAACCACGTGATCCTGGAATTTGGTGTATCAACAGCAGAAACAAGGAGAACTGAGAAAAGTGGATTTTTCTAACCCTCACAGTAAGGAAATCTTCCTAATACTTGATCTAAACCTACTCTGCTGCAAGCTGAGGCCATTTCCTCTCATCCTGTCACTTGTTACTAGTAAAAAGAGACTGATCCTCACCTTGTTGGCATTATAACAGTTTCATAAAATCCTTTTTTATGGCACTGAGATGTTCCTCATGGCTGGAGAGTGCTCAGTTGCAAGTGAATAAATAAGAAAAGAGGAATTCAATTAATCAGGATCTTACCCTTACTGGTAGGACTGAGAACATATCAGGACACAAGAAAACAAGAGGAAAAAAAGAGAAATATGAAGAATTCCAGGACTGAAGAGAACTCACTCTTGTCCTAGACAGATAAAAAATTATACACTTCCTCCTTCCCAGAATCACATTCAAAAGGAAAAGTATAAAAATGACATGCACAAAGTCACTATTTCCCAGGACACCTCTCCCAGCAGCCAGAGAGACTCAGATTCCCCTTCTCAATATCCTACAAAACACAACAGAGATTCTGTGCAGACAACATGAGCTGAAAAAGGAGCAACAGATTCTTTTAAGTCCCTAAAATACTGAAATATTCTTTCAGGAATTTTAAGGTGTTTTGTTTATTTGTTTTTTTTAAGGATGGGTGTAGGCTTCTATTGCTGTGTTTCATTTGATCCCAAACCAGATCGTTGTAAATCCATGGGCTGAAGCAGGAGGATGGTCACAGGTACAACCTGACCATCGCTGGCATCAGAGGTGGCAGGAGATGGTTTTGTTGAACCCTAAAATCCTCTCATTTCAACCCAGATATTTTGATGGGAACACAGCTGAAAAACAGGGTTTGATTTCATGAGGGAGATTCACACTGAATTTAACTGAGGTTATGTGGGGGTTTTCTTGGTTCTGTTTTTCCCCCTTTCTAAAGGAAGTGACTGTTCTCAGACAGGGATTTTGTTAACAGTCCGAATTCCTTTCCCAGGGATTTCAGGTGCTGACACAAACCAAGGTCACACCCAGCGCAGCCTCGGCTCCAGGAATCATGGGATGGAATCCAGAGGGGTTTGGGTTGGAAGGGGCTTTAAAGATCATTGAATTCCACCCCCTGCTGTGGGCAGCGACACCTTCCACTGTCCCAGGCTGCTCCAAGCCCCGTCCAACCTGGCCTGGGACATTTCCAGGGATGGGGACTCCACAGCCTCTCTGGGCACCCTGTGCCAGGCCTCGCCGCCCTCAGAGGGAAGAATTCTTCCCAAATCCCTTCTAAAACTTCTCTCTTTCATCTTAAAGCCATTCCCCCTTGTCCTGACACTCCATCCCTTATGCAAAGTCCCTCCTCAGCTCTCCTGGAGCCGCTTTAGGCTCTGGAAGGGGCTCTGAGGCCTCCCTGGAATCTTCTCCAGGCTGAACATTCCCAGCTTTCCCAGCCTGGCTCCTGAACAGAGAGAGTTTAGCTCCATTTGCTAAACTCATTAGTCAATTAATTACAGCCCAAATTAATTTTTATGTGTTTTTCATCTCACCCATGGAAGCACAAAGCAGATGTTTCAGTAAGAAAGCAGTCAACTCTGATTATTATCCTAAAATGTAAGGTAAGGTGTGAGGAGATGTCTGCATTTTCATTTCTCAGGTGAAAAAAATCATTACTGAGAATCTCACAACAATTTTCTTCCCTTTAAACCCAAACTTTATAAATTTTAAATTATATATTGCGGGGGAAAAAAAGTAAAAGTTAAACACGATAATGGTATTGTTTCTGACTTGTCATTCTTTATCAGGCAATTAAGTGCAATGTGACATTTTCCTGACAAAGTAGCTCTGTACAGCTGTGTCTTCCTCCAGACAAAACATAAAGCAAATTAGAATGTGTGCATCCATAAATCTCCATGGCTGCAGCTGTAGCAGGGATGGGAAGAGGGGGAGGAGGGAATGATGATGCATGGAGTTATTTCCTTGAGATTAGTATCGCCTCCACTTCCATTTTCCTTTTGCTTTATTTTCTTTTGACTGTGATCCTTGATTAAAAATTTTGAGTACTCTGTTGTCCCCTAATAGTTCTTTTTTTGTTTAAGATTTCAGTCCGTGGAAGTTTCTAGTAATCTCAGAATTCCCTGGATTTGGGAGCAGCCCCTGTTCCTCGATGTGAAACCGACGGGCAAACCGAGACCCTCAGGAACAAAACAATTTGCTTAAAAACAGAACTGTGGCACCAAAACCCACACGAAGGCATCTCAAGTACATCCTCCAGTCCCAAGGAGAGATGAGCTAAATATTAATCCCTCTCTAGACACAACCCAGGCTTGTGCATCCATTAATCCCAAATCCCAAATCTGCTCCAGATGGAGGTGTTGACTCCTTCCCACTCACCAGCCACGCTCTGGCCCTGGCAAGCCCAGACTTGCTCTAAATTTGGTTTTGCCTGGTACAAGCACCGTCACTCTCTGGCCAGAATTGTTTGCAAACCTCAAAGCTGGAAGTGAGGGGATTCCAGGCCTCCCCTGGGTCTGTTTTCCCAGAGCAAAGCTGATGAGACGTTTTCCCCCATGGCTGGCAGAGCCTCTGCCTGCTGTGTTTGCATAAATCACAATAAATATCATTCGGGCAACGAGCCGTGTGCGAAGAGAAATCACCGCCAGATGCTCCTGCAGATGAGGAGACTTAAGAAAACTTCGGCTGATTCAGCCACTAGCTCCCACACTCCCAGATTTTGTGCTGGTAAACTCGGGATAATGGAGCCCAGGAGATGTGGGGGACAAAATTTGAAGATCTGTAGCCGCAGTTGCAGGTCAGACAGCACTTAGAGCTGGAAGATTTGGTGTTCCTCTCTTACAATTCATGATTCTGAATTTTATCCTATCAAGGGTCCAAAATAAACTATTTTTTCCCAAGAGTTTACCTGTAAAAGGATTAAAAAGTGCCTTAAAAATAGGATTAGTAGATGATTGTAGAAATAATGAGTTTGAAGGAAGCAAGCCCAGATTCACCAGAGCAGGCTGAATTCTTTCCCTGGAGCTGGAACGGGGACTGAAGACTTGGGGCAGAATTTAATCTTCACTGTGATCCTTTTACTTTACGAAAATCCCAAAACCATATCTTGTGTCAGGTCCTCTATATCTGTCACTGATCCCAAGAGGTGCTGAGCTCTTCTCATGGGATCCAGTGACAGGATGGGAAGGGAAGAATAAATTAATACGGGAAAAATAAAAAGGAGCTTAGTCCAAAGGTATAATAAACCTTTTTCAGAAAGTATTCCAGTGATCTTTGGTCTAGCACAGAAAAACAAAGATTCAGACATAATAATCCCAAAACTTCAGGGTTGATATCAATTTTAGACATTGTTGAGCCTATTTCATCTCTTAGTCAAATCTCTGTATGGCCAATTTAATTCCACTGCTTTCAGCAATGTACTTCCCCTCAGCTTGAAGCAGTGTAGGGGAAGGAGAAACATGCTCTGAATTAATCTCAGGAATAAATTGATGGCAGGTTGAGGGAGAGAGGAGGGTGGTCCCAGAGGGTAAAGGACTCAATTTCTCCAGATGTAGCTCTAAATAATTAATATCTTGTTCCAGGTCCCTGCTAATCCAGCACTGCTGCAGGACTCGTGCTTTCTCTTGCTGTTAAATGTGTTACAAATGCTCTGCAGGAGTAAGCCCAGCTCACCAAGGACCTGATCTAAGCTCAGCTCATCTCTTGACTGTGATTGCATCCTCATTCTGAGCCAAAGGAAGGCATCTTCTTGCTTTCCATCAGCTTTGGGAGAAAAAATAGAAAATAACACTGTTTTGCTGTTTATTTTTGAAAAATCTGTTATTTCCAGCACAGAAAAATCAGTGTAAAATACAGGTGTTGGTTACTAGTGACAATCCAAATTAATAGGACACAGCAAACTTCACAGGGTTTGGGCAGTGGGACACGGAAAACAGGAATTTACTCGAGCTGAAGAAAATAAGATTGAAGGAATGACAAAGGTTGGAGTGAGTGTCAGAGGCCAGGCCTGCTAAAAAAAGGAATTAACAGCAATTTGAGTTCTCAGCTGGGTGTTGCTTTGTCCTCTCTTGATTTTTTCAAATAGGTGCCCAGGACGTTTAAAAATTATGGAATATCCTGAGTTGGAAGGGACCCACAAGGACCATTGAGCCCAACTCCTGGTCCTGCACAGGACACTCCAAGGATCCTGCAATGAACCCTTTGTGCTGACAACTGAGTCAATAAATTGTTCTGTTATTTTATTTTATTTTATTTTATTTTATTTTATTTTATTTCATTTCATTTCATTTCATTTCATTTCATTTTACTTTATTTTATTTTATTTCATTTCATTTCATTTCATTTCATTGATTTCATTTTTCTTCCTGCCTCTTGGGTAGAAATGGAAGCTTCAAGCATCAAACCCCCAGGCTGTCCATGCTTATTCCAAGGAATCCAGACCACTTGGGCTGGCTGTTCAACAGCAATCCCAGAGCTTTTCCCACTTTATCACCTCAGTCCTTTCTGGTTTGAAACAAGTTTAATCAGAAAGGATCCTTTCTCCCAGCCCCAGCTCCTGGAAATGTGGCATTCCTTATCATTCCTTATCCTGTGATGACCGAGGTGGGAAATGTGGTTTTTGGAATTTCCTGGTCTGAATGCCATTGCAGAGAACATTGCACAGTTACAAATAATGTAAATTTTATAATAATAAATGACATTTTTGTGTGTGTGTGCAGAATGAAGATACGTGAACATAACGCAAATCCAGAAGAGCAGAGAGGGAGAGAAGAACTTTCTGCTCAGGACAAGTAGTTCAAGAAGGGATTTTTGGGTTTGTCCTGTGCAGGGCCAGGAGTTGGACTTGATCCTTGTGGGTCTCTCCCAACTCAGGATATTTTATGATTCTGTGATTCTATTTAGAGCCTTTATTGATATCCCAGGGGAATTCCCAGCATCCAAATGCCATTCCAGAGGGGTGTGGGTCTCCCTGTCCACCTCTGAGCCCTGTACAGAAGTTCCAGATTCCCTCAGGTGTGGGAATCCAGGACACAGGAATATCTCCTGAGGGGTTTTATTCCTCAGAGAGCACAGCTTTTGGTCTTTGGCCATGGAAAAAGCTTCCAGGACTTTGTGAGGAGTTGAGTTTTTGTTAATGTATAAAGTAGATGATACTGTAATTTATCACAGCGTGAAAAAGTAGATTTTGGGGTTTTTAACATGGTAGTAGTTGGAACAAGATGGAGGACTTCTGGGTGTTGGCTCAGCTTCTTCTTTCTCTTTCGCCTACTCCATTTTCTGCAGTTTTGGTAGCACGGTTTTGGTCAGACAAAGTCACAATGCAGATGTTATGTGACTGAAGAATAATTAGGAATTGGCAAACAAATGAAGACATACTACATGTTAGGTACGTTGTAAAACTCAATTGGATAAGGGATCTGTATAAAAATCCTTGGAATCGTCCATTTTGTGTCTTTCTGGCACATGGCACTGAAGGGTGCAGGGCCTGTTGTCATCCAAGGCTCTGAACTGTGATAAAGAAATAATAAACAACTGCAGAGCGAAGGCAGCGAGTCCCGCTTGTCTCATTGCTGGTTCCTGACCCTGGCACAGACTTTTCACAGGGGATTCCTGGTAAAGGGAACCCTGTGGAGGCGGCAAAGGCTCCCAAAAATGGTGCAGTGTGTGAGGAGACAGGAAGACTCCAACACTCAGGTACCTTCCAGATACCCTCACCTGAGGGAGAACCCCACTTATCCAGTAGGTGGATGTTACAAACCTTAATCCTTCAGCAGAGACTAACACAGCTATGAGACACAAGATAAGACACTCTTATTTCTGCGTTTTCCTTCCCTCACAAACCAGAAAGATCTCAATGCCTTCCTATAATCCCTCCTTCTTCTTCCCTGAAATCCATGAGAGCCTCATGAAGAATACAGAATTCTCCACAGAAGCTCAGAGTTCTTAAATCTCTTCTGAATATTTTAATCTCTAATTCTTCATCAATGGCAACTGATCTTGAGGGTTCAGTTTTCTCTTTTTTATTAAAGGGTGTTGGAACCCAGGGGGTTCCTAGGATGCCTTTGGCCGACACAAAGCCTGCTCAGGAGGCTTTTCAGCCTTGCCAGAGGTGTCAGGGACCCTGGAATGATACTAAAAATGCCTGTGGCTCTGATTCTAATCCATGGAACAGGTTGTCAACTTTGTATGAGGAATTTCAAGTCACAAAAACTTAGAAAAATAGTAGTAGTTGTAAGTAAAAAGAAGAAAGTTTGAGTGTATGTACAGGGGGGTTTAAAGCCCTGTACAGGGGGGTTGGAGATCTGTACAGGGGGGTCTGAGGCACAAGATGGAGAATTCTTACACATGCCATGTTATCTTTTGTTCTTCTTCATCACCTCCATCTTCTTGGTGATGTTGGCACTTTTGGATTGGTTTGACACAGATCTGGACAGTGTGGTGTGAGGGGCACGGATTGGTAATTAATTATAAACATTTAATACGTAGTTTTTAGTATAAAAGATCAGAGCTCACCCGGGGCGGGCACAGTGTGTCTCTGGACGCGTTCTGTGCCAACCCTGGCAGGGCAGAGAAATCTACTTTTGATAAGGAACTGATAAACTGCCTTGAGAACACGAACAAACCACTCCAGACTCCTTCAACATCACGGGCCGGAAACCTGGACTTTTCTACATATTGCGGGGTCTCCTGGGGTAAAAGAGATCCCCACAAAGGGGAGTAAATGCTGAAATTCAAATAATTTCTCACCTGTAGATGAGGGCACAAAAGGCAGTTTTGAGGTTTCACTTCTACCCCACAGACCAATTCACAGCAGTGAACCTACTCCTTCGTGCCTCACTTTCCCTCTTTGGGATCATATCCATGTATCCCAAGAGCCTGGAGTGACAGGACCAGGGGGAATGGATTCAAATTGAAAAAGAGCAAGGTTAGATGAGATTAGGACGAAATTCTTCCCTGTGAGGGTAGTGAGGTCCTGGTAGAGTTTGCCCAGAGGAGCTGTGGTTGTTCCATCCCTGGAAATGTTTCAAGCCAGGTTGGATGAAGCTTGGAGTAACCTGGGATGGTGGAAGATTTCCCCAGGATCGGAACTGGGTGATCTTTAAGGTCTCTTTCCACACAAAGCATTCCATTCATAGAATTAGAACATTTCTGGGCTGTTTTCCCAGAGAAGTCTTTGCCAGGGATAGCGGATGATGTTTGATGGCATCATCCTGTCGGATGATGACGTGAGGAGTGACGCAAATGATCCACAGGATGGGGATTTCTTTCCACCAAGCCCATCCAAAGTAAGATCATGGTGCCATAGTGGAAATTTTCCATCACAAACAGAAAGTCCAGAGAATTCCACCTCATTTCCCCTTTCTGGAGTTCCATCAGCAGAAACCACCACTTGCTCAGGGACAAAGCACAGCTGAATTTCACCCATTACTCTCCAAACTTGCATTGTGTCATCTCCAAATTTCAGGGTTAAAACCATCTGCTAAACCTGCTGATTAACCACAAGCTTAAAAATCCTCCAGAAGGATTTCTGCAGAATGGTTTTAAACTAAAAGAGGGTAAATTTAGATTAGATACAAGGAAGAAATCCTTCCTGTGAGGGTGGGGAGCCCTGCACAGGCTGCCCAGAGAAGCCGTGGATGCTCCATCCCTGGAAGTGTCCAATGCCAGGCTGGACAGGGTTTGGAGCACCCTGGGATGGTGGAATGTGTCCCTGCCCACAGCAGGGGGTGGAACTGGATGATCCTTAAGGTTTCTTCCAACCCAAACCATTCCACAATTCCACGTTATTCAAGGTCTGGAAATCTGTGTTTTCTCAGCGCCTGAACCAAGGACTTCACCCTAAAAATAACTAAAGTTCAGCTCAGCTGAGTGAAGATCCTCACTCCCTGCTGCCTCCAGCCAGTTTGTCCACGCTCCCATAAAAATTCCCAGTGCACTTTTCCAAAGTGCAAAGCCCTAGAGCTCTTTCATACATCAATATCCCATAAATCAATTCCCCTTGCTCTTCAATCATTTTTGTTCCAGCTGCATCTTTGTCCAGTTTGACATCGGAATCAATGCAGATATAAAAGTGATAAATCATCTGCTTTGCTGGAAACGGCAACTTCAGCGCAGGGAAGAGTCCCGCCGAGGAACACTTGATAAAAACAGAGGCACAGAGAGGAAATATTTGCAGTCACGGGGGCAGAACTGGCATTACTTTATACTTGACAAGTTCTTTTCACATGTTAATGATATCAGAGAATGCCTTTTACACAGCACCCTCCGTGCTGCCTTTCCATCATTTATTCAAAGGGATAAAAAGGAGAAGAAAAAAAAAAAAACAGGAAAAGAAGATGACTTTCATGCGACCCTGCAGTGATAAACTGGAATGCATAAAGCTCGAGGAAGAGAAAACAAACAGGCAAACAAACCAGTCTTGAACTTACACAAAAATGTGGTTTATTTTCCATGGATTTTATGGAAAAAGAAATAAATTTCCATTTCAAAGTTCTGGAGTTTCTGCTGGAAAAAAAGACAAGCTGGGTTTTTATTTGTTGATGACTTAATTATAAACAATAGAATGAAAAAAAATCAACAATAAAAAATCAATTTAAAAATAAAAAATAGACATTGTGTATTTTTAAAAATATAAATATTGAATTCAAGGCCACTTTTTCCTCAGCAACACGTTTCCAAAATCACACAGAGGAAAATCCCAAACTCCACAATTATTTCTGGAAAATGATGCAAACATTTATCATATTTTGAGGGCCATGAGAACTGAGGGCTCCACTCAGTTGCTCACAAAAGATGTTTTGTGGCATTTGGGATGCTCTGGGGTATTAAACACATAGGCATGGAAACCTGGAGTTACTCACATCTTGCCAGAGCCATGTTTGGAAATGCCAGAATATCTGAAAAGTCTTGGACTAAACAGAAGGAAAAGGAGATAAAAGTAAGTTGTAATGGGGACAGTGGGATTTAAAACCCCATCCAAAGAAATGCACATCTACTGTGGGATAAGATACTTGGAACAGCATTGTTTGGAATTATCAGAGGCGATGTTGAAAAAGAGAGAGATGGGATTTTTCTTGTTCCAGCTTGATTTATTATTCAGATAAGGATCAGTCTCATTAGTAACAGGAATATTAGTGAACACAGGCAGCCATTAGAGAAAAATCCCCCAAAATGTCTCAGTGTACAGACAGTTAGAACTTTCTTGACTTATAGAAATTATTTTAATCATTTTAATAATTAAATTAATTTAATTAATTTTAA
>VXBU01012189.1:906091-917654 GCA_013400315.1 Bombycilla garrulus
GGGAATGCTTGGCTCCTCCCCCTGGGCGGGGCTTCTCACAATGGGCTGATGTCATTCCATGAGTCATGGGGTGGGTCCTTAATTGCCCATTAAACACAAATGGCTCCCGGAAGGAGTTATCTGTGACTCATGGGGCAAGGTGTTAATGGTCCATTAACAGGAGATGGTCCAGGGGAGGAGGTAAGGAAAACACTGCCCCTCCTGATTTTAACAGTTCATGAAGATGGAGATAGAATACAGACCTTCTGGAATATGTTACATTGTAACCTAGGACAGGGGGGTACAATTTTATTGGACAGAAGTGTCCACAATGCAGGTACTGCGTGGACAGGTAGGTAGTTAGGAATTGGTGGGAAAAGAATAATAAAGTACATGTTAGGTATGTAGTAGTATTTAATTGGATAGCATATCTTGTATATAAGTCCTTGAAAGTGTGCATTTTGGGGTCTTGCTGCCTCACGGCCTCGAGTGCAGGGAAGCTGCTGTCATCCAGGGCTTTGCACTGATAAAAGTAACAAACTGTCCTGAAGACCGAAATGCCAGCAACTCCCGTCTGCCCCATTTCTCAGCACGCCACAACACCTCACAGGGGATCCCCGAGTCAGGGGGACCCCGTGTCAGCGACTCTGGCAGCAGATCCCACCTGTGCCCTTCAGGATCCACGGCCAGAAGCCATCTGTGATTCCCCAGAGCATCTCCAAAGCTCCCAAAGGGATCTGTGAGGGCATAAAGTCCATGTATTTATTCATATCAACCCCTCCGAGCTTGGTAGCTATGTTCACCTGGAATTTGACTGGAAGTCTTCCCTTCAGACTGCTAAACTTGGGTGAGCTGAATTCTAATTATCCTGGCCTTGTTCCTGCCTCAATTTTGATGTCTCCATCATTATGTAATAATAACCTTTTCAGAGTGCTTTTGGCTATGGGAAATATTCTCCAGGCCGACTGCTACAGTTGCATTTTGGGAACAGTTCCCTTCACGTTCAATCAGCTGCTGCATTTTTTTTTTAATGTGAAAATATTCATCGCTTCAGCACTTGTATGAAAAAGAATTGGAGGCATCTAAGTATGGGAGATTTCAGTTTCTCAGAGCTGACGGCATTAAATATAATCTGGAAAGTTTGTCCAGCCACAATCTGTGTGAAGTGAGAACATTTCACTGTTATCAGACAGGTTGTTAAATGACCTTTAAGTTCTTCTTTCTCCCTTTTCCCCAGCAAAGCACTTTTAACTTTGCATAGGCTCCTGAATCAAAATCTCTCCAATAATTACATTTTCCAGCTCCTGTGCACTTGTCCCCAGATGACTCCTAAGTAAAACCTCCTAACTGCAGGGAGCTGGGGTGGTTACAGCCACTTAGACTCAGAGAAAAGATTGCTCAGGAGGTGAGGAATGATCTGAGGGCAGTGGCTCTGCACAGAGCCGGGGACACGAGCTGACTTTTCACACAATGAAATTATTGTCCTTTCCTCTTTGGCTCCAGGTCTTGCTGTTCCCATAACCCAAATCTGCCCCTTCATTTATCCATGACAATAATTTCCAAATCTATACGGGGTTTCTACAGTTGAGTAAGTCAGTGAAACTTCACAGTCCCCTTTCCTAGATAAAGCTGCCTATGTAAGACATAAAATAGGTCCTAAAAGTCCTAAAGTTTGTGTGAGGAACAAGTCCTCAGCATTTCCAACTCCATCCCTCATAACAACTGGGGTTACCCGCTTCCAACAGCTTCATGACATCTATGAAATAAACTAAAAAACTAAAACAAACTGACATTCTAAGTTTATTCCGAGCCATCACTGTGGCTTCTGCTCTTTCTGCCATTTTCTCTTGATCTGCTCATCCCAAGGGGATCTTGTGAGGAGGGGAGTGACACCACAGGGATGTGTGAAGTCAAGGAATATTTCAATGTAAAAAAGAGCTGGACCTCCTTTTTCTTCAGGACATGAGACATTAACCCTTCATCACCATCAGCACAAAGGCTTCAGGAAGGTCAAGGGACTGAAAACAGATGGAGAATTTTCAGCTCAAAGGGAACATCCTGAAGCGGTTTTCCCTCAGGAGAACAACAAAACCACCATCCCAAATAGGAAACCAGTGAGTTGTAGGACATAAAGCCAACAGCACTCATTATGGGGTGCAGAAGGAAGAGAACTGGGGACTTTGCAAACTTATTCTGAGGTGGTTTTAATGGCAATGTGCGAATATATAGTGGCTGTTGAGAAAAAAAAGGTTGGGCCTCTTTTCCCTGTTAACAACAAAAGGACAAGAGGAAATGACATCAAGCTGTGCCAGGAGAGGTTTTTTCGATATTCGGAAAACATTCTTCCCCCAGAGGGTGATTGGGTGCTGGAACTGCTCCCCAGGGAATGGTTACACCCCCAAAGCTGCCAGAGCTCAAGAAATGCTCTCAGGCAAAGGGTGGGATTTTTGGGGTGCCCTGTGCAGGGTGAGGAGTTGGAGTTGATCCTTGTGGGTCGCTTCCAACGTGGGGATATTTTATTGCTCTTTTGAAGCACCAGGGTTCAGAAGTTGAGGTGGCAGCAAGGGGGAGAACAGGAGGGGTTGAATCCCTGCTCCTGCACAGTCCATCGAAGCCAAATCACTGGAGATCAGACAGTGGCAGCAGCTGGACTGAGCAGCACCACAGACATCGTGGCCCTAGTACAGTAAAAGCTGTGGGATTTTCCTCCCACTCCAGGGCTTCCCTCACCAGGAATCCCCTGGGAAAAGTCTGTGCCAGGGTCAGGAACCAGCAATGAGACAAGCGGGACTCACTGCCTTCACTCTGCAGTTGTTTATTATTTCTTTATCACAGTTCAGAGCCTTGGATGACAACAGGCCCTGCACCCTTCAGTGCCATGTGCCAGAAAGACACAAAATGGACGATTCCAAGGATTTTTATACAGATCCCTTATCCAGTTAAGTTTTACAACATACCTAACATGTAGTATGTTTTTATTTCTTTTTACCAATTCCTAATTATTCTTCAGTCACGTCACATCTGCATTGTGACTTTGTCTGACCAATCACTGTGCCACCAACACTGCAGAAAATGGAGCAGATGAAAGAGAAAGAAGGAAGAAACTGAGTCAGCGCTCAAAAATCCTCCATCTTGTCTTTCATCTCCCTTCCATACTAAAACCCAAAATCTACTTTTTCACCCTGTGACAAACTACAATATCATCTACTTTATACACTAACAAATACTCAACTTCTCACAAAGTCCTGGAAGCTTTTTCCATGGCCAAAGACTAAAAGCTGTGCTCTCCTGAGGAATAAAACCCTTCAGGACAGGCACAGGAGATTTTCCTGTGTCCTGGATTCCCACAAAAGCTAAAAGAGGGATAAACTCAAGAACAGAAGTAAAGGCATCATTTCGAGTCACTTAAACTTTCTAATGAAGAGAGAAATAACAAAGCAAAGACATTACTGGCATAACAAAGATAATCAGAAGATTGTGTTTCTAGAGGAGGCCAAAACGAAAAAGCCAAAGTAGAAAATTTTATACACAGTGACCTATAAATACAAGTAAACTGTGTAATTAAGTTGTTTTCCTTTGCCAGGGTAGGCAAAAAGTCAATGTCAGTCAATCCTCACAGAAACCCGTGGAGGGTGTGTGAGTATTCCTGGAGCAATTTCAGTCCTGGTCAGCTCAGAGAAGGAACAGGATCGGCCCTTCAGAGCTTTTCCCATTTCTGCATTAAGTTTTTCATACTTCTGCATTGTTAAGCTTTTTGTATTTCTGCATTAAGTGCTGTGCATTTAAATGGGTGTTATTTCTACGGATGGCATTGGTTTGTGTTTGCTGTCCCTACTGATCTGTGTGACTGGACATGGATAGGCAGATATGTGGGTATATAAATATAAAATAAAAAATATTGGGGGCTCCCAGCTGGAAAATGTGCTCGGTTTTCCTGCTGGCTGCACCTGGGGACATGGAGCCAAAGCAGCTTCTCATATATTGGGTTATTGGATTTAACAACCTCTAACAGATTATAACAGACATCAGGGACAGTGAGAGTGCTTGTACCAGGCTGGAGAGAAAAAGCAAAATAAAATGAACCAACAACAAAAAAAATCAGTTCTGGTACAAGCAAAAAATGCTTGTTCAATAGTCAAGCAATCCCCCATGACCTGCTCTTGTTTCTTCTTGTAGATTTGGTTCCCTTGGGTCCAGCTGGGAGACAGTTCCATGATCTCCCTGTTCTTATTATTCCTTAAATGCATTCCTTTTTTAAAAAAATTATTAATTCTTTTTAATTCTTTCATTTCCTCCATGCCAACATTGTCTGTCTTGCACCTGGTGGGATTATCCTGAGCAGGGTGAAAAATTTGACTCCATGGTCCTTGTGGATCCCTTGCAATTATTATATTTAATAATTCTGTGTCACATTGATGCTCTGCCTTCATTACCTTGGGATTCTGCTGCTTTGGAAAAAAATAAAGATGAAAAATTGTGCTGCAAGGAGTTTGGATGCTAATTTAAAGCTGTATTAAAGAAATTTCCTCTTAGCCTACAATTTTCCAACCTGCCCAAGGTCTCTTCTCATAAAGGAGATTCCTTTAATGGCTTTTCTCTGCTGAGCTTTCCTTCCAGGTGGGATCTTATCAGTACAAAAGCAGGAATGTCTCCTGATGTCTTCTGGAAACACCTCCCCAAGGCCTCTCCAGGCCTGTGCTCAGGTCTCATTTCCTCTGACTGTTCCAGTGAGTGAGCCCTGATATCGGAACTGAGTTATTTTTATTATTTTCCCAAATGCCCCAGCTCCCTCCCAGCTCCCATCCCTTCCAGCTCCTGTTGATGGCTGTATTTTGCAAAGTGGCACAACCCTTCTGCTGTGATATTTTCATCCTCTCCAAAGTGACATTTCCCAGCTCCAGCACAGAAGCCTGGCTCTGTTACCAGCAGGTTTCTGAATCCCTCTGTTTCTCATCTCACAAAATGAGGAGCCTAATGAGGCTGGAGCTGTTCTCTCACTAAACTGTCAGATATTCAAAGCAAAGCCCATTTTTCCCCCAGGGGAATA
This sequence comes from Bombycilla garrulus, assembly GCA_013400315.1. Taxonomy (NCBI): domain Eukaryota; kingdom Metazoa; phylum Chordata; class Aves; order Passeriformes; family Bombycillidae; genus Bombycilla; species Bombycilla garrulus. The sequence goes on from VXBU01012189.1 coordinate 911,118, forward strand.
TTCTCCACCTCGATTGAATTGATGCCTTTGCATGTTTTCATCCCAGTTTAGCTACACCAGAGGAGACACAGGCCAACATTCTTGTTTCAAGAAGGGATTCCAGGAAGTTTTCAAGGATAACAGGAGCTCTGTCAATTTAAGTCCCATGCGAAAGGCGTGGTCACCATGCTAAATAAAAGTTACACTCAAAGAGGGTGAAAAATCCAACCAGAATCTACAAGGGTAGGTTTAGACTGGATCTTAGGAAAATATTCTTCCCTGAGAGGGCACAGGGTGCCCAGGGAAGCTGTCCCATCCCTGGAAGTGCCCAAGGCCAGGCTGGAGAGGGCTTGGAGCAACCTGGGAGAGGGGAGGTTCCCTGGCAGATTTAGCTGGAACGAGATAAACTTCAAAGGTCTTTTCCAACTCAAACCATTCCACGACCCCATGATTTTTGGGCCAAACACAAAGGGAGAATCATGCTGCACGCAGACTGAGATCTGACATGTTCTGTTGCATCCCAAAAAACCCTTTCCAGTGCCTTCCTCGAGCTGTTCTCCACACCCCAGGCCGCTTCCACATCCATTTTTCCTGGAGCACTCGGGCAGTTCCCACCTTGGTGCTGCCCATCCCGGCCCTCCCTCTGCTCCGCACAGCTCACACGGACATTCCACAGCTCGCAGCCACTGCTCGAAGCTGCTTTATGCAGACACAGCTGATTTGTAAAGCACGGACCCCCCCTCCTGGCTGCAAAGCCGAGTCCAAAAAATCCCGGATATCCAAAATCGAGAGGCTGTTTCCAAATAAGCAGCCATGCATGAGGTGAGCAGCTCTCAGGAACACAGCGGAACATCCCAAAAATTCAGGAGAGGTGCTGAAATTTCAGCAGAATTCAGTGGAAATTTCCTAATGTAGCAAGGAAATCAATGAGTCACAAAAGCAGTTTTACTTTTGGTTTTTCACTTTTATGTATTTATTTTTTACCATAGATATTTTATTTATTTTTATCTTTATTTTGTTTATTATTTTTTATTATTACTTTAAGGAGAAAAAGAATGAGGAAGAGGGAAAGCAGTAATGATGGCATTCTATAAAAGGGGAACGGGTCACAACAGGCTGATCCATCCAGGATGACAAAAGACAGGATGGCAGCAACGTGGAGACGAGGAAATCTGTGTTGAGCATTTTTGATCGTAACAGGAAGATGTCATCCTGCTAATGAGACATCTGAAGTGAAACTAAGAATTAAAATCTACATTCAGAGCAAAGCAAACAAAACTCTGCCTTCAGGTCCAGGCCTGGGAAGTTTTATTATTTGAAACAAATCAGAGAATTTTGGGAAGTGACCTAAAAATCATTGAATTCCAACCCTTGCCATGGGCAGGGACACCTTCCCCTAGAAAAGGTTGCTCAAAGTCTCCTGCTTCTTGTTTTAATGTAAAAATTATTTATTTAATATCTGATAACAAATTAAATATTGCTTGATGATCCTTGTGGAACCCTTCCAACCCAGAGTCTTCCAGTGATTCCATGATACTCATTGGGATGTTCTTCCCACTTCCAGTGATCCCTGTGTGAAGAGATCCTGAGCCAGGGGCCTGATCTTCAAACCATAAAAATCTAAATTATTTTCCTTCCATGGATTTGCCCCACTGCTTTGCAAACTCTGCAGCCAACACCTCCACAGCTCCCACAGCTTTGGGAAGAACCAAACTCTCTTTGTTCTAAATTTGCCACCTTTGAACCCACAAGTTTTAAACTTGATGACAATTTTTCCTCATCTGCTCTCTCCAAGGAAATAAATAGTTTTAAAAAACTTTAATATCCTTTCTCAGTCATCCCTTTTTCTGGGCTGAAGAATCCTGCGCTGAAGCCCTCTGCCTTGAGAGGGGTCCTTTGCCCATTGCCTCTGTGTGAAAAAAAAAGTGAATTTTTAATTTTTTCCCATCTGGCAATAGCAGCAGATGGAGACAACTGCCTCCACAGCTGAAAAGGTGATGGGAGGCAAAAAAACAATTTTACAGCCATTAAAAATTTAGGATCAGTGTTCGTTCTTCCGTGTTAAAATCAGCAAGCAGAGCACATCTCCATCTCCCCTTTTTTCACATTAGCAGTGAACATCCCCACTGGTCCCAGCAAACAGGCTGGCACTGGGCTGGCACAGATCCTCACACACGGTTTAGGTGACCTGAAACAGGTCCCAGCTTCTCACTGTGGCTGCTTGGGGTAAAATTTGGCTTGGTGCAGGGTGTTTTTTTGGATTTGCCTTCAGTGCAAAAAAACATTCACCCCAAACAACACAAAGCAGAGCCTCGCTGCTGTTTTAGCAAGAAAATCACTCCATGAGGGAGGCTCCCTGTCCACACAGCTCCCCAGACTGAGGGATGCTCGGTTTGCTGGTGGTTAAGAGTTGCACAAAGGTCAGGAAATTTGCTTTGCATAGCATGAGGCATTTCTGTAACATCGTGACAGTCTCTGGATCTAAAACAAAGAAAAAGAGACAGCAACAGATGTTATCTTTCCCCTTCCCTTGCTGTGTATCTGTAAAATCTGTCCAAGTGGTGAAAGCGCTCAGGGTTTGCCTGGCAGGTGCCTTCACACTCTTGTAACGCCTCTGTCCCCTCACTCCCTCCGTGACCCCCAAGCTGAGCACAGCCTTTGACTGAGCTTTTTATATCTGATTTTTAACTTTAATCACTACAATGGTGCCACCTGCTTGTCGTACACTGACCCGAGGTTGTCCCGTCCTTGTTTTTCTACTCAACTGTTTCATTCTCTCCTCCCCAGTTCCATCCTCTCTGGCGTCTTTGGTTCTGATGAGGAAGTGCAGATAATTATAGAATAGTTTTGGTTGGAATGGACCTGCCAGGCCATCTCATTCCCACACCTTCCACTGTCCCACGTTGTTCCAATCCCATCCAACCCGACCTTGGACATTTCCAGGGATGGAGCAGCCACAGCTTCTCTGTGCAACCTGTGCCAGGTCCTCATCACCTTCACAGTCAAGAATTTCTTCCTAATTTCTAATCAGAACTTACCTTTTATCCATTTAAAACCACTCCCATTTTCCTGCCACCTCAGGCTCTTGTAAAAATCTCTCTCCATTTTTTTATCCAGTTCCTCCAGGTACTGGATGGCCACAATAATTTCACCCCAAAGTTTCCCTTCTCCAGGCTGAACAATCCCAGTTCTCTCAGCCTTTCCTCACAGCAGAGCTGCTCCATCTCTCTGATCTCCTTGGTGTCTTCTCCAGCAGCTCTACGTCCTTCCTGCGCTGGGAACCCAGAGTGAATCCGGATAGGATGTAAGTCAGGCACCAGTTTCCTCACCAGACCTAAGTGGGTGCTGGCTCACCTGACCTCTGAACTCTTCTCTCAGCATGTTTTCACCAGCCCAACCCCTATCCTGAAATTATCCCCCTCCATGAAGCCAAAATTCTTCCAGCAGTTGCAAACCCCACCGCTGACCCCAGAAGGAGCAGAGCAGCTGAGCCATCCTGAGGTCTTTAAAAGGAATTTCTCTGTGCTCCAGAGGTGTTGGCTGCAGGATTCAGTGCCTCCAGCTGGCACTCAGCCTGTCCCAAGCTCAGCTGTGTCACCCACACACCTGCCACGAGTTTGTCCCATCCCTCACTGCCGTTCCCTGACAAACACGGAGCTGGGATGCACCATCTCCCCCTGCCTGGCATGAAACTGCTGCTCCCACCCTAACAATTTGATACTTTCCTCCTAACTCTGATTCCCATTATGATAATGATGTGAATTACCTTGGAACAGACAATTCCTCCAGCCTAGGCTTATTCAGATTTTATATTTAAACCCCACAATATTCCCTGTGAGGATTCCCAAGGTGGATCACAGCAGGTATTTCACAGGAACCTACAGCTTCAAAAAGTTGTTGAGGACAAGAAGAGACAACCACTGCCAAAGGCAATTTGAGGAATTCTAACAAAACATTCACTCTGGGAAATGTGGATTTTTTTTTAAAGCAGGAGCAATTCATCACTGCAGGAAAGATGACACTTTGGAAGAGAGGTGTGATATTGGATGTATAAATGAAAAATGTGGGCACCTTGGAAAGATGTGACAAGAAGTTATTGTTGTAAGTGTAAGAGTTAGAGTCATGAGGTTCTGGTACGGGTTTTACACATAGTGTGTCGTGCTAGGACATTCCAGCTCCTCCTGGCTCCTCACTGACAAGGAGAGATAAAAAAACAGCAAAGGATCATAGAATCATTAAATTGGGAAAAGATCTCCAGGACCATCAAATCCAAATTTTTGACCAAATACCATCATTCCAACTAAATCTCATAATGAAATGAACATTTCCAGGGCTGGTGATTTCATCACTTCCCTTGGAAACCTCTTCCAGTGAAGATGTTTTTCCAAAAATCAAACCTGAAACTCCCCTGATGCAAGCTGAGGTTGATCCCTCTTGTCACCAGGACAAAAGAGACCAACACCCACCTTGGCCCAGCCTCCTCCCAGGGAGCTGTGGAGGGCAATAAGGTTTTCCCTGAGCCTGTTTTTCCCTGGGCCAAGCAATCTGAGCATCCTCAGGTGCTCCTTGTAGGATTTAAGTTCCAGACTCTTCTCCAGCTTTGCTGTCCTTCCCTGAATCCAAATTATGGTCGCTTTAGGGGTTTGAGTTGAATATTCAGGAATGTCTTAAAAAAAGGCATCAACTCTCCTGCAGCTGCTCCAATTTGGAGTCTTCAGGCTTCAAGGGCTTCCTGTCGGTGGCAGTGCCAACCAAAATAGAAGAACATCTCCCAGATAGTCACCTAATCAGACAAAATCCATTTGTACCTTGACTGCCCAAGTTTATTTCCTCTTTGGGAACTCCCACATGAAACCCTGGGGTTTGCCAGGGTGGTGAATGGCTCAGATATTTTAACTTACATTTTTGTTTGGGATCATAAACCACAGGGAATGTGGGAGTCAGGGGCTTGTTCACAGGCCAGTGTTGATTTTAAATAGTCCAGACAGACTGAACAACTGGTGCTCTTCATCAGCAGTAACTTCTGCATTGCTTTCTGTAAAGTGTCACCATATCCACAGCCAGGGTTGAAAATGCATTTACATGTCAATCCCCATCAGGGTTAGCAGAGAAAATGAAACAACCCAATTAGTCCTGGTGCTGCTCTTTGTTTCATTAGAATTCATGGCCGACCTCATAATTTTTGTTACCCAAAAAGGCTGTGTTAAAGCTGACAGTTCTATCAAAGGCAGATAAAATTCAGAGTACAGGAGTTTTAATCTGTATTTCCTTTTCTTTTTTTCCCACTAAACTGATTGAAAAATGACATGGATCATCTTTTCCTCCCTTTCTTCCACCTTACAAATGTTTTATCTTTACAAAACGTCACTGATTTTAGGAGAAGAGAGCCCAGTGTTCTAAACTCCTCCAACCACCTCCCTCATCCAGGACACAGAAATCCACCAGCACCTCCCTAAAAAAACAAAACAAAAAAAAACCGAAAGCACCCCAAAAATAGCCACAAAGAAGAACTAAAATCTTGTTCCAGATGCATTTAAGACCAGGTTGAATGGGGTTTGGAGCAACCTGGCGTAGGGGAAGGTGTCCCTGCCCATAGCAGGGGTTTGGAATGAGATGACCTTGAAGATCCCTTCCAACCCAGGCCGTTCCATGATTCTGTGGGTCTATATCACTTTTTTTTTTTTTTCCCCTCACTCCTTTGTATATTTCAGGTTGTTCCAAACCCAAACCAATCTGGCCTCCAGNCAAAAAAGAACTAAATTCTTGTTCCAGATGCATTTAAGACCAGGTTGAATGGGGTTTGGAGCAACCTGGCGTAGGGGAAGGTGTCCCTGCCCATAGCAGGGGTTTGGAATGAGATGACCTTGAAGATCCCTTCCAACCCAGGCCGTTCCATGATTCTGTGGGTCTATATCACTTTTTTTTTTTTTTCCCCTCACTCCTTTGTATATTTCAGGTTGTTCCAAACCCAAACCAATCTGGCCTCCAGCGTTTCCTGTGATGAGGCAGCCAAAATTCCTCTGAGCAGCTTGTTTCAGTGCCTGGCCACCCCCACATGAAGAATTTATTCCCAATATCTGATCTGATCTCTGTCAGTTTGAAGTCAGTGCCCCCTGTTCTGCACTCCAGGCCCTTTTAAATCTCCCCCATCTTTCTTGGCTCCCTCCAGGTACCAGAAGGCCACAATTAGGTCACCCCAAAGCTTCTCTTCTCCAGGGTGAACAATCCCATTTCTCCCAGCCTTTCCTCATAGCAGTTACTTCACTCTCTGATCCCCTTGGTGCCTCCTCTGGACTCAGTCCAACAGCTCCACGTCCTTCCTGTGCTGGGTGTTGTTTTTTTTGTTTGCTCTAGGGATGCTAATTGTTGTTCTTCTTGTTTGTTCTAGGGACGCTAATTGTTGTTGTTTTTGTTTTGGTCTGGGATGCCACAATTGTTGGGATCTCTTTAACCCTAGGAGACTCCGTAATATGTAGAAAAGTCTAGGTTTCTGGCCCGTGTTGTTGAAGGAGTAGTTTGGAATTGTTTGTTGGTGTTTTTAAGGCAGTTTATTAAGTT
>VXBU01012195.1:141-38074 GCA_013400315.1 Bombycilla garrulus
ATAAATATTTATCAGATTGATAAATAATTATATATTAAATATAAAAATATTAAATACTTATTCTACATTCCCAGTGGCTGTATTTCAGTGAGTTCTGTATTATAAACCTTTTTATGTCCAATGACACCATTTTTTTGTGATCAAGCCTTCAGGTATTGTGTAGTTGCCAAAACCTGCCTTTCCCAGACCAAGTTCAAAGCTTTGTACCTAGAAGGGCTTCCAGCAGGAATTTTAAATTCCTGTATTTCTTTGCTATCTATAGCAAGATGACTTTGCCGTTCAATTTTATTTTTCTGTTGCCTAGCCTCCATTCAAGAAAAGACATTTGTGTTTATTTAGAAGTGGTTGCCTTAGGTGAGGTAGTTACGGCACCAAACAGGTGATTTTCTTCTTGATTTGGACTTCTGGTGGATTTATTTTTATGATGTATGGATTTATGGTGGATTTATGTTCCAGAAAAAGAAATGGCAGTATTTTTTCTGTGTGGTACATCTGATTTTCCTCCCTGGCCATTCCTCTGGGAGCCCCGGGGATCCAGGCTTGGCTTCTCCTCCTTTTGGGGCATTTTGAGGGATTTCTCCAAAGGTTTCAAAAAGCACCAGTGTCAGTTGAAGCTCAGGTCTCAGTGCTGCTCACTGATGGCTTTGGGAACTTTCAGCCACTCCTGGGTGTGATTTATGCTCTCTTCGAGGTGCATTTGCACTGCCAGGGACCTGCAGGGTTGTCACAGCTCAAGGGACACTCGTCCCCTAAATTCTGTCAGCTTCCACTTCGTGGGGCCTGGAAAAGTGCTGAGCTGGAGTTCCCGAAATGCCCTGCTGGGAACCCTCAGGTGAGGATCATTCCTGCAGGTGAGAGCTCCTGGAGGTTCCCGTCGGTGGCTGTTGTGAGGACTTGTCTCATCTTTGTGTCTGAGTTTGTTCCTGCAACAAGAATCAGGAGATGCTCGTGCCTGTGTCATTTAAACAGAGAAAACCTCTCTCTGTTTTGATTTCTTGAATTCCTTTAAACTGGGCTGCAGAGAAACAAAACTGATTGTTTATCAAATTAGGTCTTGGAAAATGCTTTCCCCCCTTGAGGTCAAAAAACAAAAAAATCATTCCAGTCTTGTAAGTAATTTTGGCTTCATGCTTCTTTAAATCTTCTCCAACTTTCCCTTCCTTTGTTCCTTCTCCAATACCACAAAAATGTAATAACAGCAGAAGTAGACAACACAGATTAGACAACCTGGATAAAATTTAAGCAAGTGCTCCAGTATTTTGTTGGTGGGTTGAAGGACTGAGGCATTTCCAGCTCGATGGATGAAAGCTGTTCCCTCCAGTTCTGGGGACAGCAGAGACCTCGCAGGAAAAGAATTTTTCATTATGTGACTTCTTGCTCTCTTCTTGAAGTTAATGAAGTGCCTTTTAGAGTTGTTTAAAGTAAAGAACAAAAAGTCCTAATAGCTCTTGTATTTCCAGAAAACGGGCACAGGTTTCTTGAAGCAAAATTAAACTTATCCCATCTGATTTAGTAAAGAAATATTTTGTGACATGATTGCAATGAAAGTATTTTCCATGGGGAAATTCTGATTCAGTAAAACCCAAATCTTCAACAAGTACGCGCTCGCTAATTTTATTTATGGGGGAAAAGGAACAGCAGCTCTTTCTAAGAAAACTCTGGTTTGATTTGGATTATTTTTAACAGAGTTCTCATCTTGTTTTGAAATTTATTTGAAATTTATTTTAAAGTTACAGCCTTTACACATAAATATACTCCCTACTCTTTACCTGATTTGTTCTTGTTTCCAAGGACTGTCTTAAGAACAAAGATTTTGGGGTTTTTTTCCTAATCAAAGTGCAGAGCAGGAGGGTGAATCTTTCAGAACTTTCCAAACTGTCTACTAGAAAATGAAAATTTTTTCTCTGCTCAGATTCTTTTGACATCTCTCTTGATGAACTTTCCAAACCCTACCCGCACAAAAATGTGTAATTTTAGTCTGTCTAGTCCTAATTCCTGCCTTGTTGTGCATGCCCAGGTCTGTGTTCCCATAGTGATCGCTGCTGTCAGGATTTGGACATCAAAACCAAAACTAAAAAGAGGCTGGGATGAACTAACCAGGGATGAACTTGGATAAAATGCTCCTTGTTTTATTTTAGGGTTGCATGGAAGGCTTGCTTGGAACTATATATCAGATTTAGAAGAAAAACTCTTCATCAGCAGAACAGGAGGAGCTGCTATCATTTTTAATTTTTATTGAGCCCTTTTAGCACCTAAGATGACCATGAGGGAAAAACAGACAAAAATATTGCCCATTGTAATAAATAATTCGTCTCGAGTTTCAAGTCTGTTGTTAGATGAAATTTGAGGTAATCTTCCAAGCAGAGCTCCGGGGCACCTGTGACTTTTAAACGGAGCTCTGCTGTTTCCAGGGAAATCCAGAGCTCTGGAAATGGAGCTGGAGGCAAAAAGCCTGGCGCGAGGGCTGTCCCTGGAGAGGCTCCGTGCAGCAGGGCGCTCTGTGCTCACGCTCTGGCTCTGCTCTCATGAGAACACCTGCCTCTGTCGAGACCCTTCTGGGGCTGCACAATCCAAAATATCTCCTTTTGATACCAGCCTGGCTGCGGGCTGTTTGGGTGCTTGCTGGAGCTGAGCAGCTCAAAATGTCAGGCTATTTGTGGTGCTGTGAAAATAACGGTTTAACCCCAGAAATGCGTGTGGTTTGCTCACAAAAATCACATTTTTAGCAAAGGCCTGGGTCCGGTTTAGCATTTTATGCGCGGCTTGGAAGTTGAAATTCCCCTTTCAGTGCTCAGGAGAATTCAGGAGCCACGGGAGATCCTCCCTGAAACAAATGGCTTTGTCTTCTGAGAGAGGTTTAAGTACTGGGAACGCTGCTAAACTATTGAACCGTGGAGCAGCTGCTGATTAATTTAGCACTGCCCCTTCCGAGCACTTCGTGCAGGAATCCTGAGGAAAAATAAAAGGCTCTGTAATTAATGCTGCAGGAAGAGGGAGTGAGAATAAGATCTCACAGGTGTGTGGGTAAGAATACACGACATAAATTTATATTTGTGAGGATAATCTCAGTCTCTTTATGTTGTGCTCCTTGCTGCGAGAGAGTGGAGTGGCTCTTTTTGCTGCTGAACCAGAAATGTTGCAGCAGCTGGTGATGCCCTGAGCTCTGCAGCCACACCCCCGGGCACAGACCTGTGCCGAGACCCTCAATTTATTGGGATTTTGGGATTTTGAACAATATTCCCATGGCTTGTATGACAATGCTGCCTGTCCAGAAAGGCAAAATAACTCATTATTGCCAGTTATCTGCTCATCACAATCCTAAGGGGGCTGTGACCTGATTGTAACTTTCCCCCAGAGCCCTACAATAATTTTAGCTGTGAAAGGAAATTTTATGGCATGTAAGATTAGCCCACACTAATGCAAGGTCAAAAATAATAGAATCAATAAGCAAACTCAATACTGTTAACATTTTGAGAAAATTACTACTAGAAAACAATGTCAACAACAGATTGAAATGGGTCTCCAAAGTTGTCCTATTGATTTCCTTTCAGATTCATGACAATCTAACTCTTTTTCCTTTGCAATATGGTATCCATTTTTCTTGGTGGGTTGTTGGTTTTGTTGGTTTGTTTTTTTTTTTTCCTTTGCATTTTACAGCCCATTTTAGCTATGAACATTTGCTGGTTTATTATTTAAAAATATGGCAAAATTACTATCTTTGAGTTTTTATTCTGAAATAGACAAAAGCCTCCGATCCTGCTCAAAAGTGGTTGGAAAGCCTAAGGCTATTTTCAAGTTTTAATTCTGTTAGCAGTGCACCAGCACAAAGTGTGGGGAGGAGGAGGGAGCAAATTGAAGGCAAGTTTGACATTTGTTTAGAGCTGTCAGAATTAAGTATTCTGAGAATGAGAGAGAAGTCAAAGCTGCAGCGTGTATTTAAGTATTACATTTCATATCAGTGATGGTTTGCACCAGCAATGCCATCACAAATTGGTTCTGTGGTGTCTTGGAAGGGAAGAAATTCTGGTTTAGCCATAAAACAGGTGCTTCAGCAGTGCCTTGGGTCCGTGTTTCCATCAGGAACCTGCTGGGATCCAAGGTTTCCAGGGCTGAACGTTGTGCAGTGTGGAATTGGGGAATGCTTTGGGGTGGGAAGGACTTTAAATTTTATCTCACCCACCCCTGGCGTGGCAGGGACACCTCCCACTGCCCCAGGGTGTCCCAGCCCCAGTGCCAGCCTGGCCTGGGCACTGCCAGGGATCCAGAACAGCCCCAGACTCTCTGGCAATTCCATCCCAGCTCCTCCCCGCCCTCACAGGGAGGAATTCTTTCCTAGTATCTCACCTAAATGTCTCCTCTTTCAGTGTGAACCCTTTACTCTTATACTTAAAAATGAAAGTAAAATCCCTTCTGATTTCTTTCTGCTGCAGGCCTCTGCTATGGCCTGAGTTTGGATTTCTAATTCCCTCTTTAATGACTCCTGCAATATTTCCTTCCGTGAGTTTAGAGAGTTTCCTTCTGGGTTGCACCAAATCTCTCCACAAGGCTCAGCAGATCTTTGCTCACCAATTTCTCTTCAGACCCCTCTGTTTTCCTCCACTGACAGGGGAGCAAATTCAGAATACAAACTATGTGCTGTTTAATGTTATAGTTATCCTTGTGCCCAAATTCACTTTAGTGGGTGCATGCAGGGCTGTGTGGGATTACATGGCGTTTGTGCCTCTCTAAAGTTCATCAGCTTTGTTTATTTCTCTGACACCTCACAATCCCTTTTCCCCCCAAACCTAAGGCACTTCCTGGCTTTTATTTGCACGGGATTATTCATTATTTCCAGGGCAGATGTGCAGCGCAGGCCTGACGTGGCCACTGCTTGGGCAGTGTTTGTGTTTGCAGCAAAGCAGGAGCTGCAATGCTGATGGCACTGGGCAGCAATCAAAATCCGATTTATCCAGGTGATTGCTGCCAGCCTCACGCTGCTGGACAGGGCTGGCAGCAGCTCTGCTCGCTGCTCCCACGCAGCAAATGATGGAGTTTGAGAATCTGAGCAAACTTTGACAGCATCCCAGAACTTATTTGAAATGCATTTCTTGTCATTGCTGGAGAGAGGAAAAAAAAAAAATAGAAGAAAGGAAAAACAGCACTGAAGGGAGTTGTCACACAAAAGTGTGTGGTATGAACCCGGGGACCTAAAAAATCAATCATGGCAATTATTTTACTAAATTATTTTAAACTGTAGTGTGTCCAGAAGTCTTTCTGTTAAATGTCTGCTGTCACAGCAACAAGCTGTGCTGTTTCCATCTCTGACCTTTTCCATGTTAAAATGCGTGTCAGTATGTAAAACAGAAGCACTCCACACACAAGCTGACTGTGGCAGAGCTTTGCTTTGCTGCACCGAAGGTCCTGCAGATCCAGATTTTGCGGGAAATGAGGATAATGGGACAATTCGCCATTTAGTTAGAGGGGAAAAACACCCACCAACAACAAGCAAAGGTTGCTTTCCTCAACATTTGTTTTGTCACATTCCTTTTTGCTCTGATATATTTGAGGGAGCGAATGGAAGGCTTAAGTGGCACGTGCAGAGAATGGATGAGTTGATGATGAAGTGTGAAATGACCATTAAAGCACTGACCGTTTATCCCTAATACTCCATTTGGAGCTGAGATCCCGGCGAAATGAGTTTAGTGGTTGCAGTTCAGTACCTAGTGGACAGCAGTCCATATGTCACAGGAACCTAAATCAGCTGCTGCACTTTAACATCAATAACAGCATTGATTCCAAAGGGATGTGGGTCACACCGGTGGACGATGACATTAAAGATGTGCAGAGCCTCAGAAAGGATTTGGGCCAGCCCTTGGGTTGTTTCCAGGACAGGCTCCAGCTTTTTGGTTTCCAAATCTCCTCCCCCGTGAGCACAAAGTGTCCCAGCAGCTGCCCCTGGGTGCTCTGGCTCTGAGTTCTGTCACATGAGAGTGGACAGACGCTCGGGTGCATCTCCTGAAGTTCATTTCCATTCACCATTTCTCATCCCCAGCTCCTCCTGAGCACCTTGGTCTCTGTGATTTGGGGCTGTCCCATCAGCTGAGTGCTTTTATTTAAGGCCACACTTCTGAACATTTCTAAGAAATGTTTCGTTTAGTGGCTGTGGTTGTATCAGGCCAGGGCTGGACTTGATGGTCTTGGAATTCCCATCCAGCTTTAATGATTCTGGGATTCTAAGTTATCATCTGATTGAGCAAATATTATTATTATTGTTCTTATTATTGTTCTTATTATTGTTCTTATTATTGTTCTTATTATNACAGACCTTCATCAGAGCACGTGCTCAGTCATCCTGTGCTCTGGAAGAAGTAAAGAATTATCCTTCCTGAAAATCTTGGGATCTGTTGTAAAATCACCTCAACTGGTGCTCCTCCCCAGGGTTCTGAGGGTGAATTTATAAAGCCATGGATTGCAGCAGTGGGGAAGGGAAACCCAGCTGTGGGATCCCAGTCTTGGACAAGATTCCCACTCTGCAGGTCACTTTTCCAAGGCCTGGTGAAAGGAACTTTTTGAATTCCACCATCTGCCCTGCCGGGGCTGTGGAATTATCACCAGAACATTCCCTACATCTCACCAGCCACGATTAAAGTCATTTCAACATAAATCTGCTCCATGGCTGAAATTAGAAAATGACATCCTCTGAGAGAGATTTCAATTCAGGAGAGTGAGGTTTGGTGTTATGGTTTCTTTCTTTTGAGATTTGAATTGATGATTAATGAAAAACAGTATACAGAAGTAAGTCACAGGGAAATTATATCCATTCTGGGAAAGAATGGATGGAGATCTATAAATGTATATCTCCTCTTTCCCAGGAGTTCAGGCTGGAAACTTCTGGAAAATGAATCAAGCGCTGTGTAATTAGGTGATTTCATAGAGATGATGGCACACACAGCAGTGTGGAGAAATTCCAGCGCTCCCCATGCCGGGGTGGGAGCTGCAGGGCAGCAGTGCAGGGGGATGTCCTGGGGTGGGAATGTGCAGCAGCTGCCCCAGGGGACAGGGACAGGACAGGGACAGGGACAGGGACAGGACAGGGATAGGATCAGGACAGGGACAGGACAGGGACAGGAACAGCTCTGCTGGGAGCAGCTCCTGCTGCTCGGTGCCTCAGCCCTGCAGGAGGAGTCACTCAGGCTGATTAAAGCATCTGCAGGAAAACCAGCCCAAAAGGGCTGTGCAGACTTGTGGAGGGTTTGGTGTGTGCAAACAGCGTTAGCTGGCACGTTGGGATGTGTCTGAGCAGGTAGGAGGGGAGCTGAGTCAGATTTACTGTCAGGTTTTTATTTCTCGTTCAGCTTTGTGCTGGTTTTACATCACCTCATCTCCTGGGTGAAACTGCAGCCAGAACTCCCAGGGTCTGCTCAGGCTGGGATCATCCCAAAAATTATCATTTTTTAAATCCATTATATTTATTCACTATGTATTATGCATTATATAATAATTATAATTATCCATTATTCCAAAATCCACGCCTGTGTAGAAACAGGAGCAGGTCAGCAGCAACTGTGGGAATCCAGGACCCAGGAAATATTCCTGTGCCTGTCCTGAGAGGTTTTGTTTCTCAGGAGAGCACAGCTTTTAGTCTTTGGCCATGGAGAAAGCTTCCAGGACTTTGTGAGAAGTTGAGTTGTGTTAATGTATATAGTAGATGATATTGTAGTTTATCACAGGGTGAAAAAGTAGATTTTGGGGTTTAGTATGGAAGGGAGATGAAGGACAAGATGGAGAACTGCTGGGTGTTGACTCAGCTTCTTTCTTCTTCATCTGCTCCATTTTCTGCAGTGTTGGTGGCACAGTCATTGGTCAGACAAAGTCACAATGCAGATATAATGTGACTGAAGAATAATTAGGAATTGGTAGAAAAGTAAAAACATCCTAAGTGTTAGGTATGTTGTAAAATTCAATTGGATAAGGGATCTGTATAAGAACCCTTGGAATGATCCAATTTGTGCCTTTGTGGCACCTGTCACTGAAGGGTGCAGGGCCTGTTGTCATCCAAGGCTCTGAACTGTGATAAGGAAATGATAAACACCTGCAGAGCGAGGCCAGCGAGTCCTGCTGGTCTCATTCCTGGTTCCTGACCCTGGCACAGACTTTCCACAGGGAATTCCTGGTGAGGGAACCCCTGGTGTGGGAGGTGAATCCCACAGCACCATGGAGGATCCCGGAGGGAGGAGAGGCATTAGGTTGAGCTGGAATGTTCCTCCCAGGGCAGCCCCTCGGGCTTTTCCCTGGAATCCCACTCTGGAGGAGCCCTGGGAGAGGCAGCTGGAGCTGAGCACCAGAGCTGGGAGGAGAATCCTGCACTCAGAGGGGCCAGGAGCCCTGCAGCACTGCAGCCCCGGGGCTGTGGCACCGGGACCGGCACACTCAGGGTTTGTTCAGGCCCTAAATAAAGAGGTGTGTGAGAGATGGGGTGGGAGAACAGAATGGATGCGCTGCCATGTGTGCCTTACAATTTAAACTTAGCAATCCATAATGCAGGAGCATGCTTTCTCACTTTATTTTGGTATCTGGAAAGTTTCAGCACTGGCACCATATCAATATTTATTAATGCATTGTGAACCAGAACCTGTGATTATTACTCATGCTATCTCATACTTTACAAGCTTCAGCTCTGAAGAATAAAATCACATCTGCTTTTGCTCTTCCCATATTTTATTCAATGTTTTAACAGCTTTGCCGTAAATATCTCATCCATTATGATTCAGTTGTGACTGTATCAACTTCACATCTCCTGTTTTATTGCTGTCATTATACTTAAACAACGCGCTGTTAATTCTGTTAACTAACAAGTTCATTGTTCTCTGCAGTCAGCAGTCTCTGACTGTTGAGTCCACAGCATTCCAGGCTGTAAATCTCTCGTGGGCACCGAGTGAGGCGTTTTCCTTGGCTTGGAAAATGAAATGTGTCCTTTCCAAAGGCTGATGAATGAAGGGTTAATTGTGCTCCCACGAAATGAAGCTCGCAGGGCAGTTCTGGCTTACCACGGATAAAAACAGCGATTCTGTTCTCCTCTGCCTCAGCCCCCGGACAAGAGCAATTTTCTGATACACTCTGAGTGTTAAAAGTTGTAAGCTGAATGCTGGGGGGAGGAGGAAACCACTCCAGTTATGAGCAGAAAGAACAAACTTGAGAGAATGATGGCAAAAGGAATGACCAAGGTGATCAGGAGTGGGGCTGAGGATGAGAAATGGTGAAGGAAAGGATTTCAGGAGATATCAAGAAGAAGCAGAACGAGTGGGTTGATGAGAGCTGGATTTGTGTTGTAAAGAGAATAAACAAAAAGGGGTGGAAAAGAAGGTGGAGCTGCTGGTGGGAGCAGTAGAAAGTGAAGTCAGCAAGGGACGTGGTTGGGAGTGCACACATCAAATTGTGGATTTCAGGGATCCAGCCTGCAGGGGAGGCTGAGCACAGAGAGGAGCTCCAGCCAGGACCTGGAGCTGGGATTTCCCAGAGGTGACCTCCAGAGTGGGCGCAGCTCTGTGGGCTTGGCAAGGTCATTAATCTCTGCCAAGCACCCCGTCACACGTGAGCCTTGTACCTCGGATTATTTAATTTCAGTCCAATTATTGCAGAAAAAAAAACAATTAGGAAAATGAATAATTATAAAAGTAAGGTCAACTCAATTTTCTCTACTAATGTTTTTAGTTACTGGACTCATTATTGCTAATTTCTTTCATAATCTTTGCCATCTAACCTCATTTGTTTCATTGCCAAGTGGCAAGAAGGGAGCATCATAAAACTTCCCTGAAAACAAAGCAGAAAAATCATGACATTTTAGTGATTTCCTGAGAAAGTAATTATCTGTTGTTAACCTTTATGGAAAGAATTCTTCTGATCATCTTCAATATAGTTGTTAAATTTCCATCTTTCCATTTCTGATTGCAATTTTCCAAATTAAAGGCATAGAGTTAGGTGGGTGTTTTAATTTCACATCACCTTTATTTCTAATAGTTCTATTATTGAAATATAAAGCACTTTAAAACAGGTTTTAGAACCTAAAAGAAAACTGTTTGCTGTATCATTTTTAAGTGTAATGAATTTCACAGCACCAAATTTTAAACATTTTTTTGGGCTGACTTAATTCATTTGGGCTCGTGAAAGTACCTTGAATTTTTCCTGTGATATTTGAGACCTGAACCAACACCCTCTGAAGCCAGTGGGGGACTTCCTGTAGATTTTGGAGGGTGAGCAATCAGGTTATTTCCTCTAACCTGGAAATCAATATTCAGGGGTGAATGCCCCGGTTTTTTGAGCCTTGTTGAATTCAGTGGTGCCCTGTGAGGAGGCTCCTGTAGGGTAAATTCTTTGTCTTCTGTTTCCATTCTAAAAACAAAGCTGGAGGAGGAAATCTTGGGAATCAGACGAGGGTGGCAGAGAGGAGGAGTCAGGTTCCAGTTTTTTATTTGCAGGGGATCTGTTAAAACGAATCCAGTTGCCTCTCACTTAGCAGAAATGGGTATTGTTATGCCATATTCCTCTTTAAAACTTTACAATAGCAATTTTAATTCTTTTACTTGATTTTTTTTCCTATTTTCTTGGGGTTTGTGCTCTTTTTGAGGAAATATTGTTACCTGTGAGCAGGAGTTGAGTGTCTGCACCAGCCACACACAAGCAGTGATGACCTTAGAATGAAACAGGGGGGAATGTTCTGGGTGGTTTGGATAGATCTGGCGGAGAAATTTAACAGTGACACATTCATGATGCCTTAACTGTACAGAAAGCTTCTCCAGGATGCTGAGGTGCAAAGGAAGCTCCTGGAGGTGTTTAAAGGAGCACATCCCCATCGAGATGTCTAAATTAAAAAGGGTGAGGGGAGGTCAGGAGCAGCCTTTCAGTCCTGATGGATTGATGGACATGGAGGGGACCAGAGGAGCAGCCTCCTTATAAATTTCTTTGGCTATCAGAACCCCAAGTGAAAGGGAATTTCTTTATTTTCCCTACTTTAATTTGTCACTTCCAAATGTAATTAAAAGGCGATTTCATCTCCACCCCCTGCTCTGGCTCAGCTGAGCTGCTGGGATATTTTGGGAGCAGCAGGGTGTTCTTTGTCTCCCCTCGTGCAGGGGGGACAGATTCTGTGCCTGTAGCTGTGACATGAACGGGAGAAGGGGACACAGAGGAATAAATCACCCCTGGGGGATTAATACCATTTATCTGAGGGGGTTTTTGCATGGAGCAGGGCAGGGCTGGGAAAAGGAATCCTCTAGAGATCAAACCTTTAAAACACCGAGGAGAGGGACAAGGATTGAAAGTGATTTTTTCCCAGAAACACCGAGGACAGAGAAGAACTCTGGAGAACAAGCCAAGCCTTCCCCATGAGCTCTTCCCACCCCTCCTCATCCCCTGAGGCTGCCCTGGCCAGGGGATGGGGTTGGGATCTCCCGGGGGGTAAATTCTGCCCCAGGGCTGGGATTCCTCAGGCAATCCCTGGATAGGCTGAGCTGGAAACAGAGAGCAGGTGGAATGAAAGGATAAAAGGGATTTATTGCAAGGATCCAGCTTGGGCAGTGCAGGAACCCCTTGGGGCTGCACCCAAGTCAAACCCACAAATGGGCACAAAATGGCCGCCGGTCATGACGGGGAGGCCTCACACTTTGATATGTACATATTAGATACATAGAAATATAGAAATAATAAATATTTCACACCCACAAATGGGCACAAAATGGATCCTGGGCACCAGGCCTCACACTTTGATAGGTTTGGGTCCATCAGCACATTGGAGTTCATTGTCCAATTCCAGCTCCAGCTGATGAAGCTCCATCCTCCTTGTTCCCTCTCTGCCTTCACTGCTGTTTCCACTCCTGGGCCTCAAATTTGTCCTTGGTCCCAGCTGGAAAGGAATTGTTTTGTGTCCCTGCTCTGTGCAGAGAGCTCAGCAACCCTGAATATGAACCCAGAACTGCACACTGAACCAGCACAGAATGTGAAAAATAGAAAAGTTAAACTTAAGGCATCACAGGAGCCCCCTCTCCCCAGGGCTGGGGTCCCCCAGGAGCTCCCTGGTGACACATTGTGACACCCAGACCTGTCCCCCACCATTTCCCTCTGCCTGAGTTGGAGCTGCTGTGCTTGCACAGACAAATGAAGGAAAAGAAATTAAAAATAAAAGAAAAAACGGAACCATTTTGATTCTGTGAATTCCAAGTGTTGTGACACCTTGTACAGATTTCCATATTCAGTCCCTTGGCTAAAACTAAGCTCTGGATCAACTTAGTATCTGAAAGACTTCCTGCCAGGGATTATGTCCTGCTAGGGAAGGGAGCTGGGCTTAGGGAGCTAATAGATCTTTTCTATCTCTAACTACTGCCAGTATGATTATGGTTTTTTAATCAGAAAAATGTGTTGCTGAAAAGTACCGAGATTAAGCACCACAGTCGCCTGTAACAAAAGCAAGTTTTGTTGGATGAGCAGAGATCTGATGAATGACATGATTTGAAATGTTTTCATCCTAATGGCTTCCTCTTCTGAAGTTAATTTTTTTTGTCAGTTGCCAAAACATTTATGAGCAGATTTGTGGATAATGACACTCTTAGATGGGGGTTTAAATAAAAATCTGTTCCATTTGCAACCTAAAAGACCCAGAATTACAGCAGACAAATGGGTTTGGAGGCTGATTCTTCTGGTGGCAGTGTAATAGATGAGCTGGGGTCACTGGTGGTGTGCAGAGAGCGAGACACAAACTTTTAGGCCAGTTGTTCCTCCCTTGAAGAAGTTTAACAGAGGAAGCGATAAATATATTTAAAATACAATTCTGTAGGAAACGTTCGCTGTGAAGGGCACGGGGCTGCAATCTAGGGGAGTTCTTGTTCCCTTTGTGAACTGAAAAACAGGTAAAGAAAGAGAAGATTATGTGCTGAATAAACACCTACATTTAGAATTGTTCCCTTTGTTCAACATCTGGATTTGTAAAAGGGACAAGAAAACCCATCCTTTACCAGCCCTTTTGTAAAGGAAATTTGGCCGGAGGATCAGTGGTTGAATAATAGACTGAATAGAATAATGCAGGTTTGTATAAGCTAGGAGAGGTTATTAGGGAGTTGTTTGATCACAGAACTCTCATGTCAAATAAGGCACGGCACAGAAACCCAGGCTAGGCGATGATTCACGTGCTCAGATCACGTGCAAGGAGAAGCAAGCACTCAAAGCTGCTCACAGAGTCTCCTAAAAAAGGGGAAAAAAAGTCATAAATCCTGTTTGGTTCTTAATAACCGTGGGCAGAGCTCTTGTGATGCCGTCTGTGGGGTCAGTCTGTCCCTGAGGCCACAGGAGCCCTGGGACAGCTCCTGCCCCTGGCACTTGTCACGGAATCCTGGAATCCCAGGATGGTTTGGGTTGGAAGGACCCTAAAGATCACCCAGGGCCACACAGGGACACCTCTCCATGTCCCAGGGACACCTCTCACCATCCCAGGGACACCTCCCCCTGTCCCAGGCTGTTCCAGCCCCAATGTCCAGCCTGGCCTGAGCGCTGCCAGGGATCCAGAACAGCTCCAGCCTCTCTGGGAATTCCATCCCAGCTGTGCTGTCTGTGCAGCCCAGTCCCTGCAGTTCAGACACTGACAAATATCTTATTTTCTGTGCTAATTTAAAAGTATCCAACTGATCCCCTGCTCAGGGTTCGTTTTGAGCTCCTCCTGTTGCACCAGTGCGTTGATAACAACCCGAAACAGCGGCGCTGGTAAAATGTGTATTTACAAACACAGCCCTTGCTGTTTCATGCAGATGCTTGTGGTGAGGTATTTCCAATCAATTTGTTTCCTTCTCCCAAACTCAGCCTACATCTACATCCTGCATCTAAGTCAGGATTGCATCCCCTTTTCCCACCAAGGAACGGGGTGAGGCGGTGCACAGGGATTTTGCCTGAAATGCTGTTTTCTTGCAGAAGTGACAAGGCCACTTCTCCCTGCCTGCAAAGCATCAGCTGTTCCCATCCTCCAGGATGGCACTGCAGTTATTTCCTGGTGAGAATGTGTATTTTCTGCTCCTGAGTTCTGAGCTGCATCCCTGTCATGCTTTGCAGGATTCCTAAAACGCATTTGTTGCTCTATTGTCCCAAATTCCACCTTTTTAAAAGCTTGGTTATGCTTGATCCAGTCTTTTTCTCCAGCTCCAGAGCCTGGGTCACATGGAACTTCAATAATTTCTGTCATTGAAGGGCTGAATAGCATTTTCCTTCACTTCATGAGAGAATTGACAAAAAAGGTAGAAAACTTGGAAGGCAAATTCCAGGAAGTTCAACTGCTTTGCAGACATCAATGGCAGCTGAGGCACATTGCAAATACCTTCAAAACATTCCCTAAAATTGTTCCTTAGTTAAAATTAGCTATAATTTGTAAAAACACATTTCTTTTATGAAGTCAGCTGCGTTACCAAGTTCTTTCAATCTGAAATTAGAGAATTAAATCCTGGCTTTGATTAAATAAATGGTGAAACTCCATTTTATTGCTGCCAAGATTTCAGCTATAACTATTTAGGAAAAAAAGAGCTTGGCATCCCAGGTTTTACCTATGCACTCACCAAGCTTGGGCAGGGTTGTTTCTTACCACAGATTTTCTAGGGTTTATTTTCCAGAGTTTATTTTCCAGACTCCCTCTAAACAGTGGGGCTTTCCTTTACTGTCCAGAGTACATTTGTTCCACGACCCCATAGATTTTGTTCGTGCTGGATTTAAATCAACCAGCAAATGCCCACAGGTATCTTCAAAGGCCTCTGAAGAAAAAAAGGGATGGTTTTTGAAAAAAAGAAAAAAAGGGGTGTTTTTTGCTCTGCCAGGAGAATGATTTGTTATCCACCTCGCGTATTTTGGAGCAGACCCCTGCTCTGAGCGTTGCTGTTAACGGCCCGGCTGTATTTAGCTGGATAAAAACCATCCAGCCCCGTGCGTGTAAGAGTTACATTTCTGTGATATACATACTGGGTAAAAGCTTTCTCATTTTCATCATCCAGACAGGTGGGGCCTGGTAAATCATGTGCAGCACTCAGGGCAGGGTGACAGTGGGGTGGGGGTAAAGGAAACAGCAGGCAACTGCTGCAGGAGCCTGCTTCTGAAAGCCCGCCTGGGTGTTTAAACCCAAAAGAGGCTGAAAATTGTATTAATTTTCCTTTTTACCCTGTTGGAGCAGTAAGAGGCTGTGCTTGCCTTGCTCATGTCACACTCAGGTTGGGCTCCTCGGTGATTTTACTTTTCACCACTTTGTGCCAGAGCTCTGCTCTTCCCACAGCCCCATTCCTGGAACCTGGAGCAGCCCCAGCTCTGCAGACTGGGAGCTGAAATCCCAAACTGGGCCAGATTATCACGTTCTGGCTGGAATTTGCTTCCCATCTGCATTTCCCAACCTATGAAACGGACTCTGTGTTCAGCTGCCTGTCTGAAATGGTTGAAATATTGGTTCTAAACCCCCCTTGCAGTCCCCACTGATGCTGGGTACCTCCACAGCACATGGGAACAGGGAAATCATCCCCCAGGGCCAAATTCCAGCAGAGTGGGGATGCAAGTTCCCAGTCAGCTCTGACCCAAACCAATTCTGATCCACACCACTTGACACGAGACAAAGTTTGCCCCCCAGGTAGAATTTCTACCCTTGAATATCTTCATTTTCTGCAGGGTCTCTCCCATATTTACGTGTCTCTGGCCCAGCTTAAGCTGCAGTAGCTGAAGTGCCACAATTAGTTTGGAATAAGAGATTTCCTGCTCGTGATCTTTATCTGGAGGGGCAAAAATCAGTTCATTATGTGCACAAAGAGAGCAAGGATTCCTGTGGGATGAGGGAAAGGGATTCAGTGAGCAGCAGAGCTCACCTCTTCCATCTCACTGCTCTCCCCTAAGCTTTTACATCATTTTCTGCTAACTTATCTTTTCTTTCCTGTTATTTTGAATTTAACACAACCTTTTCTCCAGCTGCAAACACATAATCAGTGAAAAATTCCATGGTTTTCTCTTTTAATTTGTATCCCTTGCCTGCTCCTCTCCTTCCCTAAGCGCAGGATTGTTTTTGCTGTTCCACGTGCTTGTGGTTGTGCAGCTTTGTGCTCTTTGTTCCCTTGCACTGTCCCACACACCCTCATCACCTTTAGTATCTCTGGTTTTATCCTGTACCAGAAATCTTTTACAGGATTTCTTTTTCCCTTGCAATTGTGCTGTTAAAAAAAAAAAATAAAATAAAAAAAAAGAGAGAAGGAACCTTTAGTTTACCTTGGGACCTCAGCCAGCCTGAGTTCCAGCGTAGAGAAAATGGAAATAATCAATAAATGCACTTTGCAGTCTGGTCAATGTTGATGGCATTCATTTGGGCTTTGCCTCAAATGATCAGAATCACTTCACTTTCTCAGTTACTGGTTGCTTCCTGTTAAAATGCAAACAGCATCACTCTGTGTGTGAAAACACAGTATTTTTATTTTCCATATACCTTCTAAAAACCCCTCAGAATATTCCACACGACCTGACTTGTTCCAGCCATGTGTTATGAGGAAGAATATCAGTGTTTTCTTCTAATTCCTGAAAAATTCAAAGCCCCAAACAGCATTTCACCATCCACTCATTCCCACCTCATGTCAATTGCTGATTTCTGCCGCTGCCCCACAGCCTGGACGTGTCTGTCCTTCCTCTGAGGTCATCGTGTGCCACATTTCCTCTGTCATTTTGGGGAAAAATTCAGATTATGAACTTTGATGCACAAAATTTACTTAATTTAAATTACTTTGATCTTACTTTACTTTAAAGTTTACTTTGATGCATAGCTTTGTGTGAGACACATCACCAAAATAAACCCTGGAGCCGGTCCTGTTGGGAATGGGAGCTCACAAATGGAGGCAGAGCAAACTGGCCCCCAAAAACCCCAAATATTCCTGTTAATTGTCTTACCTAGAGGTGTGTGGCTGAGGTTGTTGTTTTAATGAAAAGCCTTTCAAATTGCTCTTTAAAAGGATATGCTTCACCACTTTTATTAGTTGTTAATTCCATTTTTAACTAGCTATTGTTGGCAATATCCTCTTAGCTTGAATACAATCTCTTTTTCTAGTGACTCTATCCATTTTTAGTTCATTGATTCACAGGGTTGTTTTGGTTTTGTGGGGTTTTTTTGTTGTTTTTTTTTTTTTTCCTGGATTTCTAAAGCAGGAGAAGTTAAAAGAAATTCTTAATTGTTTACTTCATTGTTTGGGCACTGGTATCAGCATCGACATCTGGAGGAATATAAACAGATTTGGAAGACTTTTCCTTGGTCATGTACTGAAGGGGAGCTTTGCTCTGTTAAATTGATTTAAGTTTCCAAATCTGGGCCAGATAAACTGAAATAATCTTTCCTGAGTTAATGTTGTTCTTTCTGGCTACTTATATGTGGGGTTTTTTGGGTATTAAATAATGTCTGGAGGCTTCAGACATCATCAGATTCTGATATCCTGGGGATCCACGGTTAACCCTACAACAAAGGCCTGGTTTTCACTCCACTGTGCATTAAATCTTCTGCCTTGGAATTGCTGTTATCCCACCACAACTTCTTTCCTTCTGTGCCTGAATTGGGAGTTTTGCATTTCCCCGAACCGCTGGGAACTTTGTGGGATGCTTTTGAAGAGGAGAGGCAGAGCTGTGTGGAAATCAGGATACCCCAAACTCAAACACCCCAGCTGGGACAGAGCTGCCACAGGGAGCAGGGATGAGACACAAAATCCGGTTTTTAGGTCTCATGTGTGAGACTTCCACGGTCTGTGTGTGGTTCTTTATGGAGAAATGGGAACAGGGCTTGGAATCTGCCACATGGCCTTTGCCAGTTGAGAAATAATTAATAATTAATTTGTTCCTCTCAAAATTCCTGCATTTAGGTGCCCACATCACCTTCTGTGAGGAGAACAAGGTTGGTGGTTGTGGGCAGGGAGGATCTGCTGAGGTTTTGAACTGGTTTTGAAGTGGTTTTGAAGTGGATAAAAATAAGCAAAGCACTTGAACCAGCGTGGACATCACCAGTGCAGGGCATCCCCACTGCCATTCCTGCTCAGCTGGGAGCCTTTGGGGATTCAGGGCTCAGCCAAGCCCTGCCGCTGTCCCCTCGTCCCACAGCTGCAGCCCCGGGGGGTTTTTCCCTTGGTGTTTCATTTGGCAATCCATAGGAACGTTCCATTTATTCCCTGTAACGTCTAAATCATTAAAAGAAAAGCTTTGGGGTGCAGTACGAGAGTGACAAAGATAATTACAGTTTTAAAGCCTTAAGAGGTTTCATGCATCATATAAAATTTTACATTCCACCGCCAATTTAAATCAATTACGATCTTTAAATCTATAATTGTGCTATTTAAAGCATTTTAAAGGGCACAATGCATGTGGTATTTCACTGCGTTCCCGAGTATTTTCACAACAGATCTATTTATTGTGTGAAAGCATCTAGAGGCTATTAAAAGCTGATCAGAGGCATTATTAACTCTTTAGTCTGTCTCCTTAATGCAAGGAGCAGATATGCTTAAGCATTATTTATCACTTCGGCTGGGTTGTGCAGAATTCCTCAGCCTTTAGGCACAATAACCGTGGTTAATAGATCGTGCCCAGTGTCCTCATCGCTGCTCCTCCGTGCTTGGCTGGGCAGGATTTTGCTCTCCTGGGCAGGGATTTGCTCTCCTGGGCAGGATTTTGCTCTCCTGGGCAGGATTTTGCTCTCCTGGGCAGGGATTTGCTCTCCTGGGCAGGAATTTGTTCTCCTGGGCAGGGATTTGCTCTCCTGGGCAGGATTTGCTCTCCTCCTGCACCCAGGCACAGGCACAGAGACTTTTCTCATTTATTCTTGCTGGATCCAAATCACTGCACAGGTCAAGATGCTGCTCTTTACTCTTCGTGCACAGCCTCCTTCCTCTCTGCATTTGGTTTATATCAATTTCTATAATTAGTTTATATCACCCTCTCTTTAAGCTGTTTTATTATTGCTGTTCTTAGGTAAAAACTGTGCCTGTCTTTCAAAATCCCAAACCTGGAGTTTCAAGTGAATATAGTTTTGTTGAGTCTTACCATTTTTGTTTTAATGGAAGTTAAGACATCTGACGTTTCTAAATTCAGTCAAAAATTGAATTTCTGATCAACATCTTTTCCTTCAACTTTGCTCAATTGAGATTTTAAATGTACAGGAATAAGGAAGCACAAGTGAAGGACTGGAAGTCAATAAAATTAAAATATCTCAGTCATTGTTCGTAAAAAATACAGAGAGTCAAGGGGCTCCATATTTCCAGTAATTCTAGCAGGAAATCTTGGCTGCCCAACTCTTCATGTATCCAGGATTGAAAACAAACAAAGAAAAAACCACACACAAACAACAGAACCAGCCAACCAAAACCAACAAAACAAAAGGAGAAATCAATCCCCAGTGCCTTTCATCAGCAATTAGTGCTGGTGAGGATCTGAGCTCCTCCCGTGCCCACATCAGGGCCGTCAGTGGGAGCTGATGGCAATAAAATACTCCTCAAACAATTCATCAGCTTTTGGGGAGGGCTGAGGGGAGGGAGCTGCTCCAACACCATTTTCAGTGGGACTTTGGTTGCTCTGTGGGCAATGCCAGCCCCATTTTTGACAGGAATCCCCATGGAAAGAGCTCTGGAGCTGTTGAAGGAGTGGACACAACCTGGGTGTCTTTTTATAAAAATAGAGCTGTGGCTAAATCTCCTCTGTGCTGCTTGGAAGGATAATTTTTCATTTTAATTCCAGACTGTAGCACCAACAGCAAAAACCGGTTTTCTTCTTAAATATTTTCTCCGAAATGGGAGAGGTCTGGCATTAAAAAACATCAAGGCTGGCATATTTGGGGGAAATCTGGGTTTAATTTTTTAATCTGTTCCTTTGAGGGCAAACTTAATAAAGCTCTTGGTGTTGGAGGTTGAATCTCTTCTATGAAAATGCCATCCAAGTGCGATGTTTCACAAAAAGCAAAGAAATCCTAACCTGCATTAAAGATATTTTTCCCCCAAACTATCCAGATAAGTAGCCCAGTAAATAATGTCACTACAGGCTAAATAGGTTTGGAGATGATAAGTCTTTTATTTTTGCAATAATAGTAGCAAATAAAAAAAGGCCATTTAAAATCTGAACAATGTTTTTTATGTTCAAATAACAAATATAAATTTCCAAGTGGTTATCTCCATATTTCTTTAATGGTAATGCATTCCCAGTTCTGACTCCGGCAAATACCCATTTTCCTTCCAGAATTAAGTTATCCTATAAAGTAACAGCAACTGATAGGAGGAATTTATAGTGAATATAGAGATTATTGATTCTTAATGTATAAAGGATTCATAATGCAAACATCAGTGGCAAAATATTTTTCCATTTTATTTTTATATTTATTTGGAGAGTCTATAACTGCAGCAGCTTATTTTACTAAACTGAGGAAAAGTAGAAAATGCTTTGGAATGCTCTTAGCTACAAAGGTAATAAGTGCTTTGATTATGGATAAAATGCGGTTTTCTTTGAGTAGAATACATCAAAAGAATCAGTTTAGGCTTTCTGAGCATCATCGTTCAAGGATATTCACTTTCCTCCAAGTGCAGCAGAGCCAAAGCATCACTCAGAGCTCTGTGCTAGCAGCCAGAGGTGGACAAACAACCAGGAATTATCATCTCACGCAGTAATCTGATTTTTATAACGGGTTTTTAGCAGTCCTGACCCCAACCAGCCCTTTTAGATACCCCTGAAAAGCAGGGAGAGCTTTTACAGGAGAACAGCTCCACTTCCATCTCCCAAGACTTTATTTTATTTTTTTTTTGGCTGTAAAAGAAATCACTGTAGGAACACGAGACTTTTAAACTCACAAAAATAACTCAACGTTGCCCTTTTAAATTGTTTCCAGTGACAAGCAGAGTCACGGTGGCATTTGTTCCTGCAGATCCCAGCACACACATGTATCCATAATGATCCATCCCTCGGATGGCACAGTTCTTCTGTGCTTGCTACCTGTCAGGCTTGTACTCCAGAACCTTGAATATCAGTGACTCACTAATGTTTTATGATATTTTACCTCACTTTATGGTAGTCATTTATGACAGGACCAGAATGACATAAACTGCCATAAAGCAAAGCAATGCAATCACACAAATGACCATAAATCAAGATAGCAACAGAGAAAGGTCATAAAAAAGGGGAGAAAATTGGAGAAAACAACATTTGAGTTCAGATCCCGAAGTCTGGAGTTAGCAGCGGCGAACTTGAGGACAGATGGATGTGAGCAGGCAGAGAATTCAGTGTTCCACTGATACCAATCATTTTGGGAGGCACTGACAGTGATGCATGGATGGGCTTTCGTTACTTTTAAGGCTGTTGTGATGTATAAAGAGTTTATTGCGAGTGTGTGAACGGGCTTTTTTTCTCCTGTGAAGTTATCTGAGCTTTGTCCTACACCCCAAGCAATTCCCAGCTCGGATAACCTTTGGAAGAACTCTTCTGTAATCTCTACTCATCTCTCCTTCTAAATGAAGAACGTTTTCCTGGTAATCAAGGCCACCTGTAAAGGAACGGGATCGTGATGCTGTTCCCTTGGAAGGCTTTTCTGGGTGTGAAGGAGCAGGCTGGGAATGGGGATGGCCAAGGGGGCTCAGTGGGGATCAAATTCAGGATTGTGGGTGGGTGGGACTGGGCCCATGTGATGTCCCCTCTCTGCTGGGGACAGGAGCAGCGCCAGGTGACATCAGGGAGGACAAGGAGCTCAGGATCAGAGCCTAATGGGGCAGCAGGAGCTGTAAGCAATGAGGTGGAACGGGACGTAAACCACACCTTAAAGTTATACCCCCATAAAAATGAGAAACTGCTGGTGGTGCAGATAACAGCATTTATGAGGAGAATTTATGGGCTGCTCGCATGGTATAAATATATACAGTACACAAACACCAGTGGGAATAAATTCCACTGGACAAGCCTGTTATTTTAACAGTAACCTTGAAAATATTATGTTATTTAACTGAAGAAAGTGTTAAAGGAACAATACATAATTTAATCTCCTCCTCTCCCCTGTCCAGCTCACCTCTGTTTCAGCAGCAGTGCTGCTGTAAGGAGTGCACTGAGATAAACACTGAGAGTTAATTGCATTTATTGGAACACCCCCGTGCTTCTCCCTCCAGCCCCTTGTGCTCTCAGCCTGTTTCTGAAGGAGCTGAAGTGCTTGCAAAACTCTGGGGACGTATTTTTATCCCTAATCTTGATCCAAGACCTCTAATTCTTTCCCTGCTGTGCTTCTCCGCTCCCGAAGTGAGTTGCTTTCCTCTCTTGTAGTATCACTTGTGCTCGCAGCTGCCAGAACCATTTCTGGTCATTTCTTTGAATTCTTCCTTGTCAGAGGACACACGAGTAGTAAACGGAGGTGACAGAAATCTAGCAGATAAGCAAAAGAAAGAAAAAATAAAGAAAAACAAGCTCCAGAAAGCCAGAGCACTTGAGCTGGGAGCTCGTGGGCAGGGAGCTGAGCCGGGGTGACAGGAGAACAAACTGAGGGGTGCAGCACAGGGAGAGCAGCTCTTGTCCTGTCCTGTGCCTCCTCGGGACCCAGGGACAGCTTGGTTCCCTTCCTGTCCCTCTGCCGAGAACAGCTGGGATATTTGGGATGGCTGCAGCTCTCTCCTTTCAGAGCCAGGACAGGGAGGAGACCCCAGCAGGGCCGGGGATCCAAGAGGCGCTCAGTGCCTGCTGCTCCACCTCATCTCATTCCCGGTTGATTCCCCATCCAGAGCGTTTGGGAAAGGAAAATGCCGTGCCCTGCCCTTTGGAAGAAAATGTGTTTGCCTTTCCAGCTCCTTACAGCTCCAGTTTCAGGAGTTATTCACCAAGGTGTAAATTCCCTTTCCCTGCCTGTGCTCCTGCTGCCAAGAAAGCAAACTAGGACAAGTTAACAGAGTGATCCAAGAGGAAAGGAAAAGCTGGGGTCTTAATTTTTGATGCAGTCTATGTGTTCTCATTATTACATTGTCTGTTTGTATTACTTTTGATTTATAATGTAATTGGGGAACTATAGAAATGTTAATGGGAAAGATACTGTTCTGAATATGACAAAGTTGTTTACTAATTGTTGCCTTTAACTTGGGCTAATTTTGTAGTATTGAAATATTTAAAAATGTTTTATTTCTTTATTTTTGGGTTGTCACGAAAGCGTTGTTTGGTTTCAACACCGTTCTCAGATGAGCTGAGCTCCCTCCCTCTTTAAAAGTATGAAAATAGTGCAAATTAAAAATTTGTTACACTGGGGTTCAGTCTCAAACCTTTAGGCGAGCCCATCCATTTTGTTAAATATTTAGATGAGAAATCGTTGCTTGGCTGTTTATTTATTTATTTTTCCAACATCCACCGTGCTGCTCATTATCTTAGGGGAGATGGAGAATATTGCAATGATTATTAGTAAGCCTGGTAATGAGATTACTGAACCATTTGCAGTTGACTTTTTTTTTTTGTGATGCGTAATTACAGGGGTTTATTTACAGTGCCTTTAGAGGGTTTGGTTTTGTTTTTGCCTTTTAATGATTCACATTTATATCCTTTGTTCTTGGTGGAAGGGATGAGATTGTATCTCTGGGTGTTTTGAATTTCTCCCTCCCTGACCCTCCCCCTGAAATGAGCGTTACACTTCAGATGGAGAGAGGAGCTCTTATCCAGCCAGGTGATCACATCCTGAAAGGTTTTTCATACCCGAGTAATCTGGCTGGTATTAATTGGGAATATCAGGGAAATGGGATTATTTGTGCATTTCTCCTGGCTGATCCTCCCCGCCCGCGCTCGAGTCAGTGGAGGGAGGCTCATCGACTCTCTCTGGCCTTGTCTGTCTCATAAATGTGATTTATTAATAGAAAACAGTGGAAGGGAAGAGCTGCTCTGCAGGCCTTAAATATCTCATAACTGGGAGTTGTTAAGGTTGGTCACATCATTGTCACATTTATTACTCCCATTCTCCGCCGTTGCCCACTTTTGCACCAAAACAGTCCTGATTTCAGCAGTTCCCGGAGCTTTTGGTGGGGGATTCCTGGTCTGGAGGGGAAAAAGAAGAAAAGGGGTTTGGGGCAGTCACTGGGAATATATCCAGCAAAGCCCTTGGGGACGGGGAACTGTGGAATAAAGATGGTGCTACAAGACCTGTTCTGGAAGCAGAACCCTTTATTTAGAGATCACGAGGGTTAGACACGTGAAAATACAATATCTCTGTTTGCCTGGTGACTCAAGGTCTGTAACCATGAGTTAAAGGTCTCCCATTGCCTCAGTGGGCTCGGTTTCACTGAAACCTTTAAAGCTCCTTTTGTCTCCTTGTTTTGCCAGGTTTATTTACAATAGGTTCAATTCTAAATACAGCTGGAAAGATGGGAAAATTCTGTGCACCCAGCTTTAATCACCTCAACAGTGCACAGGCAACAAGATGAAAATTTGGGTTAATATGCGACATTAAAGGTATGGCTCTAACCCAAGCTATTATTTAGAAATCAGTGGGATGTTTCATTTGTAAAAATGGTAAGTTCTCGGATTCCTTTCATGTTCAAAGGCAGGTCTGCGTTGAACACTTGAAATTTATATAATTCCACAGTTAAAATGCCTTAAATGCAAAATTTATTTTTTCCTTCAGCAGCAAGCAAGTCACTTGCTGTAAAAACCCAAAATCACACAGAACATTTCAGTTTAGCTGAAAAAAAATTAGAATGTAGAAAAAAAAGAAACAAAACCAAAAGGACAAGAAGCTCCAGAATAATTGCATTTCCTTGCAGAATAATGCCAAAGCTAAAAAGTTGTTTACTTTATCTCAGGATGTGTCTGTTGACTGCTTCATTACAACACGAATAAAAGTGCACCACAAAAGGATCCCTGACTTATCCAGGGGAATTTGAAGGCAGATCCCAGACACCCTGGCCGTAACAGAAATAAATGCAGTGGATCAGGCCTGTGGAGAGTCAGTGGGAGGGAAGGAAGATGGTCACTCCCCGTGTTTCACTCACATTCCAGCCACCAGCTGTAATGCTGAACCCACCTAAGGCAGGATTAAGAACCCAACACTCCCCTTTATTTGTGTTTGTGTTCCTGTGAGCTGGGGCTGTGTGAGCTGCTTCACAGCACTGCTGCATTCTGCTCCTTTTTTCTCTGAAAGCACATGAATAATCTCACCTGTGTGAGGTGCACAAGGCAGTGACAGCACACGCTTGATTTCTGAACTACGGCGTCAGGAAGCCAGAGAACCTCATTAGGATAAAACCTTTCTTAGAAAGAAAAAGGTCCAAAAAAAAAAAAAAAATAAAAAAGCCTATATTGAACAGGCAGGGTTAATTTTACTCTGTGAAATTCCAGATTCAGCTAAACTGCCATCACCTCGTTGGGATAACTTGTCACACTGCTGGAATTTAAGCACCAGTGATCTTCTGGGAGTAAACATCCTCCTGTTCAGTGGCTAAAGGATGGGCACCCTGGGCTTTCTACCAACCTCCACCACCATATATTGATGCTGGGCTCGTTCCTTCCCCTGATCCTGAAGCACAATTAATCATCTCGCTAAGGTGCCCTGTGTGGTCCATAATTAATATTATACATTGACTTGGGAAGAAGGCTTTGGGGGGGATCTGGATGATCCAAAAGAAATATGGCACCTCCTTTATATTCAACACGAGCTGGGGCTGGGGCTGAAGGTTGAGCTGCTCCAGCCTGAAAGATGAGGAGTGATGAGAATGTTTCTTTTCCACCCTTTGCCCCCAACACTTTTGTGGTATTCCCTCAGTTCAAACCCTGCCCCGGTGCTAATTTTTGCCAAAAGGGAAAGAGAGGGTGAAAAATCATTAATTCAATTTCTCACTGGTTTGCCTCTGGTGATTGCTGTCACTTCAGGTAATAGCTTGTCTGTGGTTCTGACCCAATTCTTACACCAGTCCTTCCATACTCAACCAATTAATCTAATGGTTCATTAATTGCAAACATCTGAAATCATTAGAACCTGATTGAGCACAAAAGCATCAAATCCCGCGAAGCTGTGACTGCTTAGCCAGCAAATGGTCTCATTGCAAAGGAATGTCAATGTTTATAGTAAATGTAACCTAAACTAGGGTGTTCATTGACATATCCCTCCATTTGTATACAACGGCTCTGACATCTATCAGTTCAAGAGTGCATGATTTATCCACTGCTATATCCTGGAACTGACAAGCCAAAGATTACAGCTTAACCTACATGAAAGCAGAGGCTGTATGTATTCCTAAAATAAATATTTAGTAACTGACAAGCTCTGGTTAATATTAATTTCTGATAGAAAGCAGTCAATTTAAGCTTACTTCATGCCAAAATCTATTTGTATTTTGTAAATCATTTTTCATGAATATAGTCTAGAGGATCTCGAGGAAACGTGTGAGTGGGGGCGGGTGGCTGCATCAGTTGCATTTTTTATCTCCCACATCTGCATTTAGGAGAACCCTTCGTGTGCCTGGGAAATGGGGCAGAGCTGGGGAAGGGCACACACAGCAATGGGAACTGGAAAATGGAGACTTAATTAAGTGAATTTAATGAGTGTGAAAGGTGCCAAACTGGGCATTTTGGGGCCTCCTGTTCATGCACCCAGCACAGGTAGCACTGAACATCCCTGCCAAATGGCATCAGGGATTCCTCTGTCACCTCCATGTGGAGACAGGTCCAGACCTTGTCACGTCCACTCACAATGTCTGTCTGCGATTTTTTTGCTTTTTCTTTGCTTTTTTTCTTTTCAATGCTCTGCTCTGGTTGACAAGGTGGTGACTGCTCAAAGGCTGCACCTGATCTCAGGGGCCTTTTCCAACCTCAGTGGTTCTGTGGCTCTTCTGTTTATTTTTAGAGGCTACTGATTGTTCTACTGATAGATAAATGGGGGAAGAGGTGAAAATGTCCATCAGAATGCTCCTGAGCACTGGCACCCCCCAAAATGTTGCTGCCTTGCTGCTCTGGTGACAGCTGCCTTCCCACAGGGTCCAGCCTGGCACCGCTTGTCACCACTGGCTGTTGTAAGGGAGAATGTTTTTTTCCTGTTAAACATATGTTTTGATAGATGTCTACATAGAACTTGGTGGGCTGCTCAGTTTATGGTTCCAACTGTGAAACTTTGCATCTGATGCAGATATGAGCTCATCCTGCCCTGCACAGGACAGGTTCTTGGTGGTGTAACGAAGGTGAGCTCCGTGTGTTCATCAGACAGGAGAAAATCCTGAACACACCTGCCTAGCTCTGCATTTTAGCCCCTCAAAGCATCTCTGACATAAATCTGTGTGTGCAACTCATCCCTGTGCTCCTAAAAGCCCTCAGTGAGCAGAAGGGAAAGGCCTGGTTCTGTCCTTGCCAAGCTGCAGGCACAGTGAGCAGCACACACACAGAGTGGTGTCCAGCACTGCAGTGTGATGCCTTAAGTTTCAGCTTTTCTATTTTTCACATTCTGTGCTGTTCAGTGTGCAGTTCTGGGTTCATATTCAGGGTTGCTGAGCTCTCTGCACAGAGCAGGGACACAAAACAATTCCTTTCCAGCTGGCACCAAGGACAAATTTGAGGCCCAAGAGTGGAAACAGCAGTGAAGGAAGAGAGGGAACAAGGAGGATGGAGCTTCATCAGCTGGAGCTGGAATTGGACAATGAACTCCAATGTGCTGATGGACCCAAACCTATCAAAGTGTGAGGCCTGGTGCCCAGGATCCATTTTGTGCCCATTTGTGGGTTTGACTTGGGTGCAGCCCCAAGGGGTTCCTGCACTGCCCAAGCTGGATCCTTGCAATAAATCCCTTCTATCCTTTCATTCCACCTGCTCTCTGTTTCCAGGGCAGCCTTGCCAGGCATAAACATTCCATTAAAAGCTGGAGAACAAGGTGCAGAGTGACACCGAGGTGCACAAACAGCTGTCCCTGTGAGCAGGATCCCTGTGCTGCTGCAGGGAACAGCAGGGAGGGCTCGGAGAGGGAGCAGGGAGAGCAGGGTGGGGAGGAGGGAGGCTCCGAGCTCCTGGCAGGAGATGAGCACTGTCAGTAGCCCTAATGATCCAGGGCAGTGGCCTGAGGAAGTCCTTGGAGTGTGGTTTCCTTTATCACTTTTACTGGGCTGCCCTTTGGGGATGAGTTACGATCTGCTGGTTTGATCTTTTGTATTGTGTGTGGGGTTATTGCACCTTTTAGTTCCTGACAACAGTAGTAAAGCTGCCAAGTATTACTTAAAGTGTGGGAATGTTTATAAGAGCTCAGCAAAGGAGAGTGCCTGGTGCTCAGAGGGCTGGGAGAACAAGAACCGCCGGCGGCCACAGGCAGAACGGGGTGCAGGGTGCAGCACCTCACTTGGGAATCACCTTTTCCAGCCTCTGGAATGAGCATTTATCAAAATCCAAGGGTCAGGAGCAATGCAAATCCTGAAAAGCACAATTCCAGGCTGTACCTGTGCTTATTTTCAAGGAGAACTGCGTGTGATTCTCTATATTCCTGTACATTTCCCTCTGCTGTGCAGCTACTGCAGATGAAATCCCAAAGCATGTTTGTTCTGAACATGAAATTTTCGGTTTTTGACAGTGTTCTAATGGAATCATAGTTCAAAATATTCAGTGAAAACATTACACTCCCCCGTCATTAAGGTGAATTTTGTTTGCATGCTCTTTTCCCAGAACACTGATGTTAATTTTTGCTTAACTTTAGTCTTACAAGGTATGAAGCAATTTAACAGACTCGGTAACCTTTCATTAAAGTTCAGCGCAGTACTTAAGCATGTTGGGTGCATTAATTGTTAGCTGACAGCTATTATTTCTGTGAAACCCTTTTGTAGGAAAATTTCTGCTTGATGGATTGGATTTTACAAAATTTGCATTTCACTGAGCCAGAGTTAACTGGTACGTAGAGCTACAGCAGATATTTAAATTGGAAAACAATCATTCTTTAAACTATTGTTAAATATCTGTTAAAACTATGAAACTTGTTTGGGATAAACTTGATTATGGAGCTCATATCGCTGCAGAGC
Organism: Bombycilla garrulus; assembly: GCA_013400315.1. Lineage (NCBI taxonomy): Eukaryota > Metazoa > Chordata > Aves > Passeriformes > Bombycillidae > Bombycilla > Bombycilla garrulus. The sequence goes on from VXBU01012195.1 coordinate 29,106, forward strand.
CGGCTTTGACACATCATTATAACAAAACTGGGTTTGATAGGGATAGAACCGCAGTGTGTGCCCAATCCCCAGGGCTGGCACAGGGGAAAAGCAGGAAAATCAGCAGTTTGCTGCGCTCCTAAAGCCGTGTTCCAGAGAGGTGTATTTCCCGAGGATGCTGGCAGGGGCTGTAATGCAGGCTGAGCAGCTCTCCCTGCACCGAGGAGCGTGGAATTTCTCAGGCAGTAAACTCAGAAGGCTTTAATGGATTAGCAGAGTTCTCCTGGCCACTGACTTTGCAGTGACCCTTGCACGGAGCAGCCTGAGCTCCCAGAGCTCTGCTCCAGCCAGAGGGACGGTGGAACATCGGGGTTTGTCCAGTTTGCTCACTGGAGTAGCAGCAGTCAGAGGGATAGCAGAGAATCAGGGTTTGTCCAGTTTGCTCACTGGAGTAACAGCAGTCAGAAGGATAGCAGAGAATCAGGGTTTGTCCAGTTTGCTCACTGGAGTAGCAGCAGGGTTTGTCCAGTTTGCTCACTGGAGTAGCAGCAGTCAGAGGGATAGCAGAGAATCAGGGTTTGTCCAGTTTGCTCACTGGAGTAGCAGCAGCACAGAGGAGACGCTGGGGAAGGAGTGGAAAGCACCAAATCTCTGCCAAAGCAGCAGGAAGAGGAGCTGGCAGTGATAAAAGAGGGTGAAGCGCCTTGGGAAGAGCATAAACTATTTTAGCCAGTTGGTTGACATTTATTTGTAAGTGTGGAGCACTAGATCTGTGCTGTTGTATATACTCTGATTTTATCACCACCAGCATTAGGAACAGCTGCGTTTTTTATTTTTTGTTAATACACATCTGTGCATTCTCTCTGATCACAGCTCTGTCCATGCCATCATCCCTCGTGGTCAATGTCAATACATTCCTTACATTCAGTGATATCTTGATATCAGACGTTGATGGTATTTCAGATGACACCTGGATATTCAAAAATCCAGGAACATGTTTCTGAAGAGTCATGACCATAAATATCCAAGAAACAGCACCAATATTGTATTATTTTATATTTTTTACTTAAGTGGTTAAAAATGTAATGCAATTTTCCAGTAATGACAGAATAAATTAATATTTTTTTGATTATGTCAAAGATCTGAGTAGAAGTTGAGTCATGCCTACCTATCAGTAAATCAATTAGGTGCTGTAATTTGGTAAATTTAGCTGACTTTAACCACTAATCTTGGGTGCTTTATTAAATACAGAAGAGTAGCAAGAAATTCCTTAGATCATCAGTATTATCTCATCAGGAGTGGAAAGAGAATTTTACCTCCTTCCATAGCCTGGAAATCTGATGGGGAAAGGAAAAACACAGACAGAAAAGTGAGTTAATTATTCAAGAAGGAGTTTCCTCTCCAGCAAATTCCTTTCTCAGCTCAGCCAAACCTTGTCATTCCATGGGTTGTAATTTTAGGGAGAATTTGGATAGCAGGTCAGAACTTTAACATTTCCCTGCAGAGACTGTGGCACGGAAAATGCTCAAGTATTTTCACTTTTTCATTAATTAAGGGTTCCTAAGTGTCTCATGGTGAGACCCCACACCCTCAAGTCCTTCCTGTGCTCTCCTTCAGAAATGTTCTTTGTTTTTGTGCTCAAGAAGGGAGAAAGGAGAAATAACTCAATAGTGCTGCAATTTCAGCAGCATCCACCCCACTGTCCTTTCCAGTCCCACGAGTCCATTATCCCACAGGTCCCTGCATCTGTCACAGGATGGGAACGAGCCCCTGGGGTGGAATTCAATCAATACCCTGACCTTCAGCCAAATCCTTTGTTTGTGTCAAGCAGACAATGAAAAAACAAAACTTATTAAACAGAAAAATAGAATTTTCATCATAGGTAATACAGAATCCATGGATGCTGGGTTTGGGCCCTGCCTGGGAAATGGAGACTGTGGGGTAGAAAAAGTGGAAATCTGTGTTTTTGTCACCCGGACTGCTCGTGACCTGTGGGGTGTTTGTGAGACAGAGGCTGAGATTGTCACATTTGCACTTTGCACTCGAGTCACCCACACACAGGCAGGGATTTGTCCAAGGTGTAACAGCTGCTAGAAAAATGGAAATAAAAAGGATGCTGAGCTCATCTAGGGAATCTTCATTATTGGGTGTGGCAGGAAGATCTACAAAGAGATTATGTGAAGCAGAGCTTGAGAGATCAATTTGATGTTGGCTAAAGCAGAAAATTTGCCATATTTTCATAAGGGAATTCTCATAATCGTGTTCTCATGTCTTTAAAATGAAGCATTCCCCAAGGCAATGAAGGCTGGGGGAAATATCTCAGTTGAAGTGCTGGGCTTTATGAAATATAAAAAGTTGGTTGGTCACTTGTGTGGTGATCTGGGAGTCAAAGTTTTAGAGGACCTGAGGCAAAAAGATGTTCCTGGGATGTGCAACATCTTGTGCTGTAACTGGGCTGGTGGAAAATGTGAGCAGGAATGTTAGCAAGCAATTTGTTTGGGGTATTTGGTGAAAATTGTGTACTGATTGAAAGTTTTGGAGCAATTCTATAAAAGAAAAGCTGTAAGTCTTCAAAATTTCTGCTGAAACTGAATTTCTTCTGGAAATGTTCTAGGAGTGGATTACAGTGATGCTTAGGACAACTGGATAACACAGTCAGTTCACAGTCTGGTACCTGAATAGATATATTTTATTTCTATATCTGACACACATTTCCAAATGAAGCAGCTTCCTGCTCAAATGGTGTTTCTGTATCAGAATATCTGTGGTTTAGTCTACCTTATTTGTAAATTAGGTAGGGAGATGCAAAAGTCATGATCCCAGCTCTGCGGCCACTTTTCCTGCAAAAAGAAGAAAATTTACATTATTAATACAACAGTCATATTTGGGAAAAATCTATCTTAGTTAACTTTCCTTTGGAGTTCTTTATAAGCTCTGGTACTTTTTCATATTCAATCCTAACTAGAGATGACCAAAACATTCCATTTTCAACTTGCTTTAATATCAATTTTTCCAAAAAAGGGCAAAGAAAGGGAAAGAAGTATTTATAAATTGTGAGAAACTTCTTAAAAAGAAATAGATAAATGGGAAATGTATCCATTTTTCCCTGCTTTTATCATCTCAGATTCTAAAGACAGCTTGCATTCTTCATTGGCAAACAGAGAGCCACTCCAGGAGTGCAATCATAGTAAAATTCACAGCCAGGATAATGTACAACTGGAATTGTGTCTGGAGGAGCTGAGGTATGCCTTGGAGGAATGCATTAGATGCTATGGTTAATTAACTAATTTACTCAATCAAGTTTAACAGTGGTTTTAACTTTAATGGAACCATTACATTTTAATATGAAAATAACAGGCGCTCCCTGCAGCCCGCCCCCTCTCCACATCCCCTCCTCAATCGGGATTTGATTTGTGAAGCCTCGGAGCTGTTTGTGAGGCCAAGGCCTGGTGTTCCACGGGGCAGAGCCTGTCCGTGCCCACCCTGCACGCCCAGCCTGCAGGAGTCACGGAGTGCACACCTGGAAATGCAGGTTCTCTCCTTCAGCTGTGTCTGAGGCTGTTCCCAGGGCAGATCTGCAGCTGCTGCTCCCCGCCAGAATCCCCTGCCTGTGCTGCCTTCATCGGGGTCCCACCAGGGAAAACGGAGCACAGGGAAAGTGCTTCACTCTGTGCTCCTGTTTGGTGAGGGGAAACAACTGTGCTCGTTAAAAATGTCATTTATGGACCCTTGAGATGTTCCTGTCCCCATGGCAAAGTCCACACACATCCTGGTGAGGCTTTATCCATAAATATTCTATGGGTTCCTTGAGTTTCGTCTCTTAATATTCTCAGACAACCATGACAACCGTACTTCACTCTGTATCTTATTTTTGTCTGATCTAATTAATATTAAACAGTAAATTGAATGTGACTGGGGAAATGCTGCTCCCCAGTATGCCACTGGTTTCCAACTGCAGCCCATCAGCAAAAGGTGTAGGGGGAGTTGTGCCCAAAACTGACAAGGGGACAAAAACTGCTGCCTTATTTGTGGAACCATTTGTTGGGTTATGGAAAATAGAGCTTCAAGTTGTGTCAGGTAGAGAATACACAGCTCTCCCTGCCAGTGGGCTGCTGTGGGTAAAATAGAAACAGCCTCAATTTCAGGTTGGGGTTTATTTGATAGTAAAACCCTTTAAAATAGGGTCACCCAGAATGTGGTGACCATTTTTGTGGGGATTTGGTCTGGGAAGTGCATGTGGCTTCCACAAAGCCCAGACATGCAGCTGATGTCTGGCACAGCCAAGAGCTCTGCTCCTTCATGACAGAAAATATCTGAGTGCTTGGTAGACGTAGAATCCCAGACTCACTGAGCGGGGAAAATGTCTCCAAGGTCATGGAGTCCAAGCTGTTCCTAATCCCAAATTTGTCCCCAGCGCAGAGCAGTGAGTGCCAGCTCCAGGAATTCCTGGGACACCTCCAGGGAAGGGGATCCAATCCTCCCTGGGCACTTCCAATCCCTGAGCTCCCTTTCTGTGGGGAAATTCCACCCTGAGCCTCCCCTGGCCCAGCCTGAGGCCGTTCCCTCTCCTCCTGTCCCTGTTCCCTGGCAGCAGAGACCAATCCCCACTTTGCTCCAACCCCAAATGTCCCTTGGAAGCTCCAGGGGCCAGCACAGAGCAGAGCTGGAGCCACTGGGGCTGTCCCCACACGGGGACACCAGCGAGGCTGAGGGCTGGAAGATTCCTGGTGGTACAGCAAACCTTGCCGTGGGCACCACACCCAGCTGATCACAGATCTATCTGATCTGTAAATCACAGCTGAACGCTTATATCTGATTTTATAGGGAATTTTTATTATCGTGGGTACAAAGGCCGCGCTTTGGAGATTAACTGGGAAAAGTTTTACAAGGCGGTGGAGATAATGAATCACGAATTCCATGAGGGTGAACCTCCCGTGCTGAATCCGACTGCAGCTGTCTCATATTTGCTCCGTGTGCATTTTGCTACCAGTAATTTTGTCATCAATTTTCATATTTTGTTTAAACATATTTGTCTTTTGGACAAGATAGGTCATATTTCACCCATTTGATGAATTTTCTCCTTGGTCCAGTTTTACAGGATTTGCACTTAATTAATTGCACAACCTTTAATTCGACAGACTGTTTTTAATGGCTGTGTAGTTTCAAATGCATATAAGGAGAAATTTCAAAAAGTAATTGTTTTTATGTCACTACCATTGAAAGTTGCAATTATTAAAATACACAGATAATGGCACGAAATTCCTTAGCTGATGATATTAAACGTACACAAGTTTTTAATGCAGATTTTAGGGGGTTTTCATGGAATTTGGGCTATGACCTCTATATAGAAATATCCGTATAGAGTCCCTGAAACTGTGCAAACTCACAAATTCCACTTGGCAAATTTTGCCACGTGTCCTTTTGGCAAGAGGAGCCTTGATTTAAAATTTTCCTGGAATTACGCTGCAATTCCATTCGGAGCGGGCGATGGGAGTGCTTGATCAGGCGGAGAGCGCCGTGCTTTACAGTGCCAAACGAATTTCATCCTTCCCAAGCCAGGGAAAGCTCAGGGAAGGGAAGGCCACCTTCTCCTGGAGCAGCTCAGCGCTGACAGCCACTCTCTTAAAAGCTTCTGGAGTCCTTAGCAGGCTGAGGAGAGGGCCAGCTCACCCTGCCGCTGCCATGTGCCCGTCAAACGTGTTTGTCAAGCACCGGGCTCTTCCACTTGGTAAAAGGCAGACAGCAAGGAGTAGGCAAAGGTCAATCCCTGTCAGCTCTCTGGAAATGTAATTGTAGTGGCACTTTGCGAGGCTGCCTCGTTCCCTAGCAACTTTGGGGGTGTGCAGGGAAGAGTTAAATACATATTGCTCAGGGTTGCTTTTTCCCCTAATTTTGGCAAGAGGATTTTTTTTTTTTAATGTGATTTTGTTTTATTTATTGGCCTTTGTGTATATCTGGAGGTTTGTGTGCGTAAGCGGTGAGCTCCCATCAGCAATTGTGTAAGGCTTCAAAAAGAAATCTGTTCCTGAGGACTGAGTGACTTCTGAGTTGGAGGATAATCATGATAATTAATGTAGATGCTGGCTTCTTTTGTTATGTGGCTCTGAAAAAATGTAATTTGTGAAACGAATTCCACCCAGCCTCTGTTTCTGATAGTGGTGGTGAGCTGGCACCAGGGTCCGGCTGGTATCACGGAGTGTGTGGAGAGATCTTTTATGCTGATGGTGATTAGATGGGGAGCTTTTAAAATATATATGTCCCAAACACCCCCTGCTAATGACAGCCATGAGAGCAGTGATTTCCAGGCAGATTTTTGTTCAGAGGAATGAATTTAGGGATTAAGCCAAGGCATTCGACTCCAGTGCAATTTCTAGGAGTTGTCCCTACTTACACAAAGGATGAATTAAACGCATTTATCTTTATTGAAGCCTGAGACAGAACGTGGGGCTCACATGTGCTGGGGCCTGGCAGAGCTGCTCTGACCACGAGGTGCTGAGGGATGTTCCCAGCTGGTGGGAATGGCCAGCAGGGCCTGGGGAGAGCAGCCAGGAGGGCGGCCAGGGATTCATGGAATATCCTGAGCTGGGAGGGACCCGCAGGGATCCTCACACCTGCCCAGAGCCCCCAAAATCCCGCCCTGAGCATCCCTGGAGCAGTGTCCAAACCCTCCTGGAGCTCTGGCAGCCTCGGGCAGTGCCCAGCACCCTCTGAGGGAAGAGCCTTTCCCCGAAATCCACCCTAAATCCCTCCTGGCCCGGCTGCAGCCGCTCCCTGGGTCCTGTCCCTGCTCACAGAGGTCAGAGCTGCCCCTCTCACAGCAGCTGCAGACAGGGTGATCGTCCCTGCCGTGTGCTCCTCTCCAGCTGGACAGAGCAGTGACCGCAGGTGTCCCTGAAAGGCCCTGCAGAGCCCTGCCCAGCCACAGCCGAGCTGTCCCCTCAGAGCCCCGTCCCTGTGCCGAGCTGTCCCCACAGAGCCCCGTCCCTGAGCTGAGGTGTCCCGATGGGGCCACAACGCTTGTGGTGATATTGATGTGCTGAGCCACTCGTGCAGGGTATCCGACACTGAGGGAAGCAGGCAGAGCTGCCACTTGTTTTTGTTTTTGTCACATTAACCCGGCTAAAGAGCAGCTAAACACAGTGAGGGTTTAAGTGTAATTAATTGATCTGCCAAGTCACAGGTTGTTCCCTTTCCAGCAGCTGATATTCCCTTCCCTCCATTTTCCAATGGGGCCACAACGCTTGTGGTGATATTGATGCAGGTGGAAGTGCCCCTAGAACATTGCATTAATCCATATTATTTTAATTTAACACCAAATTTCCTCATGTTGTTGTTCCTTTGACTGCAGCACATTGCACAAGCAGAGAACTTGTTCCAGTGAGTTTTACAGAGCTCCTGGCCATCAGAAATTCCTCCCTGCACTCCTTTCTTGGCTGAACTGATGGAACCTTCAGAGATGGGCCCGGTGGTTAAATTGCTCAGTGTCTGGTGCAGGCAGCAATAACTCCTTGTTCACCATAATACACGAGTTTTCTGCTCATCTGGAGGTTTGTAAATCTAAAATTCAGGGTGAGGCTGTGCCTATGAGGTAACTGGAGAGTTTAGCACTCCCACACAGGCGGGACTTCTGTCTCTGTGTTGATTTGAGCTGAGTTGATTTGAGCTCTGAGTTGATTTGTGCTCTTGAGTCGATTTCCAGGTGCTCTGCCTGGGATGGGGAGCAGGAGCTCCTCCTATGCTGCTGAGGGTGCTCTGTGCAAACACAGCACTGCAGAGTCTTGCCCAGACTCTCAGAAAGTTACAGGGAATTTTGTATCCAGGCTGGTTTTTCCTTCCTCTCCTTTTTTTTTTTTTTCCTGCACTCTGGGACTGGAAAGCAAAAAGGTGAGAGGAGCAAATGTTACAGGCCTGCTTATCTTCCAGGAAGAGAAGTTCATCTTTTCAAGAACTCAGAATAGTGTGTTGTAGAAAGCAAGGGACTGAGGTGCTTGAGGATGGATTTTCAAATAGTTTCACCCTCCTCTCCAGGAACAGAGTTACAAATTTGGATCACAGGCATGGGCAGGTGACAGGCAGGTGTCTGCAGGTGGGATCTCAGGGAAACCATGAGGTTTCAGTGAGCAGCTTGGGCAGTGTGAGGCCTTCGGCTGATTTTGCAAATTGCCATCAGCTCCCACAGCCATTTCAAATGTGGTCACAACAGACCTGGTTCAGGTGGGTTTGTGCAACCAGAGCATCTCCAGCTCCAAATTTCCCAGCCTGTGGCAGAGGAGACATCCCTGCAGCCCTCCAGGCTCAGGATTCTGCTCCTGGCACCGGGCCCTGACCCAGGTAGAGGCAGAGCTTGCTGGGTTTGTTCCTTGTAAAGATTTACAGCAACTTCATCATTCCGTGGCAGAAAGAGTCATAAAGGAGGAGTTGGAATTCAAGCTGTGTCCTGGTGAGATTCTCATCTTTGTTCCTTGCAGATGTGAAGTCACTTTGAGATGCAAGTCATTTATTTGAAAAAGCTTTCTTTGGGGCTGAAATATAATGGCAGGAAATTAGCTGTTAATCCTGTCTTTTCTTGGACAGAGCAGACATGCATAATAAACTCCCCCTCGCCTCCTCCTGCCTGCCCAGTGATTCAGCTTGACCTGAAAGCAAACATTTCCTTCCAAGAAAGACAATGTTTATGAGGTGCAGCCCCAGCTTGGCTCTGCTGATTAGAGACACATGGATCAACCTGTGTGGAAGCTGGGATGGCTGTTTGACAGGAGCCCTGCTCAGGATGGCTGACATCACAGCCCTGAGAATCCAACCAGCAGCACCAGCTTCACGTGTTCCAAACCTGCATCCAAACTGCCAAACCTGCATCCAAACTGCCAAACCTGCATCCACACCCACAAACCTGCATCCAAACTGCCAAACCTGCATCCAAACTCCCAAACCTGCATCCAAACTCCCAAACCTGCATCCAAACTCCCAAACCTGCATCCAAACCCACAAAC
>VXBU01012195.1:38135-54126 GCA_013400315.1 Bombycilla garrulus
CCCGCATCCAAATTCCCAGAGCTGCATCCAAACTCCCAGAGCTGCATCCCCACCCACAAACCTGCATCCAAACTGCCAAACCTGCATCTAAATTCCCAAACCTGCATCCACACCCACAAACCTGCATCCAGACTCCCCAACCTGCATCCACACCCACAAACCTGCATCCAGACTCCCCAACCTGCATCCACACCCACAAACCTGCATCCAGACTCCCCAACCTGCATCCACACCCACAAACCTGCATCCACCCCCACAAACCCACATCCAAACTCCCAGAGCTGCATCCACACCCACAGACCCGCTGGGTAACCCTTGCTCCTCCTGGAGCTCTGGAAGGTTTGCAGGACCCTCCTTCTGAGGGAGGAACATGTCCTGAAATCCCACCCAAACCCCTCCTGGCACAGCTCCGGCCGATCCCTGCGTGCTGCCTGTGGTGAATTCAGTCCCACAGAGCCTCAGCGAGGCCCTGGGCGCTGTTCCCGTGCTGGGCACAGAGTGCCAGGGGAATTGTTGCTGTCACCCCGTGCGTGAGGTGCTCCCTCTCTCCTCTCTGGCATTGTGCTTTATTCCTGCGCTCCCTTACCTCTAAAAATAGCAATGCTGCAACATCTGCTTGTTTAAGTAGTTCCATTTGGTCCTAAATCCATCAGGTTCTTGTAAAAAGGACTTTAATAGGTCATTTCTCGAGTGAATGGCTGGGAGTTACTCAAACTCCTCGGGCTGGGAAATGGCATTACGTACTTCTGCGTCGCATTGATTAATTATTTTTTTTTTAAGAATAAGCTATTTTGAAATTTTAGTCAAACCAGAAGGAATTGAAGTGAAATTTCATATGCCAGGCAGCGGCCTTGTGAAATGTAAACTGGGTTATAAACCTATAGAAAATGGATTTTATTATGGAAATGTAAACTGTCCCCCAAGCACAGCAGAGGGAGGTGATGCTGTAACAACATACAAGTTAGTAATAAACAATAGCCAGTATTATATCAGATGGCTGGGTACAGCTAGAAATGTATCTGTTTGGGTGTTGAATTATCCCCAAATTTGAATTATGGGCATATAATTCAAATTATCCCCTTCCAGCCATATAAAGTCTGACAGACATATTTTTTTAATATACTTCTCGTGCTGTTTTGCATTATGTCACATCCTCCAGCGTTAAAACCACAGCTTTCCTAACATGATTCATCAGAAATCAGGGGGGAAAAGGAGTTGAGATCTGATATACTGAGTACTCTTAAATTACAGAGCAGCTTCAAGTGCAGGGTGTGAGACAGAGGCAGGGTGAATAAGTACGTCTGGGGCTGTCATGTCCATGAACTGGGAAACTCACTGGCTCACTGAATCATTTCCTGGCCCTCCTGCTCATCCATCGACACCCAGAGAACCAGGCTGGGCTCGCCGAGATGAAAGCCAGAGTAATTCAGAGCCAGCTGTAATTCTTTATAAAACATACGCCGAGTATTTTTGTTGACTCCTGCATGACATTTCCAAGGTGGCTGGGAAGCCGGGCCATTTGTTACCCGGCATCCAGATCAATAGGAAGCACAGAGGAAAACAAGTCAGGTTAACGTGCAGCGGGGAGGACAGGACACCTTCCAAGTTTGCACAGCTCAGCTGGGCTCCGTGTGCATTTCAGGGGAACGTCCTGTTCCTCACAGCGTCGTCTGCAATTACTGAAAAATATGGAGCATGAGGAAAAGCTCCTGCCTTAGGAGTCTGTAGTTGTCAGGTTTGACCGGTGAATAGAACAGGGGTGTTGGCTCCCCTTTTGTCACCCTTTTCCTCCTGCAGCATTTCTGTCTGACAATGTTTGTAGTGCACATTCCACAAGCATCGAGGCTCTGGCACACCTGAATTCCCCTCTCACTATTGCCAGCTGCTTTATCACCCCCAAATTACTGCATTCTAGCATCTCAGAGCACAATCTATCCGAAAAACCCAAATACGCATTGTTTGTCAGACACGATCTGTCAAAGATGAAAATCATTTTCTGTATCGGTTCTCAAATAATCTTGATCAAATTTCATAGTAAAGACTCTTGCTGACTTCAGGGGCTTGAGGACTGAAAGTTTTCAGGGAGTCTGGGCTCATGTTTCGAGATCTGATTTGAAAGCTAACTTTTCAACCATCCCTTGTTTGATTCACAACCTTGTACAGACTCAGGACTTTCTTCATCTCATTTTGAGGATCAAGTGTATTCCCCCTTGTATTTTGGATGCTGTCCTAGCTCAGGGAAGTTTACAACCAGGCTTTTAGTGTGTCCTATATTAAAAGATGGACGGGTAAAAAAATTGCACCTCGTAGGTTTGTCCACAAAAAATTGCTCCTGGCTAAGATTTAAAAGAATTAACACATCACCTGGACTTTGCATGTGAAGCTTTAACTTTTTGATAAACAGCAAACTCATCTCCTGCTGTGCCAGCTATTTTTAACCCACCTTGTGAGTATGCTTTTTTTATTGCTTTATACAGCATATCTGATTCTCTCTAAAGCACAAACTAAAAAATCTATCGGGCTGTCATTTGCTGCAGAGTGCCATCTATCATCATGCAGCTTGGCAGCTGTAGTGCTGAGAGGGAGGGGGAGCCGGAGCAGGAGGCACAGTCAAGGACTTTCGCATGTAACACCAAAAAAAAAAAAAAACAGAAAAAAAAAACCCTTGTCACAATTATTTATGGCTCTTGCTGGGGCACATAATAGGACACATAAAACCTGTGTTTGGGAGCGGAGCAGCCTCCCGGCCCCGCTGCCGTGGCGGAGCTGGGCGCGGGCAGTTTTGCTTTACACACACATTTCCTGAGCGCCGCTCATTTCCTGAACAATGCCGAGCGCTGGGGAAGTGACAGTGACAAATTCGGGAGGCTCCGGCTGCGGCTCTGCGGGCTGGCACGGGAGCAGGGGTGTCAATAAGCGAGGAAGGCTGCCAGTGACACCAAAGTGACACCAAAATGCCGCCCCGTGCTCTCGGCAACGCTTTCATTCTGGAGTTGTAGGAAACTTCTCGAGTCCCTGCAGCTCCAGGCTGCGAGGGAAGAAAGTGTCAGAGGAACCTGTGCCGGGAAACAATTTCTCCTCGTTTGATCTTCTGTGTGGTCGGGTCTCAGGATAACTCCAGTTATTGCGGCTGTTGGCTGGAGAGCCCACCCGCCGCCGTGAGGGGTTTTTGTGGGCCTGTGGTGCCAGCCCTCTGTCCCCTTAGGATCAGGTCCCCACTGATGGATTTCTGGCTCAGGGTGGCAGGGACGGAGAGCTGTGCTGCGGAGGAAACCGTGGTTCAGTAATTAAACATAAAACTCAGGTCCCATCCAATAAATTGTCTCGCTTGCAGTTTCTCCAGAAAGAGCCTAGACAGATATTAACCTTGATGTCCCCATTAAAGTCCTCTGATACACTTTTTATTTCCCATATCTCATAGCATTTCTGATCTCCGGTGTTAAGTACCAGACTCTTTAATTAGCACAGGAGAGGCCAGGGTAGGTTTGCTCCTCTGGAGCAAATCAGTTTTGAAGGGACGATCCACAAAAACACCAAGAATACAAATTAAACAGAAGCACCTGGAAGAAAAAAAACAACCCAAACATCACCTTGAGCACAAAGATTTTTGTTTATTATACAAATACTTTCAACTCCTTGCCATCTAGTGACTCTGACACAATCAGAGCTTTTCCGTGAGTCACCAAACCGTGTTTCCAGAGGAGTTGGATTTTTCTCCAAAGCAGTCCTTAATAAACTTCCAGCCCATTTGGGGTTTTTCTCCTCACAGTGCCACTCCACGTTGTTCCTTGCTCGAGACTGACACCGATTTAGTGAGATGTGGCAAACATGCAGCTACCAAGGAAATCGTTTCCTTAGCAACGAGGAACTATTGACAATATTCCACACGGAGCCCACTCTAACCCCACGGGCTGGGGCTGCTGTTCCTGGGCCTGGCTGATCCTTGCAGCTGCACAGAGCAGGTGTTGAGGCCCAAATTGTGCTCTCATCATCTTCATGAGAGGAGGAGCTGATGAGCCACCACTTGTGGGGTTCAAACTTTGGGATTTACCACGTTTAAAATGCCCAGGGCTCAAGTCTGAGCTTAGCAAGGCTCCTGTGGCTGTAAGCTCAGCCCAAGTGACAGATCCAGGATTTAGCAGAGCTTGTTTAAAGCAATAGGAAGGAAAAGTCTTGGTGGCTCTGCTGACAGTGTTTTTTCGGTCAGTTTTGGGGTTTTTTTTTAATATAAAAGTAAAATAAACATTCCCCAATCCCAAACAGGAATTGTTACATCCGACTCAGCCCAGGTGAGATTGTTTGTTTTTTTTCTGGAGACAGACATTTCAATTTCATTCTTTCGTCTCTGGTGGTTAACGATGCCAAGAAGGAGCATGAGGGACACGTTAGGACTTCAGGTTGTGTGACACTTATTAAAAACTCCACGTGAGGACAGGGCTGCCTGTCGAGGTCACTCAGGCAGAAGTGCTGTGGCACAGAGCCATGGGAAACTGGGCCACTAATGAACTCCTGGGATCCCTCTGCTGCAGATGCTCCAAACTTCTCCAGAAGTTAAAAAAAAAGGGTCTGGGAAAGGGTGGGAATATTTCTGAAGCCTTGTCCAAGTGATGGGGTGGAGGAGCTGTGGAATTTTGCAAGACTGTGGGATGCCCAGAGACAGATTGTGCCAGGACAGGGAGGAGCAGCTGTCAGATCTGAGATCTGCAGGGGACACAGCCCAGGGCAGAGCATCCTCCTGTCCCAGCACCGAGCAGGGATTTACAGGGATTGAGAGTTAAAATATTCATCAAAACATTCATCATCCTCCTGTGTGAGCTTTGCCCAGGCTGGGATTTGAGTGAGCTTTGCCAGGCCTTTCAAGGCCAGGTTTGGACAGGGCTTTGAGCAACCTGGTCCAGTGAACCACAATTCTGCGTTTCTTCTCATTCCAGAATTCTTTGGCTTGGAGGGACCTTAAATCCCACCCAGTGCCACCCCTGCCATGGCAGGGACACCTCCCGCTGTCCCAGGCTGCTCCAGCCTGGCCTTGGGCACTGCCAGGGATCCAGAACAGCCCCAGCTGCTCTGGGAATTCCATCCCAGCCCTCCCCACCCTCCCAGCCAGGAATTCCCAATATCTCCTCCCTGTCCAACCTGGCCCCTTCCTGCAGCGCTTCTCGTCTGTTCCATGCCCTGACTTGACTTCGCTGGATGTTGAATAACACCCAGAAATGTCTGGGAAATGTCAATAATTCTGCTTTGGTAGCAAATGAAAACTGAAGAGTCTTCGGGCAAATTAGCAAGGTTGATCCCCACCACAGCATTACGGAGCCTTCAGTGTACACTGAATTTCCTCCTATCCATATTTATATCTGCTGCTTGCTGTTTTGCTGCTAAAAGCACCAACCTGATCTCAAGTGCTCTGCCTTGAGCAAACTGCACAGAAATACGATAAAATAAATGAATTTCTTTAGCACAACATCCCCTAATATGTAAATGGTGGAACAGGACACGCTCCTCTCCAGAGCAGTCGTTGTTGAACACAGGAGGGTCACAGGAGCTGAAATCCTGGTGAGCAGCAGACTCGGGATGCTGGTGTGAGGAAAATCCAGCGGGCTGGAAATTGCTCTGTGTTCCTGAGGTTAATGAGAGGGGAATTAGGCACGTTCAATGTGGTATCTCTGAGCTGTTTCTGCGAGAGCTGCTAATGTAGCACAGAAGTAATAAACCAATAAATTAAAGGTTCTTAATTATCATTAGAAAATATTGCTATCTTTAAATGCAGATGCAAACTAGGGGAAAAAGAAGTAAAGAACTTTCTGTTTTTAAATTAGCATGAATTAAGAAAAAACACAGCTCGGATTTTCATTCTGACTTGTTTTAACTGGGGAAATGCTGAATATGCAATGATTTTATATTTTTTTTTTACATTAATAATAATAGGAAATGGTAGATAGTGGCATCTCAGCACAATTCTGATTTAATGAGAAACAATAAAATAGTTTTCCAAAGGGGCCTATTTAGGTCCAAGAAAGGGGGATATTAAACTTTCAAGATTTATTTTACTTTCTTTAAGGTGTGCTGATGTGCATTTTCTATGACTGCATCCTATCTGCTGATTAGATCTCCTATAATTTCCGTGGTTGGAAAAGAGCTGATATTCTTCCAGCTGGATAATGTGGAAAAGGTGTCAAGCAGGGCACCTTTTTTCTAATTGGGGTTGGGCTGATCTACATTGCAAAATATTTCCTTTGGCTTTGGGAAAGGAAAGGAAAGGAAAGGAAAGGAAAGGAAAGGAAAGGAAAGGAAAGGAAAGGAAAGGAAAGGAAAGGAAAGGAAAGGAAAGGAAAGGAAGAAAAAGAAAAAAAGAAAAAAGGGAAAGGAAAAGACAGGAGAAGGAGATGAAAGGGAAAGAATAGGAAATTCTCGATCCACTTATGCAGGCCTGGATTTTGTGGAATTTAGAAAAGGAGAATCATAAACTGAAAAATCATAGGAAATATCACAGAAGCTTCGTGCTTTTGCTAGAAAAATTCCACCACAGTGTGAGACACCTGGCAGGGGATAGGGAGAAGGGAACTGGAGTCACCCCAGTGCCTGCAGGACAGACCTGAGCCATCACCTGCTGCATCACACTCTGGGAAACTGGAACAGACTTTTAGGATATTTTACTTTGCTAGAAATTCCTCTTGTTTACCTTATTTCCCGATTTCTTTGCAGAAATTGGTTGCCCCTTGCCCAGAACTGATAATCCATGTGACAGAGTGAGGGCTTTGGTTCTAAGCACACAGTGCCACGCTCTGCTCACTGCAGGGCTCTGGGCAGGGTTTTGGGGTGCCCTTGCTGCTCTTTGGGCTTCAAAATATGGATTTACCCTCAGAACAGCAGGACAGAGGGGCAGTGTTTGGGCAGTTTCAGGTTAATAAATTGAATCATTTTTTAGGAACAGCAAGAATGCTGATCTTTTGATCCTCCCTTACTGACTTTGCTTGCAGTGATTCTGATTTCTGACATCGATCCTTTGGGAGGCCGCATTGGATAAATATCAGCAGACACCATTATGATCAAAGTATGACATATATTTGTACTTAAAGCACATAATTAACTACTGGAGCTCATATTTAAACCATGATTAACTCACTTCCATTTTCTGTAATGTCTCTTTAGTTCTCTTGTTTTGTTGTTTTTTTTTTGTTTTGTTTTTTTTTGTTGTTGTTGTTGTTCCAAAGGTCTCTGTTAAAAAAACGCTCTTCCTTCCGAAGGACACTTGCTGTATAATCCTTTGTTAGGATAACAGGACCATCTGGTCCCATCCATCTCCCTCCAGTTTGATGCTGGGTTAATTGCAGCCTGTCAGCAGGCGTGACTGACACCATGTTTTCTCTCCTCACCAAGAGGAGTCTATTAACAACGCTGTTTGTCTGAATTCGGGACATCTTTCCACAGCTGCTTGTGTGGGACCATCCACTCTTCCCAAGTTTCACTCTCTGCCATCACAATGAAAATACATAAAAAGTAAATTAGTGATAGCTGTGCTGAGATCTGGTGGCTAGGTGCAGCCCAGCGCGTTCTTCCCTCAGATGGAATAAGCTGGTTTGGAAACAGTAAATTAGGGGTTCATTATTGCTTTAGCAGAACAACAATGGGATCTCTCCTCATCCTGTTGTTGGGGCATTGTCCCTGCAGCACGGCACGGATTAATGGGCAGATTTCTCTGGCTTCCACAGAGCTGTGTTCATTTCTCTTACCCGAATCTGAGCTCAGCTTGTAAAATACTTCCCAGGCAGTGCAGGAGTTTCCCTGCAAACAGAAGCAGAGAATGAAGGCGGGCAGAGCTCGGTGCAGCACAGGTCACTGTCCCCAGCCAGCAGTGGGTCCTGGCGGCTCTCACCCGGCCAGGGCTGCGCCCATTTCCCTTTGGCATCTCGGTGTTTGACTCTGCTTCATCCAGAGCTGGATCCCAGCTCCTCTCAGGGCTCTCTGGTGCCTTTGCAGGACCACCTGAAACCCGAATCCGGGCAGAATTCAGGGAATAAAAAGCAGGTGTATTTCTCAAGGGGCCTCAGGTACATTTAAAGCAGACGAAGCCCCTCAGGGGCTGCACCCCAAATGGACAAGTCACAGGTTTTCACACTTTTATAAATTGGGTCCATTTACATATTGGGGGTTAATCTCCCAATTCCAGCTTCAGCTAATGAAGGCATTTACCCCACGTTTGCTCCCCCAAGTCACTTTTGTTCCCATCTCTCAGGCCTGAGGCAGTGAGGGGTCCTGGATTCCCAGCCTAGAGAGGAATTGTTGTGTCTGCCCAAAATGGGAAAGCAGCAGCTCACACTGACTGTGGAGTTTAGAATTACACACTAAAGAACTGCAGGATTACAGATAGATGGAAAATATAAAAGCTAAAATCCTAAGGCGTCGTCACCACAATGCCCAAGGTTCCTGCCCTGCTCTCCTGCTCCCCCAGCCCCGATTTACAGCTCGTCCTCTGATGGACAGCTCAGATTCACTGCTTGC
This sequence comes from Bombycilla garrulus, assembly GCA_013400315.1. Classification (NCBI taxonomy): domain Eukaryota; kingdom Metazoa; phylum Chordata; class Aves; order Passeriformes; family Bombycillidae; genus Bombycilla; species Bombycilla garrulus. Next base: position 46,632 of record VXBU01012195.1, read on the forward strand.
CGTGAAAAGAAATGGCCCAACTAATTCATCACTTTAAGCAAAGCCAGTTTAACAACTCCACGGGTTTTACTACTCAGACTCCTGCAAGCTTCAATTTGTTCTGCTTAAATCACTTGATGGGGAGAACTTGAGCCCCACAGCTCGGCTGGCTCCTTGCTCTGCACTTTGTGGTGCCAGCGCAGCCCTGCCACGAGGCTTTGACATCAGGAGATAACATTTTGCATCCTCTGGCTCCTCCTTTTACATGTGCTGACATGCAGCCGAGGGAACTCGTGCGTCACTTTCCGAGGCGCAGTTTCTATTCAGAAAATCCACTTTTACTGAGACTGCGCTGATTAAAAACTCCTGCAAAGAGGCCACAAATAAAGTACAAACAAGTAAAACAATGTGTAACAGAGAGCAAGGTGTTAGAACATTTGAAAGAGGTTCTCTGCTTGGTTGGGAATTTTACTCTGGAATGCTGCCTGACTGCAATGTGTTTCTCCAGTGATTTTACTAAAACGTGATGCTTTCAAGGCTTGTTGAGAAAGGTTGGTGGGGGTATTTGTGTGTCCGGTGTCATTTGGTCAAAGGAGGATAGAGGCTGACTTCAGAACAGCTGAAAGCTTTTTAAGAGCAGTTTTTCTGTTTGCACAGAAATATCTCCAAGTTCAGTGAGTGATGTCCCAGCCAGCTCTGTGAAACCACAATGCAGAGAGCCCTGAGCACATCCCAGCAGGTGCCAGACCCGAGCCAGCGCCTGACTGGGGAAAGTGCTTTTGTAATAGAACTGCAGCAGGAAAAGTCTTGGTGTTTCTCCTGCTCCAGAATAGAAAATTTTCTTACCAACTCAATTTCCGATAATTTTTAATTTGTTATTCTTTTTTTTTTGTGCTGTAATTCTCTACTCCCATAACTTCAGCAAGCTATTTATAGATTTCCAAATCCCAACTCCCTGGTACATGCAGCTTAGAAATACTTCCTTCTCTTCAGTGAATATTAGGCCTTTACATAACATATGTGCATATCACTTACTTGCTCTAAATTTGGTCTCATCTGCTTCCACTCTGGAAATGTTAATCTGTGAACCATTCCTCTCAGATTCTGTAGGATTATGGGCGGTTGGCACTCATATTGTGAGAGGTCAAGGCACAGGCCGGTGTTGCTTTATAGTGGAGGTCGTAGCTTTTTGGGAGGAAATGTAAATTCCTTTTGGAATTGCTCAGTCAGGAGGATCTCAGCTCCAGTCTGGATTGTCACATCCTGAGTGACAAACTCCGTTCTGATCCCGCTGTGCTGTGAGTGAGGCTGGATGGGGCTTTGTTTCCCCTCAGGTGTTGGAAACTGGCACATCTCCACGTGGAGGGGATGGCAGCGCTCGGGTGTCATCAAACACCGTTTCCAAAGGAAATGACAATCCCCTTTGTTACTCTCCTTGGTACTTTTGCATGGCAGTTGCTATAATTTAATGTAATTATATCTTTCGCTGGGTTTTACCCTCCTATTGTACAGATATTCCTGTTCCCTCCAATGATAGTTTTGATTGCAGCTCCTGGTTTTCTTCTGGAGAAATTAATTGCTTACCTTGCTGCACCTCCAGAGCTGTGACCCTCTCAATCCTTGCTGGATATTTTTCCATCTCAGGCTCCTCACTGCTGAAGCAGGGAGATGCCTAAAACGTTCCTATTCACACTCACTCCGTCCCCTACCGGATTCTGCAATTGTCATGAGAATAGTAGTTCCTTGGATTAATCTTGTTCCTAGTCATCAAATTATTATAACTTAGTTTCAGCAAATACAGTAGCTACTCAAAAAACACATTACTTTGTGGAGCTGGGTGAAATATTGTGCGCATACAGCAACTGCGACAAAATTTGCCACTTCACTGGGTTTGCAGAAAGGGAGAAAAGGAGGAAGAAATCCCCCCCTTTTCTCCTGCTGTAATATCACTAATTACCTCATTATCAAAAGGCCATTCCATCAACAAAAATGTGCTTTTTGTACATTTTATGCAAGTGACCTTGAAAGTTATGTATGAAATGGAGGTTTTGTTGCACTTTTTTGGGACCAAATAAGGCAAATACCTGCTGATGCAAAAGAGAGTGGAGAAGGAAGAGCTCCAGCTCCAGCCTGGAGCCAACAGCAGTGCTGGAAATTCCCCAGCCTCAGTTCAGTTCTCTCATCTCCTGGGACAAACCCAGCCAGGCTCCTCCGGCCCCGGTCCCACTGCTGCCTTCCACACTAAGTTACGTTAGGAGATCTTAGGGGCACAAAATTGTCTTTTATTTGTGTTTATTAAATGTGTTTGGGGTGCCTGTGGAGGCTCTCCAGGCACAGCAGTGTGTGAGTTGTGCAGAATTGCAGAAATCAGTTAAAGTGTGTGAAGAACTGTCCATCTCCAGGAATGTCTGTCCAGAGGGAATATTCCCAATTTCTCTGTGTGATTCCACTGCTGTTTCTGCTGATGCTTCAGAATCCAGCACCCAGAGAAAATGAGTGTTGTCTCCAGCTGCTTTTCAGAACTGATCACCAGGACATTTCAGCTTCTGGAGAGGAGCGTTTGTGGCCCTGTTCCAGTGGGTACGCTAAGAAAATCCAACAACTAGCAGTTAAAATGAAAATATCAATCTCTTTTGTAAAAGAATTTACCTCTGGAGGTTCCAGTGCAGATGGTTCTTTGGGGTTTTTGCCATTTCAGACCAAATTCATGGGGTCAATCTTAGCTCGTGCTGAGCCCAGACTTCCAGCTTAGACAGGGGCTCACACTTCCGACCAAGTGGCTTTTCCCAGGAGGAATTGAGGGGAGAAAACATCTAAGGAAGGGATGACCAGCCAGCTCCTGCTTGGATTTGGTCTCTTGGGTGAGGTGACCCTGTTGGTTTGTGCAGTCTAGTGGTTTAGATTCACCAATTTCAATTTGCTCATTTCCTGCTGTGGGATAGGAGCAGGCTCAAAACTTTAAAAGGTATAAAGAAAACTTTTATTAACAAGCCTAAAAGAATAATAAGAATCAGAATAAAACCTCCAGACCACTTCTCCTCCCATCTCCCACACCCTCTTCTCTTTCTCACTGACAACATACAGAAATAACTCAGTCAGTTACCACCTTAAGATGGGATTTTTACAGTTCACTGAGGGAGAGGAGCCTCCCCTTTTCAGGATGTAGGGATTTCTTCATAAAAAAAGGAAAAACTGTTCTTCTGTGGCTTCACTTTTCACCAATGGCAGCCGCGATTCGTGAAAAATCAACAAATTGATTCGCTCTTTACAAAATATTACTTATATTACTAATTCCTTTCCTTCCTTACCAAAAAATCAATTAATACAAAACTAACACACGCAGCTGAGTGAAATCAGAGCTGCCACAGCCACGTGGTGGTGGGGAAAGCCAGAGTGGTTGTGTCAGGGCTGATGAGGACGCTCTGAGCCCTGCAAAGCCCAGCGCAAGTGTCAGTCCTGCTGCAGATGAAGGGTTAAAAGCCCCCAGGTCCTTCCTGGCTTGTGCCCCCTCCCTCCCTGCTCCTGCAGGGACTCGGGAAAAGCAGGTGGGAGCCCAGAGCAGGAGGAGAGGAGGGCAGCGAGGGAAGCAGAGCTTTGGGACAGCGTGTCCTGCGCCCAGCACTCACATCCGGCTCAAAGGGGGTTTGCTGCCCCTCAGGTCTCGCTGCTCAAGGCCCAGTGGCTCCTGCAGAGCCCCTTCCCAGTGTCAGCGAGCCGCGAGGAGATGCAGCCAGCCATTAAAAGGTGGGAAAGCATCCTGCTGTTATGTATATGAGAGCAGGGCTTTGTCTTGTCACATGTCACCGGCGCAGCAGTGCGGGGACAGAAAAACCCTATTGGTATGTGCTGGAGTTGGCGAGATGTCCTCCAAACCTTAATTATTGGGATGTGTCCTGGGATAAGTGATGCTGTCATTGAACCCTGATTAGTTTCAGAGGCAGGGTGGATGCAAGAGGGAGGAAACGTAATGTCAGGCTGGTTAATTAGCAAGCGAGCAAGAGCAACCCAAATTGTACAATCTGATGAGCAATTTGTCACCCACTCGTTTGAGATGAGGAACGTGGTATCGCTTTGCATTTCCTTTGTATTTTCCGTTTTTGGATCTCTTCATACGGGAGCTAACTTTGTGGCTCCTCTGTGGGGTAAGCAAGTGTCAGAGAGATAAACTCAGGGCTCTGAGGTGACTTGTCCTCACATCAAGACCAAATGGCAAAGCACTTGAGGCTGAAGCAGCAGCCACACACTTCCACCTGGATTAGAAATACGAAAACACAATGCAGGACAATTAGAGATGGGAAAAAAATGTGAAATTCAAGGTCAGAATATTTGGTCTGTGGATTATCCTGTCCCCAGCATTTCGAGGTTTTGGTTTATTTAGCTTTCCTTAGTGGGTATATGAATTTTTAGGGCACAAGCTTGGGGTAAATATATTTTGTGCTATTTTGGTGATACGAAAATTACTGAAAGCTGATTTAAAGCAGCAAGTGGGAGTTTCTGTCTGCACGTGGATGTTCTTTGGTGACACAGCGCTGTCAAATGGCTTCTCCACCACCTCAGCACCAGGAATCTGCACAAGGGGAGCCAGCACTGGCGCCTCAGGAACGACCACACGGATTTGGGTGTGATTTTATCACTGCGGGCGACAAAATCAGAGAGCTTCCTTCCACCTTTGAATTCCTGCTGCTGAATTCCTTCTCAGCCGTTTCTGAGGGCAGTTTGTGTTGTGCTGGTGCTGTTAATTGTGGAGCAGTTCCTGGTGCTGCCTGTTTGAAGGTGTCCCAGAGCAAAGCTGCCTCTCATTTCCCTGTGGCTGCTCAGCAAACATCCCCCTGTAAAACGGACACGGGTAATCACCCAAACGTGCAACCTGGAAGGTGCCCAGCCAAAAAAGCAACAAAATCATTTGCTATTGTTCTCCCACCACGGGAAGATGAGGGGTTTTTTCAGCCTGTGAAAAGCACAGAGCACTTCGGCATTTCCTGGATGCTTTTGAAGACTTGCAGCTTCTGAAGGAGTCCTTGAGTGATCTCAGGAAGGAGCAGTGCTTTAAACCATCATATCAGGCTTTTATAATAATGTCTTCAAGATGTCTATCACATCTAAAGGCTGAAGAAGGGCTTGTCTTTCTGAAGGTTTGTCTCTTTTTCGCATCTAATCAGGGGATCTAATGAAAGGCTCCTGCAAACTGCGTATTTCCCGTCTCTTCGGAGCACCACAGTCACTGTTGCGCTATTCCCACCATAAAAGGTGCATCTGGGCATAAATAAATATTTCCAGAAAGTGATAAAAAGGACCCATTTAAGGATTTTTGTCTGTAAAGAAGAGAAGGGGCAACAAAAGCTTTTCATTTTAAAGCAGTATGTGTTTTAAGGGTGCAGATTTCCCACAGTAAGTCCCCTGCTGGTATTCAAGGATTCAAGAGATGGGAACTGCCCTGAAACTTCTGCCCTGTCCCTGTGGTACCAAGAGTTTGCCGCTCTCTGTCAGTTTTTGAGAAATGTTTTCTGGTCTGGTGTTTGCAGGTTTGTGGTTTTAGGTGGAAGATCTGCCCTGTCCTGGAGCGTGGGGATCTTGGTCCTGCAGCAGGATCTTGGTCCCTTCCCTTCTGCATCAGCGGAACTCAGGATGTGGCAGCAGCATCTGGGCAGGGAGGAGGATTTGGGAAGGCCCTTCTTGCATTTATAGAACTTCAGAAATGTTTCTGTTCAGAGAGTCTGCAGGAGCTCATCTGAACCCAAAAACCAACGTTCAGCGTTGGGATCTGGGCAGAGAGGATTTCCTGAGCTCCTCCAGGTGTTCCAGGAGCTCCCACTTCCCCCTCTTCCTCGGGGCAGATTTTAGATTTGGCCTCCAACTCCAGATTAGTTTGATACTGTCACAAATAACATTTGTTTTAAAAAGCTTGGGTTAGATTTCAGCTGGAGGTTCTGAGTGGAATCCAGGTGAGCTGAACCATTGCCTGCATGGCTGCAAGCAAAGTCACAACCATCAGGATCTCACCTGTAAAACTGAGTTTTGAGGGCGTTCAGTGCTGCTTTCCTTCCCAAATGTAGATTTACGCTGGGCTGGTGCATCTCTGGGTTGTCTGTGCCCAGAAGCCCCTGAGCTCCCCACCCTTTGTTTTTTTGGTGCTGGTGGAGGTTCCTGGTGCAGTTCAAATCAGCCTCAGCCCAGCTCCTCATCCTGCAGGGGTGTTTTTGGGATGATGAGATCTGGCCCGGGCCTGCTTTAGCCCAGAGCACAATCCCTTCTGATTGTTTTAAGTTATTTGGAGTCAGGTGCTGATTATCATTTGTCTAACGAATATTGACACATCAGTATTCCACCCATGGCTGCGCTGCCACCAGCTCAGAAACACCGAGCTGAGCTGGCAAGTACCTTTTGTTCACAGCTCCTCAAATTAAAGACAGGTACTTTGGTGTGTCTTCAACCAGAAACAAACTGTGAAAATTCATTTCCCAGTGCTATTTGGGTATTTTTGTAACTCACTATGATCACACTGCATATGCAGATCCAAGTTAAAAATAAGCTTTTCAACTCTTGCTTGTTTATACAATATTAGAAGCACTTTATAAAAGTGGATGTTAATTAATGCTGTATTTTAATGGTGTTCCTATGAATTTGTAAGTACATTCTGGAGAGACTATCAAACATAATTTACTTTCAAAACAATTGGGGATTATCATGATCAAAATAATTCCAATATTATTTTTTTGATTTCCATTACCCTTACTGTGGGATGGGTTTTGTTTAGATGTCTCGCACATACAGAAACGGAAAAAAAAAATCTAAAGAATTATTTTCATATTTTTTCAGAAGTGATTTTTAAAGAGACTTTCCACTCTCATTTCAATCTAGTAATTTTCAGAGCGAGCTAGGAATGCAGTGAGTTTCCAAAGGGGCAAGCTGTACATCTGTGCTCCTGAAAACACAGCTCTATATTAATTTAATTTTCTGTTTAAGATATGCTGGGTGCATCCAGCTCTCAGCCAGATAATCCCATGCAGTCAGAGGAGCTGTACAAACCTGTTGGGATAAAGATGTTCTCCACAGGGATGAGCCTCTTCATAACTCCACCTAAAATACTTGGGAGGTTTAAATGTTTTCAGTGGGAATCATTTGTGGTGCAAGCTCTTCCCCTTCTACCCAAAACACAAAGAAAATATTTTGTCCAGACAAGAAAATTCTTAACGTTTCTTTTTAAGGAAAGCACAGGAAATGGGGTTTTTATGTCTCTCTGTGAATTAGAAAAGGAGATGTGTCTTTCGGTCTCTCCCTGAGTGGAACAGAGGTCTGGTACCAGGATTTGTGTTCACCCACGGGGAGGAGGGAAGGGGCCGTGGCAGACGAACCCAAAGGTGAATCGGGGCAGGCAGGAGCTGTCCCGTGCTCAGGGCAGAGCTGAGTCAGGTCAGAGACAGAGAAACCGGCAGCACGTTAAAGCCAGCCCCGTTCCCAGCCCCAATCCCCATCTCCATTCCAGTCCCAGCCCCATTCCCATCCCAGCCCCATTCCC
>VXBU01012195.1:54172-75197 GCA_013400315.1 Bombycilla garrulus
ATCCCACTGTGTCCCATTCCCAATCCTGCTGTGTCCCATTCCCAATCCTGCTCTGTCCCATTCCTGATCCCACTGTGTCCCATTCCCAATCCTGCTCTGTCCCATTCCCACTGTGTCCCATTCCTGATCCCATCTCTCATTCCCAATCCCAGCTGCCCCATTCCCAATCCCACTCTGTCCTATTCCTGATCCCAATGTGTCCCGTTCCCGATCCTGGCTGTCCCATTCCCACTGGGTCCCATTCCCAATCCCATCTCACATTCCTGATCCCAGTGTGTCCCATTCCTGGCCTGTCCCATTCCCAATGCCACTGTGTCCCAATCAAACAGTGTCCCATTCCCGATCCTGCTCTATCCCATTCCCACTGTGTCCCATTCCCAATCCCAACTGTCCCATTCCCAATCCCATCTCACATTCCTGATCCTGGTGTGTCCCATTCCCATTCCCATTCCCATTCCCATTCCCATTCCCATTCCCAATCCCATTCCTGTTCCCAGGGGTTGCAGGTCCCTGTTTGTTTGTCCGTGCCAGCAGCTCCAGCTGGGTCCCCGAGGGGTCGCGGGCAGCCCGAGTGTCCCCGTCACACGCAGGGATCGCTCTGGGGCTCTCCAGCCCGGCCCCCTGTGCTTATGAAACATTTTCATCCTTGCTCTCCATCAGAAAGCAGCTGCATTTGATTATATTTCATCCCCGTGCCAAGAAAGGAATATGTTTTGGAACTTCCGAGCAGCGTCATTTAATTTTCATGAATAGAAGGAGGAGGGAAGCCCCGGCACCCAGCCCTCGCAATGACCTTACCAAGAGAGCCACAAAGGAAACAAAGGCTGAGGGTGGCAGGGAACTTATCCGTGAGCGAATTTCCTTGGTGTTGCACCCACGGAGAGCAATCCAGGGACACGGTTTGGTATTAAAATAGTGGGGGAAAAGAAAGAAATTAAAATAAAACTGATCCTGATTACACAGGGAATGTAAAATACTGCTGTGTTGTAGCAGCCATATATCAGCTGAGCTTACACATCTTCAGCAGTGTGACGACAGCGAGCCATGGCTGCCTGGGCTTTGAAAACCTTGCAGGGGAAAGCAAAGCCTTTGCAGCATTTTTATTAGCATTTATTCCTGGAATAATCCCTGCCAGAATTTTCCACTGTCAGCAAAGAGAAGGCCAAACCAGAAAAGCAGAATGAACCTGTGGTGGTGCAGCCAGGAAACCAAAATTCCCAGGCCTTTCACTGGTGTTGACAATGCTTGCTCATCTCATCCTTCCATTTATATTTTTATTTTAGTAGTCTGAATTCTGTCAATGTGTTCTGTCGAGTACCTGCTGGCTGTGAGGAGGAGATGTTCTCTGGAGCTCAGCCTCCTCGGAAAAGCTCTTTGAGATGCACCAGAGCGAGTTCAGCCACTCCTCCCTGTCCTGCTTCCCAGTGGCATTAATGTTCTCCATGGATTCAGGAGATGTTTAATCCACCTCAGCTTCCCAATGTCTTGATGAGCCCATAATGAGGCCAAAAAGGTCAATCGGAGCTGGAAGGTGGGAAGTGCTTTTCAAATGCATATTATTTTTCTGGCCTGGACTTTTCTGTGAAGTTCTGGAGATGATATTTTGGCTTTTTTTTTTTTTCTCCTTCCCCAGTTTTAAATTGTTATCTTGAAAACGCACAATAGCAAATTTGCCCAAACTTTAGCCAATCGGGATCAGCCCTCCCAGATAATGTAAATACAATTAGTTGATTTAAAGCACATTTCATGTTCTGCTTATCTGCTAAGTGTTTCAGTTATGGCGTTCGTACAGAATGAGTCACTCATACATATTCCTCAAGGAAGAGCCAAAAGATGGAAGGAAAATACAGCCTGAGGAAAAAGTCTATAAAGATTTCTCGCTTTTCTAATCCCTTCTCTCTAATGTTTCTTTGTAAATTTGTCAGATGGGAATGAAATTGCCTCATAACTCTCCAGATGTGAAGAGCATCACTGCACAAAATTACGTACTTGTCAAAGCAAGGGGGAATTTATGTTGGTGTTCCTGAGATGTGATTTTATTCAGTCTATTTCCTTTGTGCACATCACAGCAACTAGAAAGACAAAAACAGCTAGTTTATGTATATCTTCTTTTTTGCCCCCCCCCTTTTTTTTCACCTCTGGTGAATTTTTTAGCTTCTATTTTTCCCTTTTGTTTTCTTATCCCCCTCCCCTCCCTCCTTTTATCTACTGCTTATTGCTAGTGACAGTAAACTTCATCCAACAACACTCTGATGAGAGCAGCTATGATTCTACAGCACCAGGCAGTTCAGACAAGTGCTACAGTAATTTTCCCCATGGAGCACGGGGAAAGGTGTGGCTTCTCTCCTGGTTAGGGAAGATGTTTGTTTAGGAACCTGCAGCGTTTCCTGCAGGCAAGCAAATCATGATTTCAGTTGATATTCTGCTTTATATTCTGGTAATTTCATTTGAATTCTGTGCGTTTTCTCTCCTGCAGTCAAATATTGTGGCCAAACTTATCAAGAACTTCTTCCAGTGGTACCCGAGTGCAGTTTCTTTGTGCTGTTTTTAATGATATTTTTGGCAGGTTTTTGTGCAGTGTTTCTTCCTTTCGTTTAAAGCTCTGGTATTAAACGAAGTCTCAAACACAGGGTGCATAAACCACTCTGAATTCCAGTTCCTGCTGGCCATGACCTTCTTGAGACATTTAAAAAATTTCAGCTCTTTAATCCTCCTGCTTGTGCTCCTCCAAGACACACAGGACGGTTTTAAAGCCGGTATTAACGGGGGCAAGAACAGCGAGCCAAGTAAATGAGATCTTCAGGGCACCACTCGTGGATCTCTGAACCTCTTCTGGAAACTGGGATGGCTCCTCTCACTTACAGGGACCTTCAGGTACAGGATGGGAAGGGATACAGACCCATCAGTGTTCCCTTCTCCCTGTCCCAGCACGGCCCAGTTTTGAAAATCAAATGCCTCCTTTTCTTCTTCTTCTTTTTTTTTTTTCTTCTCTCTTCTTTGTTTCCCTCCTCTCTCTGGTGTTTCCTCTGGAGACTGCTGTTCACTTCCCTACCTGTATTTAAATATTTAAACCCAGCCACATTCTGGGTGCTGAAAGGGTAAATTTGGGGCTGCTGGCACACCAAGGTGGATTTACAAGTAAAAGAAATGCTCTCAGTTATATAAGAGCAGGTGATGTGCTGAGGACGTCAGGATTTTTCAAGGGAATGTTAGATAAAAGTATTTACCTGGACATGAAGTTTTCTGGGAGCTGGCCTGGGAGGTTATAAATAATTGTAATTGTTAGAGTCCAACTTGGTTCTGTCTCTGCTAAGAAAGCACCTGTAGAAATCCATTTGAACTCATTCTGGAACTGGATTTAAGCTGCTGAAACCTCCATCACCGATGAGGAGAACACCTTGGAGGCTCTGGTAGGGCAAAGTCTGTGCAGATCCTCCTGTCTCTTTTATATCTCAGCAGAGCTTCTTGTGTGACCTTCCAGGCACCATCCCCGAGCAGCCAGGGCCAGTCTCTCACAGCAGACAACTCCAAAAATAAACACAGGGTTACTGTGCCCCTCCTCAGCACCCTTGGGCCTGTCCTAACAGGAGAGCCAGTCCTGGAGTGCTCACCGGGACAGAGAGGCTTTGTGCCTCCTGTTGGACTAAAAATTTGAAGTATTTCCTTTTCTTCATCATTATCTGTCCCTGCAAAGTGTCTGCGTGTGAAACAGCGAGTCAATATTAACATCCATCAGCATTTTGTCCTGGGGAGGGTGTAAAACACTGCCTTAGAACGAGGAATGAGAGTTGCTGGAGCCATCCCAGAGGTTTCTCTAGGCAGTTTTCCCTGTGGTGTCTGGGGTATAAAATCATCACGGTGTTGATGGAGCTGGAAGTTGCTCAGAGCAGCCTTGAGAGGCCTGGAGATCCCTTGGAAAAGCAGCAAAGTAAATGGCAAGCCACATATTGTGAAGTAACAAGAAGAATTTTTATTATTGCTTTTTTTCCCCCCCTTTTGTATTTTTCTTACCATTTTGATCAGATGTACATTGTTTATAACCCCTCGTTTAGCGGCCCCAAATATCATTACAACGTCTGCACCATGATCTATGTTTGGTTGTTACCCTTTTAATGGATAAAAAAAGATTTAAGTACTTCATTCTGTTGCATTTTGACAGCTGTTAGCCATCATTTTTCCATTCACCTGCATTTAGCAATCCCATAAAGGGAGGCAATCTCGGAACTAACAAGAGCTGGGCACTGCAAGGTGATAATTCTGTATCACTTTGGCCTATAAATACCTGCCAGGCTCGGGCTGAGTCAGCAGTCTGTAACAAAGTGGCAGCCGTGCCCTTTTATCTGTGTGAGTGTTTCACAGCAATTGGACTATCAGCCCCTGCAGTGAAAATCCATAGTATCGATCAGGCTATTTCTCCACTGTAATTCTTTTGTAGGAAATCCCTGATGACAAATTTTATCTGCACCACTTTTTGATTGCTGCTTTGATGTAAGCGATCTCCAAGGGCAGAGTTAAGCTCCTGGCCGTTCCACGTTATCAAGCACCAGCTTTATTTACTGAAACTACACTTGTGGTCACCAACCAAAATAAAAAAGGGAGAGAGAAGGAAAGGAGGAGGGGGAGGAGGCTGAAAATTAAGAGCAAAATAATATTTCAGGGAGTGGGAGCAAGGGGGTGAAATCACTTGTATTGGCTGCTGGGTTGGTGAGTAAAAGCACGTCCTGCATTAATAAATGCACAAACAGGAGAAATCTGTTTGGATAAAAATGTCTGTGGGACACGGGGCTGTGTGTGGCCGGTGGGTTGGGCTTGGAGCTGATCCTGCAAGCTCCTGTAATGGGAACGGTCCCCCCAGGACCCTGCTGGGAGCTCAGCAGCGGGCAGGGGTGATCCCATCCCGTTCCCAGTCTGGTTTTATTCAGGGCAGACGTCTCAGGCCGCTCAGGGTTTGCTGTGGTACTCAGAGCTGAGGTGGCTCCCGGCTCTGCTCACACACGGGCTCGGAGCAGACACCAACACAAAGCTCCAGGTACAAACCTCTGGCAGAAATCTGACCACAGCAGAAACTCGCGTTCGTGGTACCACCCTGGGGATGAGCTGATGCTCTTTTACTCCAGATTTAACCTGGAAACCCTCCCAAAGGAAACACTCACAGATTTGCAGTGTTCCTCAGCCGAGTGAGGCTGGAGAGCCTCGGATATTGCAGAGCATAGAAATGTGCCATTGTTGGGAATTCAAAGTTTACTCCAGCTTTGATTTCAGTGCAGGCTATTGTGTCAGCAGAGTTATTACAGATTATCCCTCGGACAGGCAGGTTTCTCATTTCTGCATTGCTGCTGAATGAAGCCTTAACTCCTGAGCCCTCGGGGAGGTTTTTTTGTGCCGTAGCACATCGGGGTTGCTCTCTCTGACTCTGCAGAGATGTTTGCTCTCTGCTGAAGTAATGCAGCATGAAGCAGGGAAATGATGTCTTCTGTTTTCCTGCAAAGCCCTGAGTCACTGACGTGTCCCAGACACGGCACGTGCAGCCCAGAATTACTTAGGAAAATAGTCGAGCTCCGCTTTGGGGTTTGCTCACCCAAAGCATGTAGAGCACAAAACTAAAAATAGCCTGCATAGCAATGAGATCTCCATCAGGAAATATCTGTTTGTACTGCTGGGCTCCCGCCTCTGCCTGTGTCACTCTGCTCAAATTCAGCCGCCTAGAAAATATATATCTTTGCCTGGAAACATATATCCAGAGGTGTGTGTTTACTGAGCAGCAGATATTGGATTAGGCATGGAGCCAGTCCAATTTCATGACTACACCTTTGAAAAATTGTCTGATTAACACTGAGAGGAATAATTGTATGTGAAAGGAATAGTAAACATTCCCCACTAGAATGGATTTTCAGCAAGTAATGTGAAATACCTTGTCCGGTCAGAACCCTGTCCCAACAAAGGCACTTCAATCATTTTCTTAAGCAATAGCTCAGATTAAATAGATTAAGAGTGAGTAATTATTGAGAATAATTGGGATTGTTTGGGAGAAACTATTTTGGCTTTTTATATGGTTGAGAACATTCCAAGACTGAGTAAGTTCAAAGTTTGCAAATTTGATTCATAAAAGTGGAATCATAAAACCCACAGAGAAGACAATAAGATTTCCAGGGGGAGTTGAATGAATTTAAAAATCAATGAAATCCTTTATGTAAGTTTTATGCACTACATATCTCTACCCAAGATTTTGGATATAATTTAGTGAACCAAATTCAAAGCATGCAGTTTAAAAATCTGTTGTTATGATTGGTGAATTACCATAAATCCCAAAGCAGTCTTGCCCTGTGCTTGAAAGGCCGACATTTGTGACAGGATTGACCATCAATGGGTGGGATCAGTCTCAGGATGGACTGGATGCTCCTGGGGGCCTTTCCAACCTCAGTGATTCTGGGATTCTTTGTTAGAGCCTCACATGTCAACTTGGAGGTACCAGTATTTGAAAAAACAGGTGACACAGATGGTTTATAAATTACTTGGATTTATTTAATTTATGTTTTATTTTTAAATTTACTCCTGATGGAAGGCGCCGAACTGACACCAACAGAATCTCCTTTGTGGGTGAGGTACGGACAGGTGCTCACTCCAACCCGTGTCACTGAAAGCACTGAGCAGCCACCCAGTAAAAATGATTTCCAGTTCCTCCTGCTGTGGGCTGGACTGGGACCAGTGCCCTTGGGAGAGTCTGGATCCCATTAACAGCTCCCTAAGGCAGCCAGTCCCAGCCTGTTCGGTTGTTCTCAGTGCACCCAAAGAGCTTGCCTTCACTCTCCTTTATTTCCTTTTTTTCCTTTTTTTAACTACTTAAAATTAGCGGTGGGGAGGTATTGAAATACTCAATTTGCAGTTTCCCTGTATCTCCAATACCACGTCTAGAGGAGCAGCTTTCATTTGCACTGGGAATACCTCCTGCTGAAATGAAATTCTCTTTTCTCAGTCCTTGGTGCCGTGTCTGTCACTGACGGGATTTGCACACCTGGACCTCCACAATCAGGGAGGGCTGCCCTGACTCTGCCAGGCAGGACATTACAGCACGGAATCTTCTGATTCCTGGGATATATTCTATCTTCTGGGAGGACATTAGGAGTGAACCAAATAGGAAATGAGCCATTAGATGCTAATTTCTACCTGCAGAATACCTCTCATTAGATTTTCTATACCAATTCTATTTTTTATTATTATTATTAATCTATTCTCAGAAAAAAAAGTACAGAAATACTTGGCATTTTCCTCAGGGCTGGCACCGCGTGTGTCTGTCTGGTACCAGCCCTGATGCACCTCGTAGCAGGAGAGGGCAAAGCCTGGACTCGGTGATCCTGGAGATCTTTTCCAGGGCTAAATGACTGTGTGCCTCTGAGGAGAGCTGGCAGGGAAGGAGAGGGCAGTGGTGGGGCTGCAGCTTCCCCGGTGGGGTGGTTTGTGAGTTCTCAAAGTGCCCTGCTCGTGGTAGCAGAAAGGACGACAATGAATACTAAAATGCCAGCCCTGTGCAGCAGCCCCCCAGTGCGGGGTTGGCCACTTCATTTGCACATTTTGAGGCTAAACCAGGCTCTGCTGCACCTTTGGGACTCCTCCTGTGAACAAAAGGCGTCAGCTCAGGGTGGTTTGTGACCCACCACCTGCCTGGCTCACCTCTGCATTAAAGAGAGTGCTGGAAATTTTCACTCCACTTTCTTCTCCAAATTTCTGGTGCTTTGGGGCAAATTCAGCGTTTTCATTAACATTTCAGATAAGTCTGGAAGGAGCACAGACATTAATGCAGATTACAGGCCAGAAATGCTAAGCAGCAGCAGCTTCCTTTGATCTGCTGAGATATGTCAGTGGTAAATATTTCTGCAGCCCTGAAAATCAGCAGCATGGAGCCCTTGTCCGGATAAATGGGAACCCAGCCATCCTGGGAACTCCTGTTGTCCTGCAGTGCCCTTCCAGCACCGTGGTTTGGGGCTGAACTCCCCATTTTGGCAGGGTTAGCAGATAACACCACCCCACACCTCCGTGTGTGAGCAGATCCCCTCAGAGGGACTCATTTCAGGGCATGTTTGCATCTTAAACTGCCGTGTTCTCCTGCAGAAATGCACCAGCAGCACTTCCCAGAGGAGGGAATCACACCTGGATCCCCTTTTCCACCTGAGTGCTCCCACCCTGGAATCTGAGTGGGCATTGATGCTGTTATTCAGCTTTAAAAGAAAGAGCTTGAGCCCTTCTCTCCTACACCAGAAGTGGTTCCCGAGCAGGAGAGAGCAGGAAAGGACAGGAATATTATTCCTACAGGCAGGATTTATCCTATTTATTGCCTCATTTCCTGGACTGAGGTTTCTGCTCTTCCACTGTGGTTTTGGCCCTGTTCTCAGGGCTCTGGTTCACCCCATATCCTTTATAGAATGTTTAAGTGCCTGGCCAATGCATGATTTTACTAGAATTGTCTCAATTTAGGCTTCAAAATTGAATCCTTCCTTTACAAGGACCTCGAGATTAACAATGTTCAGTGGTGGGCTCGAGATGTGGGATATTATTCAGCTGGAATTTACAGCTGGGATGCTGCTCATGTTCAGGTCTCTGACTTACCCCTGAAAAGTGAAAGAATGGGTTAGAAACAGTATTTGTGTAGATGTTTCCTTCCTGATGGTCTTTCCTGTAGAGAGAAAAGGATTCCTTTGGGCACAAGGGCATTTACCTGGGGAAAACCAAAACTGTGGGAATGAATCTCCCAAGGAATCGATTCGACGAGTTGGTGAGGTTTTCCCCTTTAAAACCCTGATGATATTAATTAGAATTGTAAACCGCATGTCTGGTTTCATCAGACCTGTCTCCCACCATCAAACAAACACAGTCTAATGTCAAATTATTGAAGTCTCCCAGCTGCCGGAAATTCCCCTTCCCGGCTCCGAGTGTTTTTCCTTCACCACAAAATAACAAGCGAGTCCCCGGTGTTTGTAGCAGCCCTGCAAGTGCTGTCTGTAAAAGTCATGTCATAACCTCAATCAATCACTCAGCACTGGCCAATGCTGGGCTAGATGATCCAGAAATCCTCCTGACTGGGATTATCCTGCAGGAAATAACACGGTGCTGCCAGACAGCAGCAGCGAAATACTTCAGAAAGAGCCCAAACAACCAGAGGTGCCCAAGTGGTTCCTTCCTGGAGCTTCTGGGGTGCATCCATCTCCACATGTGCCACAAAGTGCCAGCTGGAAGCTGGCTGGCAGGGTGGCACTTGGAGAATTTCATCTTTCTCTGCTTGCCCATGAAAATATTAAATTTTCTGGACTGGAACATATTTCAGCAGTTAATCCATCTGTTATGGAGGAGCAAAATGCCACTGGCCACTTAGAGCCATGCAGAACACAGCCTGTAGATCCTAAGCCTCCTTAGACTGGAGATTCAAAATTTATGTGTCTGCCAGTCAAGATATAATAAAATGCAGAAACATGCTTGTAAAAAGAAATGTGATATTTACTGTTCAGCCATGTAATATCTTCTACTTATACATCCCCCTTGAGGATATCTCAATGTTATTGGTAGAGTAGTTTCCTTAGACATGCTCCCTTTTCCTCCTTTTTGGTTCTCCTCTTCCTTTTTGTTATTTTCTCTTCTCTTTTTTAGAAATTTTCTAATTCTCTTTGGAAAACGCCAACCCTTATATTGCAATACTAGAAATTAGTAAGGCTTGAGACTTAATAGTGGGTTTTTTTAAATTAATTTGTGATTTAAAGCTGAAGAGCAGTTTGGAGTGTGTAAGTTTAAGACTGTGGAGGATTTAGATTTGAGTTATTTGAGCCAGTCTGAGCACAGCCTCCATGGACATCCACCCTCACTAAATCAACACAAGCAAAGGCAGAGCTGGGGCCTTTCTGTGTTTTCCTGCTGATTTCAGTCAGCAGGGTTCTGGCTGTGTTTTCCAGGCAGACTTTGGGAATCCCAGACCTCTCACCTGCAGGTAAATGGCCGAAGGAGAGGTCAGGCAGCTGTGTCCAAAGGGGAATACAGCTCTGGGTTTCAAATGCCCCGAAGGTGTCTCTGTTATCCCGGTGTACAGGGCGCTGTGTCCATCTGTCTGTCCGTGCACCCCTATTCCAGGGCTGAAAGGAGGCCAGCTCCAGGTCCCTGAGGAGCCACCAGGGTGCTTTGTGACAGTGAAACTAAAATCATTCCATGCTGCCTGTTGGTGAAAGAACAGAGAATACACCCTGCTGCACGCTGTAACTTCAGGTCTCTTTGCTTTTATCACTTCCCTTGCTTTTATGATGTGTGCAGTGAAAAAAAAAATCTCTTGTGAATGGAAGTTGAAGTTTGCCTGCGAGGGTTATGAAATGTGGAGGCAGCACGGGCCCCTCTGCTGCACCTAAAAGGTGTTACCTGTGTGGTCAGCAGCTGGGCTGCCCTCCCCTGAAAACCACCTCCATCCCAATTTATCCAACGCTTTGGGGAAATCCCTGTGCTGGGCCGAGGAGGAGGCTGTGGATCCACTCCTGAAGCTCCACGGCTCTGTGCAATGGAGGAGATGCACTGCTCCTGCAGCTCCACAGAGGGCTACACCGTATGCCAGATTTGTTCCATGAATTTCTCTCCTCTCATTGCCTTAAGCACAATTACAAATACATTATGCAGTGTGAATTTTCACCCTTTTTTAGCATTCAGTGGTGCTGCGAACCACCAGCCTTTCCCCTCAGTGTACCGGGTTGAAATTAGAGCATTCCCCAAATATCCTGCTGCCTGTGCCATCCCACCATGACCCACAGAGGGGACGCCGCCACCAAATGCTTCCCCTGATGGGCTTTAGTCAATCACATCCATGAGATCTTCCGCCCTCAGCTCTCAGAGGGGTCAGGAATCCGCGCTGAGCTGCTCCCGGGGCAGCACACAACGAGCTGCTGCCAGAGAGAGCTCTCGATTTTCAACTGGGGGAAAGCTGTGATGGACAAAACACCACAGACCAGCTCCATTTATCCATGGAACACGCTTCTCCCTCCTCCTGGAGGGGCCCTGGCTGCTTTGTTCAATGTGGATTTTTGGCAGCAGGCCCTGCCCGGCCCCAGCGCCATGCCGAGCAGGCCAGGCTGCGCCGGCCTCTGCTGCCTGCAACAGAATTTGACAGAAATTTAGCAAAACTTGAGAGGCCGTGATCAATTCTGACAGCGTCCTGCTCTGCTCAATATTCTCTCTGGAGTGCCTGGAACCAAATGCCAGTGCAGAGCATTTCTCTCCGAAGTTCAAGAGGGGAGATGTAAACACAGGCCGTAAAAGACCTGCATGTCTCCAGCTTGTAGGGGTCGTAATTCTTCCCAGCAAAGTTACCTTTCCTGTTTCTATGAATTACTCTTACATTCTTGTAAGAGATACGGGTTGAGGTATTTATGGTGCATTCAATTCTGCTATCATTGATTTACTGGACTAAACCTGCTCCAGGATATGATGTAAAGCCCCTAATTCCAAAAAACTCTTACATCTCGGCGAGAACAGCGTTTTCTGCCCTGTTGCCCTCCAGCAGATGACCAACGGAGATAAACAGAGGGCACTCCACTCTCGGTTGCAATGTGCTTGGTGATGTGAAGGAATCAATCAGACAAAAGCAGATTATTAGAGTGTCTGAGAGAGATCAAACATTGCTGGCATCTTCACCCACACACGGTTGATTTACAGGCAAGCTGATAAAGTGCTGCAGCTCACTGTCAGAAGTACATGACAGCTCCTCTAGCTCTATGGATAAATTATTGCTGAAGCCCATGATAACATTTCTCCACCTAGCAACCAAACATAACAGGATGTGGCTTTTAGTACTCGGAGCCAGAATGATACAAAGAGAAAACACAGAAACTCTTCAGGCAGGGAGGCAGCGCTCAGGGAAGGCGGGCAGGGAGGGATTTTCACACACACACACGAGGGGGGTGTGTCTGTCCTGGCTCTGCTGGTGGAAAATTGGCCAGGTTGGAGCCCTGGACATGCAGATCCACTGCCAAAAAGCCTGGGATGGCAGGCAGGGGGTGTGGGCAGAGCCCTGGGGTGGGTGCTGGGGCTCAGACCCACAGCCAGGAACCCCCATGGGAAATATCAGACGTTCCCTTTGGCTTGGAAAGGCACCAGCAATAAATAAACCCATCCTGCTTTGAGAAAAGGCAAATCAGAATAATTCGATTATTTGGGAGACAGTGCTAAAGAAAGATGCGGTTCAGATATTCTCTTTATTTTTATCTGGTGGCTTATAAAATAATAACTGATATAATCTGTTAAATATTGCATCATGGCTATTAGACATTGGGGCTGTGCTCAAAAATTAAGTTGGGTTAATTAGAGCATGTACTATGTGCCTATAAAAGACCAAATCAGGCTCTGTCTCGGGAGCCAGACGTGAGTGCTTTTCAAAAACTGAGAATGTGACCCTGACAACTTAAAATCTAAAGTACATTGAAAGTACTCACAGGTTAGAGGTTCTGCTGCCTCAGACGCCTTTCATAAATTCTCTTGCTTTGAAATGCACTTCCTTATTTAAATTTTTTTTCTCTTTGTTGCTCTATCAGAAGTCATCCCACAGAAGAGTAGGGAAATGAATATGGAAATAACTGTATGAAAGAAATTATGGAACCTGTTTATCTGTAGTGTTCTGCCAAATGAACAATCAGAAAATGTGAATCTCTTTTTTTTTTCTTTTCTCCCTGCGGCTTTTTCAGTTACAAGAATTTAGCAAAGGTGAGAGGTAAGTGAGAAATTCTGAGATGTAAAAGATGTAATTTGATGAGATCCCTGAAGTAATTCCTTATATTATTTGTTAGTTTGTCATACGAAGGGCTCGGTGTTGTTTTTACGAAGGGCTTGGTGCTGTTTATCTGCAAACAGACCTAAGCCCAGTTTGCATTTGGAGATTTTGGGGGTTTCTTTGGTGCCTGCTGTGATGGGAGCTGGCCCCAGCTCCTGGGCTGCCCCAATCAACCCTTTGCTCTGTTAATTGCTGCCCAGCTCACACCTGAGAGGGAGGAGGGATCTGCCTGGAACATTCTCCTCACTCATAGCCATGGTCCTGGTGGATTGCTTGGAGCAGCCCTTCCCTTTCTGCCTGCCCAGGGCAAGGGGGGGTTCTGTGCTTGGTTGTCACATTTTAAAATCCCCGTCTCACTTTGCCACCCCCTCTCGTGCTCCTCCAGACGCGTTACAGGACAGTTTCTGTGGGACCTCACGCGGAGGATTTGCCAGAACAACTCTTGTAAAAGCCAACAGAAATTGCGTGGCTTAATCCTCGTGTGCTGCATTGAAAAATTACCCATAAATATTTCACCATTATGTTTTATTATTACAGTCAAATTTGTTTTATGTACTTATTATTTAAGGGATAATAGGGCAGGTGTCCCATTTTATGAGGCAATAATCTGGTTCACGTTGGCTCCATAGTTTATCCCTCCCAGAGAGCTGCATTATCGCCAAGGGACACGGGGAGCTTGTCTTATTACAGTAATAATAATAATAACACCTTCTATTCCTGCAGCACCTTTCCTCTAGAACCCAAAGCATTTTATAAATCTGATTTGATTTTTGACAACTGGGGTCATCTCAAGGATTATTTCAATCATGCCAGCTCTGGAGTGAGGACGGAGACCAGACTTTAAAGCACCAGGTGTCCTGCCCTGGATGTCTGGAAACCCTTGGTGTTTGTCTCTGCCTCACTCAGGTATCTGGGAGTGCAGGGGACGAACCCCAGGTGTTGCTGGATGTCCCTGGCTGTGGTACCACGGGTTCAGGTACTCTGGGAGTGGAACATGATCCCCTTTAATTCTGAGATCCACCAGAAAGCTGCTCTGGGGAGCTGGGCTGCAGGCAGGGACAGCCTCACGTGCATGGAAGGTTGGCTTCAAGCCAGATCCAAGGGGAGGGATGGATTCCCAGCCCTCCATCAGGCAATGCTCCCTCTGCAGATGATTTGGGTGATGTGGCCCCAGCACGGCCAGGATGACTGGAAATGCCGGGACACACAGGTGCTGCTGGCAAGAGGAACCAGCCTGAATCCCCCTGTGCAGCTCAGCCGTGCACTGCTGGGGGTTGTGCTGGTAAATTAGCTCAGTTTGAGGCTGTATACATTAGATCTATATTATGTGGAGAGATAAATTAGATGATACACTGGGTATTAGTTATATATATGAGATACTGGTTATATGCACTGTATGAGTTATATATATCAGATATTGGCTATATGCACTCCATTATATATATATCAGATATTGGCTATATGCACTCTATTATATATATATTAGATATTGGTTATATGCACTCTACTAGTTATATATATCAGATATTGCCTATATGCACTCTATTAGTTATATATATCAGATACTGGCTATATGCACTCTATCAGTTATATATATATATCAGATATTGGCTATATGCACTCTATTAGTTATTTTTATATATATATCAGATACTGGCTATATGCACTCTACTAGTTATTTATATATATATATCAGATATTGGCTATATGCACTCTATTATATATATATTAGATATTGGTTATATGCACTCTACTAGTTATATATATCAGATATTGCCTATATGCACTCTATTAGTTATATATATCAGATACTGGCTATATGCACTCTATCAGCCCTACTCAGGCTGCTGATTTTCCTGAACACCAGGGTGTAAAACGGAGGCTGTAAAACTGAGGGTGCCTGCAGTGTCAAGCACCAGCGTGTGCCCACTCCCAGGCCCTGGAATGAGACACCGAGCCTTGCTTTTCCCTGGATGAGCTGACCTCTCCTGGTTGCCTTGTGCTCTCAGCCCTTCAGCCAAGAGACCCCAGGAATGATTTCAGAGCTCGGCATTCCAGGTTCTCCCTCAGAGCCAGCCCCTCCCAGGGAAGCATTCTCAAACTGAGAGGAGGTTTGCATTTTATTAAAAGTAAAAAGAGGATTTACCTATAAATATTGCTGGGTTTTTGCTTCTGCTCTTGCTTCTCTTTCAGATTTTTTTCTTCTTTTTGTTCTCTTTCTTTCCAGAAAGGCAAAAAAAAACTGGGATGTTTGGCTGCAATGTGAGTATCTAATAATTTCCAGTAATAGAAGTGGTTTATTTCTACTTGAAAGTTGAAGCCAGCTCTGATGAAGTTATATATTCTTTGATTAAATAAGATATATAAGGCTGAGTCTGCTCTCTTAACATCCCAGAGCCACAAGGGCTTTAGCTACTCAGAGGCTGTGTTACTCATTCCTCCCTTATTCACACTCCCAGGCTGACCTAAAAAACTTTCCCAACTAATGCCTGACTGAAATTGCCAGATTTCCACATGAAGTCAGGATTTTACAATTTGAATTTTCCCCACGGGGAGGAAAAGAAATACCTTTACAAGAAATTTCCAGAGCTTTTCTTACTTGCATCTTGCATGATTCAGCATTCTCTGAATTTCTCTGCACCCCGATTTTCCCGTGTTGGAGGGAAAAGGACCAATTTCTGCCACCTTCATAGCAGATCAACCAGATATTTAAAATATTAGTGCTTAGGTCTGCCAGTAGCTGCTTAAAAGGATTTTTATGAGTCCTTACCTGTGTTTGTGAGTGCCTAAACACCTCCAAATGTTTCATCTCGTTACACTTTGTATTGTGGTGAAGGGATAGTGCTTTCATTAGATCCATCAGCCATTCACAAAATATAGCCCTGTGCCACATTTACATCAGGAAAACAAATCATAGTGTGCCTCAACTTTCCCCCATTAGGAGCTGAATGGATGTCTTGCCTCACCCAGGCAACGGGAGATGTCAAAAGTTCATTGGATTTACGGATTACAAATCACCAGTTGTCTCTCAAGCATTGTGCAAATTATCAAACGTTGTTTTATGGCACCGAGGGAACTGCCTGGGCAGGGATTCAGGCGTGTGCTGAAGCACCTTGTTGACTTCAGCATCTAAATATCTAAAATGAACATTTTAAACGAGAACAAGAGACGCGCCCTCCTCCTTCCTGGACCAAAGTGTAGCTCACTCCCCAGTCTCCTCCCTCAAGAAATATTAAAGTCTGTCCAGGGGCTCAGCACATCAGCTCCTCACATTTGGAATAGCTGCATCTAAATTGCCTCTTTTCATTTATTTGAGTTTGTTGGTGAGGTTTTTTGCTTGCTTATTGCAAAATGTCACGTTTTCATAACTTCCAGAAAGTTCATATTGCAAGGAAAAAAAAACAAGTTGCATCTGCCTCATTATATTAAAATGTTAACATTTCTAATATTTCCTAATGGCACCACTATAAAGCAAACGTTGGAATGAAAAGTTCTGTGCCAAAAGTGGAGCCTAGAGACAGTTAATGGGAATGTGTTCCTTGGGTGGCTCAGGGTTTGCTGTGGGGATGTATAGATGATTATAGAAAATTGGTTCCATTATTCCCCCAATTACAACGTGTAAAGTCATTTTACCCTGCGCTGATGGCAGAATGGGGACCAGGCAGGTTACAGTGAGAAATAACGATGCAGCTTTTGGGTTGATTTTGTATTTTCTTCTTTCTGTGTTCCTGCCTGTTTTTTATGCAGGGTTACCCTTTGTCATCTGGTTGTCATTGTTTTAAAAACAACCCAGACACATCCTGGGGGGCACGTCCCACAAACACCCCCATTCCCGTGGCTTATGGACTGGTGAAGGTGCCGTTCCTAAATGGGTTTTTTTTCCACGTTCCTAAATATTGGGGTTTTTTTTTCCCATGCCCAAGTGTTCAAACTCAGCTGAAACCACCGCACAGAATCAGGGGTTTCGAGGCTGTGGATGAGCTGTGCGGTGCCTGTGTGATCAGCACTGCAATTCCGTATTCATGAGGAAGTTAAAGATGAAGTATAGTGTAAAGTAGCTGTTGCATTCGTGCTTTATTATCTTGAACCGGTAATTGAATAGCTGCTAAGTGCCGAGTCCTGAAGGGAAAACCCACCCCGTGGAGTTCCTTGGCGCTCTTTTATGCTCCAAGAGTTCATCCATCCAGCCTAATTTATGAAATTCCTTCGTGCTCTGGCCTTCCAAAATTCGGCCGAATGTGTTTCAGATGCGATGTCTCTGTAATAATCTCTGCTTTATGGCAGCAGAGGAGGAGGGCAGCGCATTTCCACGAGTTCTCGCTGTTGTTATCTCTCTGAACACGCAGCCCAGACAAAGAACCCCTGGAATGCAATATCCACCATTGAGAGAGAGACGGCGACTTCTGACTGGTGATCAGAATCCAAATGTCCCGAGTGTACAGGGGTTTTGTAGGGTTTTACTTGTAGGGCACTTCCATAGGGTTCTATTGTTGGTAACCATTTCCCACTGGTTACACATTCCTCATGACATCACATCACCTGGTAAAAGTTTCCCAACATATTTCTTGGTCACCTCTTGCCCTGGGAGCACTTACCTTGTGTCTGTCTCTCCCAAGCCTTCTGTGTGATCAGGCCTAAGATACCAGGTCCCTTTATGGGTTCCATTGTGCTCTCTGGCTTATTCCCCATAATTTCAAAGCAAGGGCAGTGCTGATGCCACTGCTCTGTGCTGAACTTTGCAAGCAGAAAACCCTTCTCCCATCTCAGCTCTGGGCAGCTGGCACAGACCTAAAGTTTAGCTTTTCTATTTTTCACATTCTGTGCTGTTTAGTGTGCAGTTCTGGGTTCATACTCAGGGTTGCTGAGCTCTCTGCACAGAGCAGGGACACAAAACAATTCCTTTCCAGGGACCAAGGACAAATTTGAGCCCCAAGAGTGGAAACAGCAGTGAAGGCAGAGAGGGAACAAGGAGGATGGAGCTTCATCAGCTGGAGCTGGAATTGGACAATGAACTCCAATGTGCTGAGGGACCCAAACCTATCAAAGTGTGAGGCCTGGTGCCCGGGATCCATTTTGTGCCCATTTGTGGGTTTGACTTGGGTGTAGCCCCGAGCTCTTGCACTTCCCAAGCTGGATCCTTTTAATTAATACCTTTTTATTCTTCTGCTCTCTCTAGCCTCTGTTCCAGGTCAGCCTTCCCAAGCCTGACCCTGTCCCCAGCCCAGAGCTCTGAGTGTCACATCCAGCGCTTCCTTGCTGCTGCCCTGCTCTGCTCTCCTGGCTGCACACAAACCCAGAACGTGGAGCTTTCCCAACACACTTTTGTTGCCTGTGGAAATGGGAATTCCCAGGAATGTTGTCCTGGGAAATATAAACAGCCTGGAGCTCAGCAATGGACAAATTCATGGCCAAAAACATTGACAGAAACAAAAAAAAAAACTCCCCATAGTCACAGAAGGTCTCCAAGAGCTTAGGGTGGATCCATGGCCTTCCAAACTGCTGGATGCTGTGAGAATTGTGGGATTTGGCTCGGCTGGGCTGCCTCCTTCCTGCACCAAAACTTCAGCGCAAAGAGAAAATGAAAATTTCTTTCTTCAAACATACTTAATTGCTTTCAAGTTTTGGCATTTCTGTCACTATTGGATTTCCAGGGCATCCCATGGTAATGATTAGAACTAAGCAAATACCTCAAAATATTTTCCATGAAAACTCTTTTGAATAAAACATTGAATAGCCTTCAGCTGTGTTCACACCCCTTTCATATTTGCTTTCTCTGAATATTCCAGTGACTGATTTATGGGCAGAAATGTTAACTGAAACAGCAATTTTTAAGAGAATGTTGCATAACATTTATGGAAAGCAGATTTTAAACATGGATATAGTATCTAAATGCAGCTTGGTTGGAGTAGAAAGAATACCAGGTGATTTAGTCCCTCCAATCTGAGAAATCATCTCAGCATCCAGAAGTGCAGAGACCACAAACAAAAGGAGGCTCTGTCCACCAGAAAGAGCAAAACGAGGCTCAGATGCAGCAAAGCTTAGGAGGCACCGGGTGAGTTCTGGAGAAATGCCTGAGCAGCGATTGTGTCCAGCTCCTGTGGACAAAAACACCTTCATAAATCTGGCCCTGACTCAAAATAAATGTTGGATATTGAACACGTTTGAAAAATGTGAAAGTAACTCCAAATGAATTGTGAAGAGGAGAAGAGACTGAGCTGGCTGAACTTCAGCTGTGCACTCTGAGAAAGTTGATTGGCCTCACTGATGATCCAGGAGCCTTGGCTGCTTCGTGGAGATGTCATTGTCACAGAGCAAATATTTGCATGTTGCTCTTCAACATCGTTAGTTTTGTTTTGGAAGGTGAGTCATTAAGACCCAGGTTTGAGGAAGTGTGCAAATATTGCACATCTCATTTCCATCTGTGACTAATTTGTGCATAAATCAGGTGAGGCAGCTCCTGGCTGACCATTCCTGGCATCCTGGGATGTGCTCACAGGCCACTCACACTATCAGCTGCGGTTCAAAAAGAAATTAATAATAATTAGAAAAAAAAAATTAAAAAGAGCTGAGCAAAGCTTTAAAACTCAATTTTTGCATATGAAGCTCTTCTCCATTCTGTAGCGTGTTCCAGGGAGAGAGAGCTCTGCTGGTACAAGGAACTTCGACAGATCCGCATTATTCCCCTCGGAGTGCGAAAATATCTTCATGCCATCTCGGAAAAAACCTCATTTAAATGCTCTGTGAATGCAGCCCTTCCCAAAGGCCACGATGTAGTCATGTATTTTGGATGATCTGCAGCTAGAAAAGCGTGCAGCTAATGCACCCATCTCACCACAGGGAAGACTGAAACAAAACCACCAAAAAAAACCCGGAGAGAGAAGCTGAAAGGCAACCCCCAGCCTCTAACCCAGATTCCTGCTTTGAAATAAAGATGGTCTGAGGATGTTCCTGTTCCCCAATCCACCGCCAGACACGGTTTGTTCTTTAAAAATGAGGAGCCAGAGTATTTTCAGAGGGACACTCACACTCCATTGTGCCTTTCTCACCTCCTGATTAACTCTCTAAAATATCCTTATCAAGTAGCAGGGCTGGAGAATGATTTATGTTCTCTTTCTCTGAGAATGGGAGAATTTCCAATGATAAAAATTACCAGCAGATATTCGAGGAGCTTTCCCCAAGAAGTTCAGGTTGAGATTCTCCACCACCATATCTTCTGCATGGAGGATAAATGAACACACTTTCGTTTCCCTTTCTTCCCTAAAAAATCATTTATTTACCCTCCTGCCATCACATGCTAAATTAAGTCACATCTTTCTTTTATTAAGAAGACAGCTTTTTTTCTGAGCTTCTTAAACTTTTCTAAATTTTCTTATCACAAACACTGCTCATTTTGTTTCTTATCCAGAGACTGATAACAGGGTTTCTATAAAAATGAACATTCATGATCAAAGAGCAACTCTGTATCATAAACAAATTACAACAACTGGGCATGCTTTGAAATAGCTTAACCTAATTAAGCTCAAACACTTTCGCAAAAGCTTTAAAAAAATGGGTGTAATTGGAGCTCCGTTCAGGTTCAGCTGACTTCATATTTTTAGTTTGGTTGGCTTTTTTTTTTTCCCTTTTAGAGCTTTGCATAAACAAAACATTTTGACAGTGTTGCCTTCCTGGGAAAAAAATGTTGGTGGTGCTGAAAATTCAGATTTCCAAATGAAACACAGCTCTAATTGCTCACTTTTGCAGCTCTGGGGATGTGTGTGAGATGTGCCAAAAGCAGCCACGAGTGCCTGTGACGGTGGCACTCGGGTGCCACGAGGGGCAGGGGTGACTGGAGCTCCTGGAGGGGACTGGAAATGCAAATTGTTGTATTTTTCTTTAAAAAAAATCAGTTACAAGGGAGGTTTTGAGGATTAAAATGGAAATCCCAGTGGTTTTCCCCTGTTAAACCCCACTGTGTGTGGAGAATGTGCAAGGGTTGGTCCAGCCATGGATTTCTCCATTTTTTCCATGGTTTGTTGTTGGCTCCTTGTGGAAAATTAACTTTATCTGACACTCAGCTTTTCTTATCTTATTTCTCGTCTCACTCTCTTCCCTCACTTTAAAGGTGTTGTAAAAATCTTTTTTTCAGGTATTTATTGATTATAAACCTCTGAGCCACATGGATTGATCACCCCATCAAATCTGATTCCAGGTATTCCATATAATAAATATAACAATAAATATGATATATGATATGATATG
>VXBU01012197.1:0-20554 GCA_013400315.1 Bombycilla garrulus
ACTATAACCTTTTCCTAGAAAAAGAAAAGTATTTTCAGTTTTTCCCCCAAGTTCCTAATGAAATGCAACTTTTTAAACTTTCTAGCACAGAAATTCTATCAATAATTAATTAATAAGCCTTCCTGCAAGAAGTAGCTATCTATGCCTCACCATAAGATATAAAATAAACATCCTGGTCACTGTCTGCTGGAAAGATTATCTTATTTTAAGATTAGTTTTCCCTTCCTCCATAGTCTGTTCCCAACATTTCTATTGCCATTCTTCATGTATTAAGTACAAAACATGAGTCTAATATTATTAAATATATGAAATGCAAACTACTTTTTTATTATTATCTCAAAATCTGTCCTGAGAAGTATGATTTTCTTCTGAACAAAAGACTATTTGTGTGTCAGGATTATTTGTCTATTATTTGTCTATTTCAAATTTAATGTTCCTATAATTCATTGATATATTAGAGCTCTTAAAAAATAAGCAAAAAATATTATAATAGAAAGTACAGATAAAAAATATATATTCTTGAAATAAAGTTCCTTGAACTTCATTATCTTTCCAGCAGGAAGAATACCTGAAACACAAGCTGAATTTTGCCAAAAATCATACAATTGTAACAATACCAGTTGTAGTGCTTTGTTTACTTTCCACAAATGAAACTTTCATTCTTTCCCTGCCAAGGGAAAATTAAAATTCTTTACAAGTCTGAATAAAATATGTTTTGACAATGCAACAACAAATTCTGGTAACAAATTTCAACTGCTCATCATAGCTGTTGTTTTATAATAAATATAATGTCACAGTCGCCTCATATACAACATATGGAAACCTCATCTCATCTTTAAGTTGGTAGAGAAAAACACAAGAAAGGGAAAAAAGTTTCCAGAATTTTTGACTCATCTCATGAAAGCTTCCTCTCCACATTGTTGTAGAGATCAAGGAAATACTTGCAGTTGTGGGCTGTAAATGCACACATTATATATGGGTAAACCTGCAGCAATGGATTGCTATGATAATTCTGGTAACTGCAGCAGAGGTAGTCCATACTTCTAACATTCTGTAGTATGGCTAGTGGAATTTCTTCATTAAGTATATTATTTTTTTATAAGCTTACTACTTCAGCAATTTAGCTGAGCTTACCACAACCTCATGGTCCTCCACAGCAAATACTGGAATTTGTAAGAAATTATTAGAAGCACACACCTTTCAAGTGGGTCCTTAAAATGGAAAAACTTAAATTAGAATATTTTGCTTACGCAACACTAGCTTTTGTTTCCTAGTCTCGACTGCCTTAATCAGCCTGCTCCTTCCAGTCTTCCAGAATCACACTTACTCAAACTCAATCTCACCCCAAAAAACTAGACCAGTAAAAAACAATGTACTTTTGTAAACCTGGCTCTGTAGCTGGCTGTAATCCTCATTTTCCCATGTGCAGAAATGCAGTGGAAATCACTGTCTTTCTTTGCCACCTAGTGGGAAGCCTGATTTTAAAATTGTCTTCGAGCTACTTCACTTTAAAAATATGATTATGGCATCCTACATCAACATAAAAGTTGGAAAGGATCTCTGGTGAGCCTTCTGAAAGCATGGTCAAGGTGTGAAACATGCCTAGGGTCTCAATTACAAAGAAAGTTACACAAAGAAGGGTTTGAGATATTGCATTGCTGTTCCAAAGTTAAATGCAGCTTTTGAAATAAATTAGAGATTTTTTCAAACCCTTACATAACAGGTAGTATCAAAGTATATTGATAAACCACAACTTTTAAGATTTACAGGAGCATGCCAGTATATATATTAAATAAAATTCAGGCTTGTGAAAAGTTCACAGACACAACCAAACAAAAGCAAGCACCTACTGTTTAGTGGTACTCCACTAAAGGAGCCTGAGTTAAATGTTTTATATATCCGTCTCCCATCCCAAATGGATGCCATCACAGAGCTATTTGTTACCAGCCTTCTTAAGTCAATATTCAAGTCATATTCTAAGAAATGTACTCAAATGTGCGAAGCACCATGACATTTTTCAGGCTGTTACACAGAAGGAAGATTATCCATGTCCTCATGTCTCCCTTCTATAGAACAGACTTATTTAAACAGAATTATCTTCTCCAAATTTCCATCTTGACTTAATGTCATTCTGACGCTGCATTTTCTCTAGAAGCAGTTTTTAAAATTTAATAGACTTGGAAATGGTAATTCATTATGTTGTCAGCTCCCTATCAGCCCTTCAGTTTGGTACTCTTCCAGTATTCCAGTGAAGTTAAAGACAAGGGAA
This sequence comes from Bombycilla garrulus, assembly GCA_013400315.1. Classification (NCBI taxonomy): domain Eukaryota; kingdom Metazoa; phylum Chordata; class Aves; order Passeriformes; family Bombycillidae; genus Bombycilla; species Bombycilla garrulus. The sequence continues at coordinate 2,270 of VXBU01012197.1, forward strand.
ATCAGAGAAAGTCCTTAATCCATGTTCTAGAATAACACTTATACTCAGCTTGGCATTCACTGAAATATTACTGGCATGCATTCATTGCCTGAAGATGCAACTTGGAAGTGGAGATGGCTCAAGGAATGCACTTGATTCATCTTTCATTTCCCCAATATCAATTCAAGTTCATTATACAAGGGTAAGTGATTAGAAGAGAGAAAAAAAAACCCAACCTAACAGCCTTTTGGAGATTTTTCATCCACTGAAGACTGTTTTGAAAGCACTTTGACATTTGTAATAATTTCGCCTTTGCTAGCTTGTTTCCATTCCTTAGGCCATATTTGGACTACACATACCATACGATATAATAATAAATGTGATTTTTAGAAATACTAAGCAAATAGTTTTCTTGATCTCTGCAGTATTGACTTGTGGTATCTTCTAATTTGATAGGGAATATTCTGAACAAGCACATAAACCAAGTATGCAGTTATTATGATTTGTGCACTTGTCCAAATTGCATCAGCTCAGGCATGACAATTAAACATGATGCATGATGCCAGGAAAGCTAGACTGGCAAAGCATGAATAGGTGAGGCAAAACAGGCTTAAGCACAGTGAGGGCTCCCATTACGGCTGCTGCTGCCAGCAGTGCAAACACAAGCTGATAGTATTATGAAATTCCCAGGAATCATCTTCTTTTCCTTCTTCCTTTTTTTTCCCCATGTTTCCTCTGTCGAGCAGACTAACTTTTTGTGTACATATGCGAATAAATAATTTCTCTGTGCCAATCATAGTTCCTATATATTTTTTTTAACTTTTTAATGGCAATTCCTGTATCACACATATTAACTTACTATGCAACTGCCAGGTTCTTGAGTTTATAATATTTTTCCCCACCAAGAGAGATCACAGTTTAAAGGACAACTTTCAGTTTAGTTACCAAAGTTATTCGAAGGACCAGAGGGAAAATCACTGCAATCCATTGAAGCTAAATAAAAGAACGCTTTGAAAATACAAGCTTTATACATTTAAGTGTTGTACAGTTATCTGATATGTAACATGAAATTGAGAAACTGTTAAAATGACCTTGAAATGCATTTATGTAAGAATTAGGAATAGTCTATACAAAGCAGCATGAGAATAAAATTTGGAATGGCTTAAATTGACTTGAAGCATGGGAACACTAAGTATTTCAGCATTGGAAGTAGAAGGCAGTGAGCTGTTTGGGGAAAAATATGGATGGGAAATTTTTTCTTAAATGCAAATGTAAAAGTCAGAGCTCAAGTAGAATGTAGCATGGTGCCAGATAAAACAAAATACTCTTGGCATTATGAGACTGTTTAGAAGAAAATGAAAAGATTGCAAGATCAGGTTTCAGAAGATATTGCATCAGACCTGATGTGAGAAGATGAAAGTCCCACAAGGAATAGTTCTCTGATACAACATGAGGTACTTTGGCTGAATACAAGCCAGAAAGATGTAGACAGAATGTCAGGACATACAGGACTTCAATGGTACAAAAATTACTAGTATGTGTCTGCATGAAGACTGCTATTTTCTCCATTTTACTCACGATTCATCAACATTTCATGAGACATTCTTGGCTCTGACTGTGTAATTCACATAGCTTGTGCATAGGGCTCCATTCTCTGTGCAGAATTTTTAGAATGTTATTTCATTGATAAAAACAGCTTTGAACAAGCTTTTGATGTGCTCTATCTAATTGCAAAACTGTTTCCGTGATTATTGATACCACTGGGCTCACTTACTATAATATTTAATGAAAGTAATATAATAAAAGGGACACATACACAGAGTCTTTTCTGTTTTTCACATACAGACCTTTTCCCTAGTACAAATCCTGCAAGATCTGGACATGAAATAGGTTGTCTAGGGAAGCACAAACATTATCCTTTCTTTCATTTTCTCTGATTCAATCTGACCAGCTTCTGTTCGCATCATTCCTTCACAGCTGCAGCCACATGCCTGTAAGCATCAGAAGTTTACAAGTGCTGAAAGGACAAAATTGGCTTTCATTGCTTCTTTTATCATTATTTGGTAGCAATTTGGGCCATAATCTTTGAAATATTCACCCTCAATTACTCTTTTTCTTACTGAGAGGTACAAGGAAGAGAAGGAAATAGGGATTTCTAGTATTCAGTAAGGCAGCGCAACTGCCATGAAGACCAGATGTAGTGAAGTATTTCTTTACTTTGGAGCTACTATCTCTATTAAGGATGAGATAGTCACCATAAATAAAGGTAACATCAGGGCTAGCCAAAAGGATCAAAACATTCTATCAGCTTCAGTATTTTGTGTCTTATCTTTGTGTTCATATTTGCTTTCCCTGATATGAGCACATTGCCAAAAGTAATTAGATTTTTATCTACCCCTAGCTCCATAGAATGCTCCTATTTAATTTAACAGAGCCTATGGTCATTAAAGATATACAGAGCTCTCTTGGTCTTGTTTGCATTTTCCTCAACTTGATACATTGTTAATGTATCAACATACAGGCATTTAATGGAGAATACAATTAAAAGAAAAAATAATAATTAGAGGTCTCATTGCTGATTGTTTTCAAGCCTTGTTGTCATTTTTTTTAAATTCTATACTGCTTTAGGTAAAGAAGATCTTGTACTGAACTATTTGTGAATATTGGTATAAAGTAACATCAAAGAAACATTTCAGATTTTCTTTCTATATAAATTTTCCTACACTTAAAATAATAAAAATACCATACATTGGCACAATGCTTTTTTTTTTTGGAGCACTCTGAGTGTTTCACAGCAATAAAAGGCATTATATATTTTCTCTTGGGAAATTGCATGCTTGAAGTTGATAATGTAGTACCATTCCTGAACCCAGAAATAAATCCCAATACAAGATCTCAACTAAAGTGCTATATATTTCACATGTCCCTATACTGAATAATAAAAAATTTCATACTATAATTTAAAGAATAATTAATATAGATAAAAAAGGAAAACTTCTTTCACTATGTCTTGTCTATTAACTAAAGAGCTACTATAGAAGTCCAAAATTAAAAAATCTGAGACTGGTAAAATCAGGATAAATGCCTATGCTCTTTGTATTTCTCTGTATTAAGAATTATGAGTCAGGCAATAAAAATTCTAGAATTTTTGCCCAAAAAATGAAATACTACAATTTCTATTAGGAACTGTGGACTCTGGACATGTTCCACTGAAATACTGTGGATTGTAGACTTCACTATTTTGATGTTTTCAGAAATTACTGAAATAGAAGTATATTCAAATCCAGACCTGTCAATTTAAGGCAACCTGAATGAAGCTCAAGATACAATAATTATGACTAGAATAACATATCTGAAAAAATATTTAAAACTTGCTATCTGTATAGACAAGCTTTAGTTATTGATCAAAAAAAGTAAAACCACCACCAAGAGAACCAGTGTTTATAGGGAGATCACGTCTTTGGGTCAATTAGCAATATATATTTTCAGCTGACAAAATTTTCCTTTCTGATTTGTAATTTTGTCACACATTTAATCCGGACAGCATTTTGTACTTGAGTAGTCTTCCATTCACCTCAACAAACCACTTAGGAGATTTCAAACCCATTCACATATTTCATCTTAACCCTAGTGTGCTCATTTTATACCTCTAGACAATGTTTTCCAGCATTAACACAAGGTATTTTTTTCAATTCACCTACCCATTTTACCAAATCATTTCATGCAAGGTTTTTTTCCCCTTTCAGTTCTAATTCATATTCTAATTTAAGTGTAGAGGAAAAGAGCAAGTCAAATTTCTCGGTAGCCTTCTGTTTCATTATTAGGATTGGCTATATTTTAACTCATTGTCACACATGGTTCCCTGAAATCTCTTTTTTTTTTTAATTCCTTATTTTCTCCCACTTTTAATTCCTTATATTGTTTCTACCTCATATGCCCTTTTTTATTCCCTAAGATTCTGGCTACTCTGAGCCACAATTCAGCTTTAAAAATCCACCATGACTGTACTAAATGCAACATAGGAAAACTGAGACTTGTGATTTCTTTCTATTTTCTTAAGTGGGATTGCTTGCAAATACTAGTCGTGCTTTTTTTATATAAATGTAGATGAGATATACAGTATAGAGATATATATATCGTGTATTTTTTTTTCATTGATTGGTGGGTACACTGCATTGACATACCATAATCATCAATTCAAAATATCCCTGGGGTAAGCATAATCCTTTGCTGCTTAAGAAGGCTCCAGGTTTACTCTAAGGTGAAAAATGCATTAAAATAGATTTGTCATTCATTTAAATTATGGTAATTTGGTAAATTATAGCAAATTTGTGATCCAATCATTTATTATTAACAATAAAAAAATACAGAATATTTTGGGCTACCCATGCTTTGTGAAGACAGAAAGGTGCTGCTCAGCATTACAGTACTTTGCTCCTCAAAACTATTTCTTTTAGGCAGCATTTCTATCTCACAGTATTTAGACCAAAATCTTCAAATTTCTTCCCTCATACCTTGCATACAATCTGAAGTCCTTTTGCTGTACTTTTTAGCAACAATTGACACCAACAGCTTCACTTGAAGACAATGTAAACTACCAGCATACAGTACTTACTAGAAACCTTGGTCCTTACAGTCGAACACTTACATCTCCAAACATGACGTGATAAAGGACTATTTGTCAAAAATATAAACATAAAAGACATCAAATATATAAATATGGAATATAAATTCTACTAATTAGTCAGATGAAAATTATACCTGCTTTTAAATATTTTACCACTCTAAATGAACTTATGTTCCCTCAGATAATAACGTTATATAAGTGAGACCTTGAGCATCAAAATAAAAGCCTGTACTACTAAACCTAGAGACAGGAGTTTTTTTCTGCCCTAGCTGTACACTATCTGCACACATACTCTTTCCTTTGGTGACAAACATGTAATACAGAGGGCACCTGTATTAGTGTACATCAGCGGAGAAGATTGTATGTCAATCTGTTAAACATTCCCATTTACTGCACTTTCATTCTCACAGCAGTGTGGTTTTGGACTGCATGAATTGCTTCCTCCTCAAGCAGAAATAAATCTAGAGATATACCCCAGGAGGATACCTACCAACACCAAAGCACCTAGACGCATTCCTTCCACAGGAACCAAAAGTAGACTATGAGGAAAGAAGACCTTCTGAAATCCATACAGCATGGACATTAGCTCCTCCATTCCACTCAGCTGCTGCCGCCTGCAGTCTGCATCACTTGCTGACATAGATGTAGCCACAATAAGCAAGTGCTATTCTTCCTAACTCCAAAAATGTGTTAACCCAGAAGTCTTTTTTATCAGCAACAGAAAACATGCAAAAATTTTGTCTTAAATATCTTTCTATGCAGTGGTGCATCAGCCCTTTAGATATGGGTGACTTTCATAAATAATGACTTTTCTGGAGCAAGGTATTCAACTGCAACTATGAAACACTCTCCAAGTGGAGAGTTTCTCTGTTCTCAGTGGCGTACCCCTTTCTTTGCCCAGGACTGCAGTGCATTCCTTCCTCTGAAACAAGTATGCCTGCTTTAGTCATAATGTACAGATAGATTGGATTATAATCCTGAAAAGTTTTAGGATCCTCACTTAATTAAATTCATATAGCTTAGATATGCCTGTAGTTTATAATATGGAGGGGAAAGGTTTGGGGTATTTTTTCTTTTTCTTTTGACAGCAGGATTCATTTTAAACTGTGGAGATTTTTATGAGGCTGGCTGATTTCTCAGCATCTGTTTTCTGTGCATCATTCACTCTTACTGGCTTTCTCCCTATATATACTTTTCAGGCTGATTTCTATATTACATGCATTCCCCCTACTGGCAAGCATAGGAGGATATTTTCAGAAATTTTAAACTTTATGGAGTCAGATTAGCCTTTCACTTACACAGTTGAATTCTGTATAAGTCTCTCCTAGAAAAACTACAGCATCATTTTCCTCCATCCCGTCCTATCTCTGCACCATTAACTCACCAAGTGCTTCAAACATAGTGGTGCAGTTAATTATACTGGAAATTAAAGGCATTAATATATTCAAGAATCCAGTCCAAGAAATTACCATCTATTCTGTGGCTGAAGTCATAGCAAAAGGAACACAGTCACTTCTTGCCTTTCTGACTCGAATTCAGACCTGTAAACCTGTAAAAGAAAAGTGTAGGAATAATTATAAATTAGGAGAGTAGCTTCTCCTAGGAGAGTAACGCAGTGGTGCATAAATTTAAAAAAATTATAATGGAATTATGTACACGCCTATAATTGAAGGGAAGGATATATTCTTACTAGAAAAACTTTCACTTTCAGTCATTACTGAATTTTCTTAATGCTGTTAAATTCTGATACATACTCTTTGACAAAGGTGAATTCTAGGAAAATTTTTAGAAAGCTGTAATAGTAAATAACCACTGCTTATTTTCTATAAAGATTTTTATTCTGGCAAACCTTTGAAATGATTGGTACTATTGCCAGATTTTATACCCATTACAGCTTGTTAACAATTGAAACTTGAGCTTTTTCTATGAGTGATAAATCTATTTCTAGATAAACTATTTTAAAAACAGAATATTTTAATTGACAGGAACCTCACACACTATAAAGTTGTTCTCTTTGCACTTTATGGACTTCCAGAAACCTATAGCTAAGTTTAGCTTTTATCTCTCTTCTACTTCTGTTCTGTATCATTTGATATATTAATTTTCTTATAGAGAAATTCAACAAAGCAAAATTCATGTATATTTGCGGGGATCTCCTTAACCTCAGGAGACCCCGCAATATGTAGAAAAGTCCAGGTTTCTGGCCTGTGCTGTTGAAGAAGTAGTCTGGAGTCGTTTGTTCGTGTTCTCAAGGCAGTTTATTAAGTCCTTATCAAAGGTAGATTTCTCTGCCCTGCCAGGGTCGACACAGAATGCATCCAGAGACACACTGCCCCCGCCCCGGGTGAGCTGTAATCTTTTATACTAAAAGCTACGTATCCAATGTTTACCATTAATTTCCAATCCGTGACCCTTACATTACATTGTCCAGCTCTCTGACAAACCAATCCAAAAGTGCCAACATCACCAAGAAGATGGAGGTTAGGAAGAAGAAGAAGAGATAACATGCCACGTGTAAGAATTCTCCATCTTGACTCCCAGACCTCCCTGTCCAGAATCTCAAACCCCCCTGGACATGGGTCCAAATCTTTTCCTTTTCATCTATAATTACTGCTATTCTACCCTTTAAACTCTGGTGACTTGCAATTCTTCTTATAAGTTAGTAATTTGTCTCATGGATTAAAATCAAAGCCACAAGCATTCCCAGTATCAATCCAGGTTCTCTGACACCTCTGGCAAGGCTGAAAAGCCTCCTGACCAGGGTTTGGATCATTCTGAGATGCCACAGGAACCCCCTGGGTTCCAACATATATTAGGCAGATGAAATTCAGTGCTTTAGTTTCTAAATACTTTTCAGTTGTCTGTCTCTTAAAGAAGTGTTTCAAAGTGTTCATGTTTAGATGATGTACATGAAGAAAACTGGGACATTCACTACAACAGAGGGTAGGAAGCAGGTAAAGAATCTGCTGTTCTCATGGGAGAGGAAAAAAAAGAGACAAAATTAATCAATTAAAATGAAGAAAGCTACAAGATTTTACTCTATGAAATAAAGAGACCGTTGCCATGGTACCAGCAAAATTTCTCCTTCCGTTATAGGCACACATATGAATCCTTTTTGACAGAATAAACTTATAAATATGTAAGGAAAAATATTTTGTATTATACTTCCTCACAATATTTTTAATAAATATTTACATTATATTTAGATGAAATGACAGGTGATCATCTCTTGCAGATCTTTTCCAAAGAAAAGCAGCAAACACAGTATTGGCACCGAAATGTATATCCTTCAAAGACACTCAAGGCACATAGAAAGAAGGATATATCACACAATCACAGAATAAGCTGAGCTGGAAGAGACCTGCCAGGATAATCAAGTACAGCTCCTGACCCTATACAGGATATTCCCAAGAGTCACAGCCATGCCTGAGAGCACTGTCCAAATGCTTTTTGAGCTCTGCCAGGCTTGGTGATGTGACCACTGCTCTGGGGAGCCTGCTCCAGTGCCCAGCCACTCTCTGGGTGAAGAGCCTTTTCCTGATATCCAACCCAAACTGCCCCTGGCACAACTTCAGGCCATTCTCCCGGGTTCTGTCACTGGTCACAGAGCAGAGAGAGCAGTACCTGCCCCTCCTCTTCCCCTCATGAGGAAGTTATGAACTGTGGTCTCCCCTCAGCCTCCTCTTCTCCAGGCTGAACAGACCCAGTGCCCTCAGCTGCTCTTCACACAGCTTCTCCTGAAGGCCCTTCACAATCCTTGTGCCCTCCTTTGGACATTCTCTAACAGCATAATGGTTTTTTTTATGTTGTAGAGCCCAAAACTACCCCAGCACTTGAGGTGAGGCCGCCCCACCCCAGAACAGAGCAGTACAATACCCTCCCTTGCCCGGCTGGCAATGCTGTGCCTGATGCACCCCAGGACAGGGTTGGCCCTCCTGGCTGCCAGGGCACTGCTGACCCATATTCAGCTTGCTACCAGGACCCCAGGTCCCTTTCTGTGGCAGTGTCTCATTCCCAGTGTCTCATTCCCAGTGTGTCCATACATCCAGGGCTGCCCCATCCCAGGTGCAGAATCCGGCACATTCCCTTGTTGAACTCCATGTGGTTGGTGATTGCCCAGTCCCCAAACCTGTCCAGATCTCTCTGCAGGGCCATCCAGCAGGCTCCTTCCAGTTTTGTATCATTGCAAACTTGCTTAGTATTCCTTTGAATTCTGCATCCAAGTCATTAATGAAGGTGTTGAAGAGCACAAGGCCTAAGATGGGGCCCCACAGAACCTCATTAATGAAAGTGTGATGCTACCCCATTCACTGTCACCTTTTGCACCCCACCTGTGAGCCAGTTGCTCACCCATCACATGATGACTTTATCCACCTGTGTGCTGGACACTTTGTCCAGGTCACTCTGAGAGACAGTACCTAAAGCTTTACTGAAATCCCAAAAGATTCTATCAACTGGTTTCCCTTGATCAACCAGGTCAGTTACCTTGTCATAAAAGGAAATCAGTTTTGATAAGCAGGACTTTCATCTCATGAAGCTATGCTGGCTGTGACCAATCACTTCATCGCCTTTCAGGTGGTTTTCAATACCCCCTAGAATAATCTCCATAACTTTACCAGTGACTGAAGTGAGACTGGCAGACCTATAGCTTCCAGGGTCCTCCTTTTCACCCTTCTTGAAAATCAGAACTATTTTCACCAATTTCCAGTCAGTTGGGACCTTTCTGGATTCCCAAGACCGCTCAAAAATCATTTAGATAGGTTTTGCGATGACATAGTCTAGCTTCTTGGGGGATTCTTGGATGAATGCTATCAGGCCCATAGATTTTTAGGGATCCAGCTGCAGCAGCAAATCCTGAACAATTTCAGGGTCAACTTGGAGTTGATCATTTGCTAAGTCATGGTCCTCCAGCTCAGGGTACTGAGACCTCCTTGGTCCATCATCCATGCTGAAGACAAAAAGGTCTCCATTTTCATTGCACTTTAAACAGGTAGGTGTCTGTTAAGTGCACAAAGATTTCACACTGGTCACACAAGGATTTCCTTAATATCAGTACAAACACTGATTTTATATAACATTATATCTACCACCTTACACCTACAACTGGTACTTGCAAAGTAAATTTAATGACAGACATTTTGAAGACAAGAGGGATCACCTACTAGCACTCAAATAAAGTGTTCGTGGATAACAGAACATACACTGTCCTTTATGCTAATTTGGAGATAATGAAAAAATGTATGTTCTCAAATAGACCACTGATTCACTGAAGAACACAAATTCAAAAAAAATCCACCAATCTTTGAAAAAGGTCTTACAATGGCTTTTTTAAGTTTATAAACTCAATTTAAAATGTGAGCAATTCTATTTTCACTAATGCCACAAACATAAGTAATATAATTTCCCAGTTCCCAAAGGAATGTTCCTTCTTCTCAACACATGTATTCTCACAGCTGGAGCTTCCCAGAGTGGATTCAAGGTGGGTTGATGACCTAGTATGACCTGAAAAATCTTTTTCAGAGTCAATACTGTCTAAAGCACAGTCCTTGTCAATCCCTAACGTCTGACAAGGTGCCCTACGCTGTCTCTGTTCTTCAATGTATACTGTGGCATTTGGTTATGCTGAAACTGAAGCTGGACATATTTGAATAGGAAAGCAAGCTGTGGAGATCACACTGTAAAAGTGACTTGTCTCCCAGTGAAAACAATTTGAAACTTTACATTCCCTCTGCAGAAAACATAGCCTTTTTCTGTAAAGAGACTTCACCTTCCAGTGCTCTCTACTACACACCATTCCCACCCACATGACACTCTTCGAATTAAGTAATGAGAGGGAAGACAGAATGCAACTTCATATAGTCATATTGGACACAATGATCTTAGAGATCTTCCCAGCCTTAATGATTCTATGATTCTTCTGTCAATTATCAATCCATGCCCTACCATTTCATCCTCCAAGTGCTAAAGCCACACACTTGGGATAGATGAACTGCACTTGCACACAGATCTAAAACACACATTGACTGACTGCTCCTCCCATCTTCCTTTCAGCAAAGAAGCAACAGTGAAAACAGATGCAAGTATTGTGCTTTGCTGCTTTCTTTCTGACAGGCTTCATGCTACAGGCTGACAGGAAACATTCTAATCAGAACAGAGCTTCTTTCTCATTACAGTGATTTTAATAAGAACGGTAAATGGGTTCAAATTAAACATGCAGGCTCCAGTGATAAGATCCCCATCTCTTATAGTGCTGTATCCAACCCAACTCTGAGATGTCATTATCTTCCCTGAATGCAATATAAAGGATGTATCTTAGTATATATTCTGTATGCTGTCATTTCTCCAGCACAGGAAAAGTGCCCTCACTTGATCTTCATTATGGCTGTACTTCCAGATATTTCTGCTCCTAAATGATAAAACAGCTACCTACAGATTAACACATACATTGTTTTGTGCATGCATAAGACACTTATCTCTTAGTTGTTGTTTACTCAAAAATAAATCTGAGATCCTCTGTTATGACTTGTACTAAGATGAATAATGTGATTAAACAACACCCAGGAGAGAGAGGAATATAAAATGCTGGAAGTATAAACGCATTTAGTTTTTAGATTTTCTTTTAAGACTGCCACATTTTAAGAAGGCTGCCAAAGACTATTTCATAAGGAGTGCACCAATCATCAATACAAAGGTTAAAAGTGCAAAATAGATAAACAAACCTGAAACTTTATAATGAAAATAAATCTATCAAAATGTTAGAGAGAATTCAAACTTTACTAGTTACTTTATCAGCACAGGGAGGTCATAGATCAAGGTGCAAGAAAAGCAGGCTAAAACCTCAGTGATTACAAGCTAAAGACAAAGACTTTGCCACAATTAAGTTAAAAGCTATTGATCCCTGCCATTACTCCAAGAAATTGTCTGCATTGCTTTATCATTTTCTTGGTTACAGAAAAAAAGGAACATATCTGCAAGACTATGTTGTCCCCTTCTAACAACCAGAGTACTCATATATCATGGTTTGACACTGGCCCAACACCAGACACCCACGAGTGTTGCTCGCTCACCTTCTCCTGCCACAGCTGGGTAGAGGAGAGGAAAAAAAATTAACAAAGGGTTCATGAGTGAGATAAGGACTGGGAGAAACACTTCAAGAGCAAAACAGGCTCAAGTTGTGATAAATTGCAGTACACTCTGAAATTTGGGTCGAATTGAAATTTATTAATTATAGCAGGCAAGGCATAAGCAAACCAGCGCTGGGTGACAGGGGAGTCTCGCTCCACCACTGCCACGCTAAGCCTGTTCCAGTCCGTCTTTTATACAGTCCCATTTCCTGCTGACGTGTCTTCTTAGTTGTACTCTGCGCATGTCTCCTACTGTTGCTAGGTGGTCACATTCTGCCTCCTGGTGGTCTTTGGATGAAGGTTGGTAGTCTTCCTCGGGTGTCTTCTTTCCTTATCTGGTGTTCCTGTTCCGATTTCTGGAACTCAAAGCTTATTTGAGCAAGTACTTATTGAGCAAGAGCATATTTACGTATGAGTTTTATCTTAATCTAAAGACTTTTGTTTCCTGTCTTTGTGGTTTCTCTTACAAGGACTTTTAGCTTTCTGTCCTTCTGGTTTATCTTACAAGGACTTTAACTTTCTGTCATTGTGATTTGTCCTTCTTAGTGAACAAAACATCCTTTAATTTACCACAGTAAAAGCTTGTTTGATAGACCATTAATTTGCTTAGAATTTTTAGATAGTTTTAGTTGGGAAAAGAGTTTTATACAAAGCTGTAGACAATATTTAGGATTACCTAGTGGTGTGCCTTTTCCCTGAATTTGGCAGCCCAAAAATTTAGAACAACGACAAAGCACTGTCCTAGTGCGGTGCCTAGAAACCAAGATGAAAATTATACAAGCCAGCAAAAGGTGGGTGGCAGTGAGTGGCAGTGTGCCTTGTGTGTCTCTCAAGGACAGCTTTCAGCTCACCCCTGATACCCTCAATTGGAAGTAAATTACACAATCTTAAACTACAGCAAAACATTTGGGTGACACTTGCCAGAAGTCTAAATATCACCAGTTTTTATGCTAGCTTGGCCTCACCCCAATACGCATTTTCAACCTGCTTAGTAGGAGTCCCTGTTAACAACTCTAATCTTAATAAATGGTTAGGACAACATTTATCTAGAAGGCTACACAGATGCAAAAAAACTAAAACCGTTTCCCATTGTTTTAATAACTATGATATTTGGAAGGACAGGCTGCCCACAGGACCCCCTCCCCAAGAACTTAAAATTATGGGATCTCTTACTACATCAGTATGTTTCTACATCAATGCCTCCAAATGCGGTAAGACAAGTCAAGAAAAATTGCCAGTCAATCCAATAGTCCCTACTGTGATTTCTCCTATAGGGGACTAAAAATACCACTCTATATGGTGCGCGAATGTTACATGAAATCTAACTAATCCAGCCCCTGGCACAGAACTTCCCAGACGGCTACCCCCAAAAATGTTTTTGATTTGTGGAAACAAAGCCTGGTCTGGAATTCCAGCTCATCCCCTAGTGGGTCATGCACTTTTAGTAAATTAAGTATTTTAATGCCCAGATAGCACCCAACTAAGACCCATTCACGAGCCAAGCAAGATCTTGCCCAACAAGCAGGGCCTGCACAAAGTAAAATTATAGAGTAAATGGAAAATTATTGTGGCATCATTTTTATACCAGGTGTCTCAGCAGCACGAGCACACAGAAACATTGAAACCCTAGCACGTTAGATAATAAAGCAAGCAAATCAAACGTCATCAATTTCGTCCCTGTTAGCTGAAGGCGTGTCATCCATAAAGCATGCAATACTCCAGAATTGAGCCGTCATTGTCTTTCTATTACTAAAGCAAGGCCATGGATGTGAAGATTTTGACGGAATGTGCTACATGGACCTGGAAGATCCCTCTCAATCCATCCACAAGAAAATTCAAGATTTACAGAAGCACACACAACAAATTTCACAAGACCAAGGATTCTTTGGATTGGAGGCACTGCTGGAATAGGAAGGGTTAACTGGACGGATCAAAAGCCTAATTAAGACACTTTCATTCCTTATAATTTTAAAATGTATAATATTTAGCTGTTTAATGCAATTTAGTAGAAAAACTATAGAAAAACTAACAGCACAAAGCTGAACTGTCCAAGAGAAAGTGGGGGATTTGTAGAGGGATTTCTTATTGACCAGGGGCTTAGACAACTCAGGCTTGGCATAGCAGGGGCCTGCAAGGGCCTATGCCCTTGAAGTCACCCGGAAAGGACAAAGCAGGAAGTCTGGCAAGACGCTGGAACCAGGAAGAGGGGGCAAAGCCCATAAGCTTGTGATATGTGCCAATAATATAGTAGTTTATATGCAGGATCGTGAAGTTAGGATCGATTCAGTAGGAAGTTATTAGAATGTAGTTAACAGTATAAAAGGCTTGGAATTCACCAATAAACACAGAGTGACATGGAACCATATCAGTTGTGAGTCTCATATCTCGGCGGCTTCTGGTAAGGCCCTGCTTCAGAAAGCTGCATTAGGTTTTGACATAGAAGAGTGTAGAATGAAAAACCTGATATGTTTTCTCCTTCTCCAAGTTTATCTTCTGGATCAAAGTCAGATTTTTTCAGAGTATAATAATCTCCATCCATTTTCTGCTACCCAAGAGAAAAGAATACTGGTGCTAGTCATATGAGCAACAGCTCCTCATGTACTTGCTGACAAAGGGATCAGCACTTAATTTCTAAGTCAGCTGCTACCATAAAACATGGCCAGCCAAAAAAAACCTGCAGGAGTTATATATACCCTGTGTAAGAAGAAAATATCATTAACCAAATTTTATCCTTGGGCCCATACAAAGAAACCATAATACTATCAGTAAGATTTATACTTTTATACCCAAGGACAAGATAATGCTGCCAGACAGCATTTTACAGTAGAGTTGTGACTATTTACATTGTTACTCTGAAAATAATTTTAGAACAACAAATGTAAAACTGTATAATGAGTAGAGTAAATCCTACTTTCCAGCCAGAACAATTCCAGACTAAGATGCTTTCTGAAGAATAAGCTAATTTTGCAGTAAATGAATCTGTGACATGATGTTGAAATTTCAATCCAGCGTCTTTTGGACAGCACACAGAAGAAATGCAATCGGTTATTTACTTGGCACCAAATATTCTTGTGTTATGGAGCTCATTTTGTATTTCTTTCCAATTAGGGGGTAAAGGTTGACACGAAGTCCAATCTATGTTTAAACTACATTATCTACATGTTCACAGGCCTTTTTTGCTGTTTATGATTTTACCTGCAAATGTTGAAGACCCAGGCTCTGGCATTCATCATGACTCTGCACACAAGGGACTAGTTTCTGAATTCAGCTGTACAGTGCAAATCCAAAGGCTATTACGTGTCTCAGAAATCAAAGTTTCCCATAATAAGAAATCAACAGCCTTCATTCACCAGGCTTTGCCAAAATCCCTTCAGCTGGCACTCAAAATAATCATCTGGCAGAAAATAGCATAACCCCAACGGTGTACAAAAAATATCAGCTGGGGCTTAGGGCAAATCTTGGTCCTAATGAAGTTAATGGCAGAAGTCCCACTGATTGCAGTAAGACCTTACACAGGCTATGACAGCTGCGTGTAAGCCAGAGCAGACTGGTAACAGCCCTTCAGCTCATTGTACGCCCTTGGAAACACACAGAGGCTTTCACAAGTCCTTTTGACCACTCCAGCAACTCAAAGATTTTTAAATAACCCCAAGGCTAATGCTGGGAAGTACAGATACAACTGATTTCAGTTCTCTGCTGTATAAGAAAAATAAAAATGAAATGTTGTTTCAAGATTCTCTTAGATGAATATTTCATTAATTTTATAGACTACTAAAATTCCAAAATCCGCTCAATTTAAAATGTTTTGCAATGCAGTTTAAAACTAAAGAAAAAACATTCTTATTCAGTTAAACAGAAATTTTAAATTAAAAATCATATATATATATATATATATAAACCGTTTTTCATTTTTGTAATTAGCTAACTGGGACAATGCATATAAAGCTGTTAAAACTTCACTTCCCAAAAAAAGTTTTTTTAAAATAAATCCTAACTAATTTTCTGCAGATTTGACTTCTGGATAGCATGAGGCTGGCAGAATGGGTTAGAAGCTGCATCTGGACTCCTCTCCAAAACAAGTGGCTTGTGGTGATCTAAAAAACATCTCAAGACAAAATACTTTTACTAAACCCCAGCTGATGGAATTGCTCCTGTTGTCAGGCAGCTACTGTACCCTAAACTGAGACAAAACAGATATTGAAAAAGAACCTGCACTTCAGGGCCTTCCCCTCTATTGCAGTCGCATGGAGCATTATTCAGAATTTCCTGCTTGCCCTTTGTTTTTTCTTCTAGCAAAGTGGTTTAAGTACTACTATGCTGAGTCCCACCACTCTGTAGGGCTACTTAATTAGGCCAAAAAAAAATATTTTACCTTCTTTTCCATATCACAGATGTTTATTCAGTGGAAAGAATAAGGTCAGAGTCTTCTATTTCTCTTTGAAGAAGATAACACCAAGCTATCCTTTCTTATCTTGATTTAATTACCAATTCTAGGAGGAAAGCTGTCACACAGGTTCTGTTATTGCCACTTTGTTTAAGTTGCTACTTGGGGGCCATCGTAGTGACTGCTTTGGATATGCCTCCAGGCAGTTCTGGCCTGCTGAGATTTTTTTTTGACTCTCTGAAAGCTGCTGATGAGTTTTCATACCCCCGGCGGTGGCAGTGCAGTCTGTCTCCTTGGCAGCTAAAATGACACTGAGCTGGTTGGACTGCTCTCTGGTACGGTTCATTGATTCTCTTCTTGGCACACAATTACTAACAGGTGTAGCTATGCTCTAAGAGGCCCATGGAAGCTGCCTGTAAAACACTAATTGCTTAAAGGAGCTGTTCTTTTAGAAGAAAAGATGCTTGCATTGTCATGCAGGCTGCTGATCATTGCCTGGCAACTCTGTGCTCAAGGCTGGAGTCCAAACAACTTGTGACAAGGCACTCTGCCATCTCAGCAGATAGACATGAGCATAAGCAGCTTAGCTTGATATGCCCACATATCAAGCAGAGCCATTGAGGGCAGGATTACTAGCCAAGAATGCTACAACTGCTGTTTATCTTCTACTTACCAACCTAGAATTATTTATCTTCTCTTACCAGCCCAGAGTTCAGGGAATATATCATTGCTAATGAAGACCTGGGCTGGACTCAGTTTCAAAAGCTGTGTCTGTCTGGCTTAAATAGAACCACAAGTCCTAAGAGAGGCCAAGTGAGTTATCAGCATGAAATTGGTTCTGGGACAGACCAAAAGGATACCTCAAAATGTTGCCATTTCATCAGATTCAGAAAAAGAGTAAGGGAAATGTGAACAGGGAAACCACTATTAATATATGTGTGGATTTCTATATTTTCAAAAGAAAAAGTAAAACTTAGCATCACAAAGGTGTGCAGTTGGAATGGGAAGAAAGTAAGGATCAATATGAGAAAAAAGTTATGATTGTAAACTGCATGAATATACAGAATAATCTCAGAAAGGCAAGCTTAGGAGCATTTTTGTTTGGCAGTTGAAATACTGAAAAAAAAAGCTTCTTGAAAATAAGAAGACAATAATACATTCACTATGAGAAAACCCAGACCCTAAGGGATCTTTTCTTCTGCCAGTTCCATGAGTCAGATAAGATTTCATTACATGAGGTGCAGTGGTACTAAAGGTCCTAGAATGCCTCTGAAAGTGGAAGCTAGCATTTAGTGTTCAGAAACCTTATCCATGGACAGAAAAGACACAAAGCAGAGGAATAGGCAATATATTATTTAAACTATGACATGACATGCCTCTGCTCATTGGAGACAACTGCAATATCAAATGACAGGACCAAGGACACACTGAAAATATACTGAAATTTATTAAAATTGGATTTTGATCTTGCCACTGTTATCCAAGTTGCAGGGCAAATAGTCATGAAATATCCTTCTTTACAATTTTAGTCTCAAAAATGATTTGTAATTATGGTAAAAGAGGTCAAGCATTTGCTTTTCTGATAAAAACCTAAATATAAATAGATACTAGGAAAGCAAGTGAATAAAAATGCAAAACTGAAAAGGATTCACTGCATGACACTTCACTGACTACTTGAATGTCCTAGGTTACAATGTAACATATTCCAGAAGGTCTGTATTCTATCTCCATCTTCATTAACTGTTAAAATTAGGAGGGGCAGTGTTTTCCTTACCTCCTCCCCCGGACCATCTCCTGTTAATGGGCCATTAACACCTTGCCTTATGAGTCATAGATAACTCCCTCCGGGAGCCATTTGTGTTTAATGGGCCCATTGTGAGGACCCACCACATGACTCATAGAATGACATCAGCCCATTGTGAGAAGCTCTGCCCAGGGGGAGGAGCCAAGCATTCCCACCGGGATATAATCTGAGCATTTGGACAGAACAGGCATCTGCCTTCTACTGGATTCCCAGAGGAGCAGCCTTCTCTCCCACTGGATTCCCAGAGGAAGGACCAGACCCTTCAACATCACCACTGGACCATTGGAAGAAAACTCTGCTCTTCTACAGGATCTCTGCTTCAGCAGAACCATCTATCACTCCAAGAGCACTACTGGAGCCACCATTC
>VXBU01012198.1:0-31214 GCA_013400315.1 Bombycilla garrulus
ATGCTCAAAGATTGCAACAGTATAACTCCCCTTATTATAAAGCTGACTCACTTTCATACTATAGTACTATGATTTAAGGAAAAACATCCCTACAGTCACAACTAACACTTTCATCCCACTTCTGGAAAGTGTGCTGCACATGAGTAATACTTCTACAAAAAACAGTCCAGTGTATATAGTAAAACATTCTGAATATATATTTTAAGCCACTCTGCAGTTTAGTACTACACTGTATATAAGATTATGAGCTTTTTAAAAGTCACACACCTGAATTAAAAATTCAGCTTTATTATGTTTACAGATGTTTATATGTGATGTTTTATCTCATCCCTTTCCAGTACTAGTCTGACAGATGTTTAATTTGGTTATAGACTGTTTGTGCCTCAGTGTTCCCATCAGTCAGGAGCAAAGCACAAAAGACACAATTAGTGTTATTTGAAAGTAACAGGGTGGGTTACTGTCATTCACTGTGATATCTGTTCCAAACCAAACCAATCTAGTTTACATAATATGCAAGACAAGAGACCTTTAAATTTTAAATCTGCCTTTTTATGGGGAAAGAAAAAGTCTTTAAGCTCATCGTTGTTCATAAATATGGGAGAAATATTCATTTGGTATAATTGGATTATCTACATTAAAATAAAAATACTAAAAATTATTAAAAAAGCTATATTTTTATAGTTATTAAAATACCTGCTTTTTTAAGGGGGGGAGGCTGTCAATTCCTTTGACACCTCAAGCTTTATAGCCTTATACTAAGGATTACAAATAAATAACATTGAATTTTTGTCATCTACTATCTTGTGATTGAGACAGTTTTCTTAAGCTTTTGTCAACTCACATCTCTTATCATAATCTGAAGAGTCTCACAGAATACAGGAGATTGTAGAATTAAAAAGAAGAAAAATCTGTTGTTAGTTGTATTATGCGTTTTTTCCCTCTTTTTCATCTGTTTTATTGTTACTGTGTTTTAACAGACCAGTACCTGCTGGGTGGACACTATTCTTCAGAAAACATAAATTTTAGACATCAGTACACAAGAGATAATATAGAGCACCAAATCTAAATTATTTAAATAGAGGAAGTGGGAAAATATTAATAAGCCAACAAATTGCATACTTTATTGAGCAGATTTCCATTAAAAATAATTCAACTATTGCAAGACAAGAATGCCAACTGGACACTTTTTAGCTGGTATAATGTAAAATTTACACTTTTACACGACAATTTTTTCAAGCAAATTTGGGGAATATGGAAAAGAGACTTGTGTTTGGCTGTGTGGTACTGTTTAGAGAGTTATACATGGATCACTGTTTCTGGTTATATTGCTAAAACCACATGAGTTATATTCATATTATTATTGCCTTAGACTCGAGTGAAAACTACTGTGGCATATTTGTGCCCATATTTCTGTCTGTAGTGTCAGATTTCTACCTGAAGTAATTCTGTGTGGGAAAATCATTGCCAGAAACTGAGCCATTGCCGTAACACTTATGTTATGGAGATTCTCTTTGACTTCAAAAATCTGGTGGAATTAATCTTTATATGGCAAATGTGTACTAGCAAAATTAGGCAGATTACAGCATAAGTTCAGACAGTGGTTTCCTTTTCCTGTTGTCTTTGAACTTCTCATTATTTAGAATGGCTGCGCATCAACTAACATGTAAACAGATGCATTTAAACTTCTTTCTGACAGAATTTTGAAATATAATTTTGAATACTGTGGTACTCTTGTTCTAAAATCATGAAAGTAACATGATACAGCCGGTGAATTTAGGTGATATTTCTATAAAATTCAGGTTACATGGGTCACAAAGCTACACCAAAATATTTATATCCATATCCATTCAATAAGTTTGAATTATCTTAATCAGATACACAATTTTTATCTAGCATGATCCTAAGTTCTCTTTTATTATTTTAAGTTCTTTTCTAGAAGTAACTTCTTGGGGCTTTTTTATGTGTTTTTTTAGGTACTGAAAGGGTATTTGAGTGTTTTTCTGTTTGCTCAAGAAAGCATTTATAGCTCTCTTACTCTGGGAACACAGTCATCATAGTAAATTACTTACTCACAGTAGCAGGCCATGGACAGAGAGACTACTATCTTGAAATTATTTCTTCTGCCCAGAAGGGGATGACTGAATAAACAAATATTTGCAAGACTTAGTTCAAAATCTGATGTAGATTCAACTGACTAATTGAGGAAGGAATTCTTCTTGATGGAAAGCTATGCAGCAGTTCTGCATTTGTCCAGTTTTCTGTTCAGCAAATGTATTGAAATTATTAGTTCTTATAGATGTTTACATAGGCTCTGAGCCTCTGAAGTGTTTTCTTTTTCCCAAGAGCATTGACTCTGTGCTTCTGTGTGGGTAAATGGCTACACATTTCAAAACTTCAGTCACTGCTCACATTTCAGAAAAAAAAAAAAAACAAGAAAAAATTAAAAATGGGATCTCAAGTCCACTGCGATACCAAATGTCACGGTGTTCAGCCCAGCTGGAGATGAAACACCACAGAGCCACTCACTCAACCTCCCATCTGTCATCACCCCCACCCTGGTGGAATGGAGAGGAGAACTGAAGTAAAATTTTTTTGTTGAACAAGAGCAGTTGAATAAGTGAAAATAAAGTAAAATACAATAATAAAGGGAGAGAGTTAAGAGTTAGTTAGAGAGTTAGTTAGAGAGAGAGTTAGAGAGAGAGTTAGAGAGTTAGAGAGAGAGTTAGAGAGAGAGTTAGAGAGTTAAGAGATGCACAGTGCAGGTGCTCACCACATGCTGACGGGTGCCAGATTCCCCTTTCTGAACCCAGATCAGCCACCCTTTCAGCAGCTCTCCCCAGTTTACAGTCTGGGTATGACATTCTGTGGCATCTCTTGTGTCTGTTCTGGTCACCTGTCCCAGCTGTGCTCCTCCCCAGTTTCTTTGTACACCTCCTCACTGGCAGAGTGTGAGAAAAGGAAAAAAGTGGGTCCTTGATTTAGGATTAACACAGTTTAGCTGAAAATCAAAACACCAGCATGTTATCAACACCATTCTCCTTCCAAACCCCAAACACAGCACTGTAACAGCTACTGGGAAGAAATTAACTCTACCCTACCTGAAACCAGGACACTTAGTTCTTTCTCTCTCTTACATAACAGAAATCTTGTTCACGTCTTAGAATAACCAGACAGTGCCTGGAAGAGACTCTAAAGTCATTGAGTCCAATTGTTAACCCAGCACTGCCAGGTTTACCACTAAATCATGTCTCTAAATGCCACATTCCCACATATTTTTTGAACCCTTCCAGCGACATTGATTCTACCACTTCCTGCTTAGACATCCAGTCTATACCTCCCCTGGTGCAACTCTTCATCTTCTTTTGTCAAATAATGGAACTCAGGTTGTGACACAAGCCTATTTCCTGTATTTTAGACGTCTTGCAGACCACTAAGCAACCCAAATTTACCAGTGCTGGTAAATCCTTGACAGTTTGAAACACAATTAATTGTCTGTGTAAGAACTGCTGGAAGAGCCACTCTCTGTAAAGAAGATTTATTCCCTGAGTAAGTGCGGTCTGAGTCATATTAAAGCAGTTCATATTAAAGCAAAAGTAGTTCAACATGACGTGGTCAGCCCACATCATATGGCAGCAATTTTGTTTTGAAGGGGTGGTAAAAATTAAATTCCAGTGCCTAAAAAAGTGGGAAAAAGAGAATTTTTCTAAATCAAATTTGCTTACAGTTATTTGTACAGAAAACACTCTACACAAGCATCACAGTGCAAACTACTCTGATATTTTTAGGAGACTAATTTAGAGACTACTCTACAGTTTTGCTCTTATGTATGAAGAAATCAAAATTTTACTCCTGAGATCAAAACAGATTTCCATTTACTTACCCAGGTCTTGTTATAATACAGTATTTCAGGGTACATGTCCAACCTAAAACTTGTGTGGAAGTGAGCTCTCATTTTGAGCAGTAATGTAACAATTAATGTGTTAGACAACTGACACCAAACCCACATTAAACATCATAGAATCATGGAATCATTGAATTACCTGAACTGGAAGGGACCTTAAAAATAATTTAGTTCCAACCCTTTACCATGGGCAGGACACCTTTCACTGAACCAGGCTTCTGTAAGCCCCATTCAGCCTGGCCTGGAACTCTACCAGGGATGGGGAAAATCTTGCATTCAACCTAGTTTAGAATCAAGGAATATTTATTATGACTTCTCTGTAGCAAGAAGATAAATAGTGAATTATGTTCAGAATGTTTTTGTATTTTGTTCTGTTAATACGAGTCAGCAAGGATGAAGTCTGTGTTCTGCCAAAATTGCTAAAATAAATCCTTGATCATTCCAAAGGCACTGAGAATTTCCAAGAATATTTCCAGTGACAGAATTATAATAAAAGAATGAAGATACCTTTTTTTTCTTCTCCCCCCCATCCCCCCAAATGGATTGGATGAAATCTTAATATATAAAAGGTTAAAACTGAGGGAATTGTAGTAGATAGTGATTTCCTGTGTTAAATGAATTACATCTAAATTTGCAGGAAAGCAAATTCGTTGGCATAACTTGTGTTGAATGTAAAATAGAAATGATAAACCCCTACCATTCTTTTTCCATGCAGAGATTAGTTCACTTACTCATTCCTGAAATGGACTGTGGTTCAATGATGGAAAATCCAGAGGAGGAGATTGTAAGCTGAATCTCTTCAGTGTCTCTAAAACTGAACTTTATGTGTTTTTAATTTAGCTTTTGTTATTACTGTCACAAAAATTCTGCTATATTTCAGTATTTTTAATGGGGATGATGAGAGACTGTTTTCATTTTGGCTCAGTATGCACTGGGTCATATTCTGAACAGCTGAACATCAGAGATATGAGATCTCATCATTTCTGTGGCATACCCTCAACTTGGAGACTAGTTATGTATGTTTTATGCATATTTAGTCATAAAAAATAGACCTTGTAGGTCTTTCCTGGGAACAATAAACAATGAAAGCAGGATTTCTTGAGCCAGCCCACAGAGGCAGAAATTTAATGGTAAGAGAGCTGTACTCCCATGCTCAGTCCTGCTGCCAGCACATCTGGCAGCGCTGCTAGCCTTCCTGTCCCAATGGCTTTCCACTTTCTCAGGCACCCTCCACCTCTTCTCCAACTTTATTTCAGCTGCTTCACCCAGGAAGTCCTTGCATTTTGTTTATTGATAACTCCTAGTGGTCCTTTTGGTGGCTACAAATTTCTGTTGAATTGGTTTTCAAGGCTTAATTTCATAGGCTGAGTATTAAGAGAAAAAGACAAGCAGCAGTTAAGACAGGTTCTGAGATTATTCATTATTATGAGGGAAAAAAATGATCTTTCTCAGATTATTTATCTTGAAAAAGATTGCAAAAATCTCATGTCATAGTATAGTATAAAAGCAGTGCAATCAGCTGAAGAGTTTTCATAGAGTTTTAATTCACTTCAGTTTTTAATTAGTTTTACATACAACTTCTATAAGAGCTTTAAGAGTGCAGTTGTGTCTGTCAGCTCCTATTAGTTATGCAACAGACATTACCTTCAGAGCTCCCAAAGTATGACTGACTGTCGTGGTCACTGACCATGCAAAACTTCTGCTGTACTTCTGCAGTAATTCCAGATGACAGTATTCCCTTGATCCCTGTATATATATATATGAGGGAATTGCATGAGCAGAAGTCATTATTATCACATGTCATTTATTACATAACTGGGTGTTACGTGAAAACAAAAATATATTTTGTTTAGTATAGAGCCTGTTGGACAAAAAAAGTTTCCTGGAGCACTGGTTGCAGGGATATCTTGGATACATAGGTTATTTTTAAAATGAGTTTTACATATAATTTTGGAAGTAGTATTTGGAAGTTGTGAGGTGTTATCCTAGTTATTAATTTATTAAAATTAATTTATTAAAACAGATGTGACAAAACTAATAATTTGTAAAGCTCTAAGGAAAACTCCATTTACTTTGAGACTTTCCCTGTAAAAGGCTCATGATATAAACACAACACAAATTCCTCTTTCTGTCATAATTTAACTTGGAGAATTCCAAGCTCTTGATGAATGAGCAGTCTCTAGTAGTTCAGATGAAGCTGGCCACTTGAGCTCTAGATATATGAGGAAGTGCCTGCTTGTTGTAAGTGCTTGTACTGCAGGTATGTCAAAAACACACAGAAATTTCAGAGAGCAGCAGCAGCAGCAACTGAATATTAGTAGGTTTGAAAGGACAATGTTGGCCACTCAAGTAACAAAGTCTAAAACACTGCACACAGGTAGCCCAGCTAATTAGATGCTAATAGATGTTATGTATATAAACTGAAGATATTCGGAGGCTGAAACAACATTACATTAGGTATGGGACCCTCTGGGAGCAGAATTTTGAATAATGATTTGCTTAAAAGCAAGGGAAAACTTACACAATGACCAGGCAAAATTACTCTAAGAAAAAACTGCATGATGCTCAGCAAACTAGTAAGAACTTCATTCCTTTGTTGTTTGAGATTACATTGACCAAAGCATTAGGGACTGTACTAGAAGGAGGCTTGCCTTGGCACAGCAAAGATGTGCAATTTGATAAACATATCCTTTTTCATTTGCAAGGAAAGCAGCAAATGCATGTTTAACAGACTGGTTTGCCTTACTGTAGTTCAGAATTCAAACTGTAAGTCAGCAGATGATATTTGTTATCCTTTCCACCACCTGCCACCCATCCGGATGCCCGAGCATACGCCAAAATGTCTATTTTAATTCCAGCTGAAACAATACCAAGAAATGAGAGAACATAAACAGCAACAACATACTCCATAAATTACACTGAAAGTTAATTCTGTGAGACTCTGAAAGTATTATAGACACTAATCCATGGGTATGTAAATGAATAACAAGGGCTCCGCCCTGTAGGGCTGTAGAGAAATATATGTTTATGCATGGTTTTGTGCTTCAAAATTCAGATTCAATGTGAGTTGAGATCATAAGCTTTCTATTAACTATGATTTTTCATTCAGTATGTAACATTACTTATAAATTCAAGGACAGGAGATTTTTTTAAAAAATCTGAACAGAATAACAATGCTGGACTGGTAGTTTCTGAATCCTAGTTTAAGACCTATTTAAGGCAGATAATGATACTTTTGAAATGATACTTTTTTAATGATACTTTTGAAAAGCAAGGGAAGAGTCTTGCAATATAAATCTCATTTTCAAAGCTAAGCCAAGGATTTTAACATCAAAGTATACTGTGTAGCCTTAAATGTACGTGACCACTAGGATGTATAAAGCAAATACTGATTAGAAGGTAGGACACAACACATCATTATATGGTTCATGTGATCAATAGCCAGTGTCTAAAACAAAATCCATAGAGGATATCAGAACAACACTCTTACCCTGCAATTTGCATGGAGGTCTACTGTGCTTCCAGTTCCAGCTGCTGAAAAATGGCAAAAAAAATTACCGTTACATGTTTTCAGAATATCACTTGAAATTTATATGAATAATTTTTAGTATATAACATCATATTCTGTTAACAATTTAAAAACTTGACTAAAACTGAATGGGACTAGGAATACCCACCCACTCTTGAGCACCAATTTAGTTCAGATAAAAGCTCCTTTCTGCAGCATGAGGACAAGCAGCAAACCAAGCCCTTTTGAGATCACATTACCTTTCTGTGTCTGTGAGGTATGTAGCATCATTTTGCTATAAAGGATAAAATTACCCACTACAGCTTAGTATGTTTTATGCCTTAGTATATTTATGTCAAAATAAACATATCCTGTCAAAATAAACACATATGGAGTGAAACCTTTTCCTTTTGAAATACATGACAACTCTATGATTGCCTTTTGTATAGACAAAAATGTATGTGTATTGTTGAAGAGTTACAGCAGTGGAAAATTCAAGACATTTTAACAGAAGTTTTGACCACTATAAGATGTTTTTCAGAGTACCTATTAGTTGCGTGCATAAAACTTAACATCAGGAGCAGCTTAAAATTCAGTTTCATTTTATGTTGTTAATTTATAGGAAATTCATTCCAACTAAAAAATATTGTTCTGAGTCATCACAGCCTTTCACTATAATGGCTGAATACATTTTAATGGTTATCAATATCAAATATTTTTTCACAACTAATATATTACTGATGTTAATCTCCTATTAGGTAGATTTTGATCAGTGAATATCTTAACTTTTTTCTCACATGCCACACTGCAAAGGCTGCCTTATGGAGTGGTAAGAATGCTCCTAAGTGAGTATGTTGAGTTGAACCTGCTTATTTGTGAAATGTGGTTGTCTCTGTTGCTATTAAATTGGCTGGTTCCATTCTAATTCTGATGTGGTTCTGATAGCTTATGTGGCTGGTTCCATTCTAATTCTGATGTGGTTCTGATAGCTTATGTATGGGAGATGTTGCCATCATTTTAAATCTTCTTTTGTTTCTAAGCTTAAACCAGTAGTTACCTTTTATTAGCTATGTTTAGACTTGAAAGTATTTTGGTAGATGCTGAAGCTTACAGATGCTATTTTGGTTTGTGTGAAATATTATTTAAATCCTCAAACTCTAGAACGCACATGGATTTGATTACCCTAGTGCTAACATCCTGAGTAACTTCATATATAATTTTATTCTACAGGAATTTGCTGCTCTGACAAAAGAATTAAATGCATGCAGGGAACAGCTGCTTGAAAAAGAGGAGGAGATTTCAGAACTAAAAGCTGAAAGGAACAACACAAGAGTAAGTATACAGCAGATCTTTTCTGGATATCATGTGTGTGTAAACTTATATAAATCTGGATCTTCATTTGTATGAATAAGAAGACAAAATTCCAGCCTTTTCATGAGTAAAGGAGATTCTAAGTAGCTGGACAAATCTACCATGCTACAGCCCTGAAGGAAGTTAGCTAGATATATTCCAAACAATTACAATTAGGAGATTTAGTATGTAACATGGTAAGGTTGTTCAGTTTAAATGTCTTTTAAATCAAGGAATGCATGCAGCCTCCCAAGCCTGAGTAGCCTACACACAGCCTCATCTCTTATCAAGGCAAAAGGCAAGGTTACAGCAGACAACCTGTTTTGCCTTGTGCCTTAGATTCAATCTGAATAAGGGTGAGATGAAGGCTGCCACAAATACCACAAGCAGTCTGTTGTTTAGTCTACATGCAGCCTTGTAACCCTTAAAGTAAATGTCATTTGCCGTACAGCTGAGCAGGGACAAGATTCAGTCCTGAAATTTATCATCTTCTGCTTCAATCAGAAGATACTATTCTGTCTGGGAACAAGAATATATGATACAGCACCTTCTGAAAATTCTCAAATGATGGACAGAATTGTTTTCAGAATAAAATAATTTGCCCATAAAAGTGTCTGGGCAAAGGCAGAATTGATCTAGAAACACAAAAGGGTAGCAGAGGACTTTATGGTGTTTGTGGAAAAGTGTGAGAAAAGAGATGGAGTAGTCCCAGATCAGGTGGGAGTCAGGCTGGTAGTGAACATACAAACTAGATCTCAGTGGTTGAACATCAAGAATGATTTCTCATATCCATATGTCATTCTTCTGTGATCTGTATAACTTTTCCCATTTTCCTCTTCTTTATCAACTAATAACACTTTGGATGCTCAGATAACATGTCCTCTTTGTTGGCTAATTTACATTTTGAAGAGAATCTAACAATACATATCCCAAAAGACCTCAGAGAGGGCCCTTCTTCCTGCTTTCTTCTTCCCACGTATAGTACCACAGAGTGCCACAGAGTACAGAAATTCAGTGGAGGACAGATGAAACAGACGCCTCCAAAGACGAAAAGTTGACCCATCTACCTCTATGCTTTCCTGGACATTTAGGAGGTGATCATGTTAGCACAAAGTTCTTGGAGGTGATGGGTTTGGAAAATCTTTTGGGAGGTGTAAAAATCCACCGGGGTCTCCCTGATAGGGAAACCCCTGCAAAGTTCCTGGGTTGCAATGCTCTAGTTGATGAGTTCAGGGTCCCCTGATAGGGGAAACCCTTGGCGGTTCTGCACTAGGATTAAATGAGGCAAACAGGACTTCCAGATTCGTTGTTTATTATTTCTTATCTACATTTCAGTGAGCTTGTCTACGCACCTCCAGTTCCAAGGTCTTTTGTAGATATCTTACCCAATTAACTACTAGAACGTGCTTTATTTCTACTTTACTACTAAAAACTAATTATTTGTCATCCACCCAGCACCTGCATTGCCAATTTTTTTATCCAATCATTCTGTGCTACCAACATTGCAGAAAATGGGGTAGATGAAGAAGGAGAAGCTGAGTCAATGCCTCAGATTCTCCATCTTGTCTTCTATCTACCCCCATACTAAAAACCCAAAATGCTATGTTTTTCTCCATGTGACAAACTATGTTTCTATCCATTTCACACACTCACAAGATGCAATTCATCCCAAAGTCTTGGAAGCTTTCTCCATGGTTGAAGGTTAAAAGCAGTGCTCTCCTGAGGATCAGGACTCCTCAGAACAGGAAGAAGGATATTTCCTGTGCCCTGGGTTCCAACAGGGAGGTATAGGTGAGAGCTACTTTTTCCTCACATTAATTAATTGTAAGAAATATGTAGTAATTCCACTGCATTTTCCAGATTTAGCAAATCATGTCAGCTGAAGAAAAGTCTGAAAATGTTCTATAGCTTCTTAAATTATCAGTAACTCCTACATGTGTATTATTTTACTATTTAATAAAAATTGTTTTATCCATTTCACTCTAAAGTCCACTGAACACCACCTTTAGTGTGTTAAAACTGCAGTGCACCAATACTGAGTGTGGGTCTGATATAAGCAGTGCAGACTAGCAGAAATTCCAAGACAGCTTAGTAGCCAAAGATAGTCACTTGTTAAAGAATTATGAGAGAAAAGGAAGATGACTCAACTGCAAGTCATCTCCTAAGTCAGACTGATCTCTGTCATAGGCAGTTTCTTTGCAGAGCAAGAAGATTAAAGATAATACATTCTTAAGTTTCTTGTGCTACACAAAAGAAAAATCAGTAAGAGGCTTTCCAGGAGAACTAATATCAACAAGTGGAAGTTATAGTGTTATAATCCTTGCAAGTTCTTGCAGTTAAAATTAGTAAATGCAAACTGCCTGCTTTCAAAATAAGGATGAAGCTAGAAAAAAAATAGGCAATGAAAGGAATATAGGGAATGCAGGAGATGTTACAGCAAACAAGGGGAAGATAGAGTCCAAATACTCATGGAGGAGAGAGAAAAAACTCAGAGACATGCCTTACCCTGACCTCTAGCATTTTCATTAATAAATTATTACCCCATCATGTCATATTTATGTTCTTTCCAGGCTGTAAGCTACCATATACTACAATTTATCCCAGAGTTGGCTGTAATAGTCATGATGTCTTCTACAGAGACACTACTTTGATAGGGAAAGATGAGCATTTTAGATGCAAAGCTGTTGTTTTGAACACACAGTCTCGATGATGTGCTAGTAATGAGATTTCCAGCAGCATTCATTGGCAAGGCATTGTCTATAAAGACGCACTTTTGAAAACTGAGATTTATGGTGTTAATAATGCAAAACAGCATTAATATTTTGTAAGAAAAAAATTGCTCCCTTTTTTTTCTGTTAATGTAGCAAGGCTTCTAATAAAATAATACTATTTGGAGGACCACTGATAACACTTTCACAGTGAGAAAATTAAATGTCTTTTCTCACATGTGAAGTTAGTCTTATTAATGCATCTTTTGTCCATCCCTCTAACGTTCACACTTAAGCCAGTCCTAGCTTGGCTGTATTAATGAGGCTCACCTGGCCCTCCAGGACACACTCATGGACACACGTAATGGAACTACTCACAGCAACCACTTAGTCCCAAGCAGCCCTTCCTGCTACTTTTAAATGAATTGCAGCTTCTGATTTTTTTAATCTAAGCTTTTATGTCCTTGGGGTAACAGCAATAAAAGATGCTGTTTGATTTGTCCTGCTTCAAGCTGAATATCAGGAGAAAGGAATTCTATCAGGTCCTAAGTACACACCAGCCTTCCAGGTCCACTTCACATTTTCAGTTATGCCCAACTGGCAGTATTTTATTTACTCTAGACCTACACCTATGTGTTTGTTTATTTTCTGGCAACAGCCTCATACAGCTTTTGCTTGTCACATAGACGAACGAAACACAAAACTGATTTCCCATCCTGATTTCCCACTCTATGCCAAGCTGTAGTAGTAGATACATGTAGTAACATGTATTATAGAGAAACCATGACGGAATTACATTTTGCGGGACATATACACTCCAGTTCTCAGCCAAAACACTAGAAAGTAAACCTTTCACCAGTATTTAATCAAGTTTCTACTCAATCCTTCTAGCAGCATTCTTAGGCATTTACTGTTGAATGTGTATTTTTCTGGCTATGATAATTAACTCCTTCTGACATGTCACAGTAGAAATATTTTCATGTTAAGAATTTAGCTGGCAACTTAATCTATCAATGTACAAGGCAAAATAGAAAGTGTGTGAGAGCTGAGTGTGTGGCATTGCTGATGGGAAGACAGAGAGGTCCTCTCTGGAAGAGCATTGTATGGGACTTTGAAAACAGATACAAAATATCTTAATAGAAACTCTTACAGTTATTTCTCTAAATATTTCTAGATAAAATGATCACCTACAGCATGTAGGAAGATAGTATTTTCAGAAACTGGAAGATAAGACAATGTGATCTAGCATGTTATTTAATGGAAATTATAAAATAAGACTACTTTGGATGTTTCAATTAAAATAGATTTTTTGTCTCAGTTTCTATTCTTAAGAAGTAGAAAAATGCATAGGATTAATTTATGAGATCAGAATATTATTATGAGGAAACTTGAAGGCTGGTTTGGTAGCTGAAAAAATATATTACAGTACTGCTATGAATTAATCTGATTGTGGATTTTTCCCTACAAGCACAACAAAACAAAAAAAGATCAGACACATATATGTGTTTTTTTAATAAAGTGTAATATTTTACTCAAATTGCTCTGAAATATTTTAGTTCTAACAGTTTAGAAACAAAAAAATATACCTGTGTTCACAAATGAAAGAGCAGTAACAAAAACAGTCATTAACTTTCTTTTGCTTCATGCCTTAGGAGATGAAGCACTTATTAAAGTGAACAAGGCTGAGTTATATCTAATTTTATTCATATTTTATTGTATCCATTCCTTATTGAATGGTTTATGAAACATCTTCAATTATGCACTAGTCTCACTACACCTATAGATCAGAACTTAACCCTATATTTGATTATTTAAATTTCTTTCTACGGTGTTGGGAAACTGTCTTGGTTTTGAAAGACAGGTGCCTGCCAAGGAAGTCAGGAGCTTCTCTTGGAATAGAAAAATGCAAACCTCCTCCCTCCAAATTATTTAAAGGGGCTCTCAGGCAAAGATATGAGGATAAGAAGAACAGTTCTTTAATATGTATAAACAAAATAAAGCAAAACAAAACCCAACAAACTATAACCTAGTAGGAAAATTAGAACAAGATGCAGTATTAAATAAAAGACAAAACTTGACAGTTAGAATACAACCTGACACCTTGTTAGTTAGGGCGTTGGTAGCAGTCCAGTTTGAATGGTGGCCTCAGTAGTCCTCTTGGAGTAACAAATGGTTCTGCTGAAGCAGAGATCCTGTAGAAGGGCAGAGTTTTCCTCTAATGGTCTAGTGGTGATGTTGAAGAGTCTGGTCCTNTATTGTAACCTAGGACAGAAACTCTAAGAATATATTTTAAACTATGGTTTTACCTATTTTACCTCATTTTCTCATATCTCCTTTTAATTAAATCAGTTCCATAGGTGCTTAAAATTAATCAGGTACTTTATTTCTTTTTTAAACGTGAGGAGTTCTTACAGTCTAAAACCACTTACACATGAAAATAAGTATATCTGTCTCTTAAAATTCTGCAGATGGTAAAAATTAACTCAATAATATAAGCAACAGTATATATCATTGCCTCAATGTTACTAACTACCTTTTGGTAGTTAGCTATTATTCATATGTCTCTTCTTTCAAAAAAAAAGGGCTTCTGTCAGAAAGTAATGTAACAACATATAGTAAATGTAATATATAGTTATTCAATAAATATGTTTTTATATAGCTATGTTTTTCTAAGTGATCTGTGTAGTGTAATAGTAATTATATTTCTATTCATTATTCTTATAGAACCCGTATTCTTCCTATTACTTTGTATCTTTATCCGATTGTTACATTTTCTTTCACAGCTTTGTTTCACATTCATGCGACTTCATTAAGGTTTTAGGTTGCTTGCATTTTGGTTTCTGTACAGAATGACAGACATGGGACACACTGCAAAAGTTGGGCTGTAACTTTCTTTTTTCACTGTTTATTTACCAGTGTAGCTGTTGAAGGTCACAGCACCTGACCCCAGACGAAAAGTAATTTCCATCACTGTGTAACAATCATGAAGAAAATCACTGATTTTGTGACTGATTTTAGAGGCAGTTTTCAAACCCATGTCTGCTTACTTTACTTGTCTTCTCTGCTCACATCAGAGATAGAGATTCACTGAACAATGTGAATTCTAAAAATAGACAGAAAGAAATTTCAATTTTTCCAGTGCTGGGGAGAAATTCTAAGCTGAACCTCAAAAGAGAATTGGCTTCTTAGTGGGTTATCTCATTCCTCTGAGGAACACCTTAATCTAAGCCTTTCTCATTTCAGTAAATTTTTTTCTTCTATGTTTTTTTCCCCATATTTCATTATTTATGACTCTCCATTTCTCTCCATTACCAACTGCTGATTCTTTAATTACTCCATTTATTATCTTGCTGTGAACTTCTTCTACAAACAAATTTTCAGAAAATAATGAACATTAAGATGAAATATTTTATATTGATAAAAATCCAGGTCCTGTAATAGCAGGACATTAATTTCAACTTATCGAGCCATCATTGCTTAAAATGAGTATTTTAACTTCTTTCATTTTCTATATGTAAATCAGTGTCTATGTAGTCATGATGGTATGGTATAGTAGAGCAGAGTAGGTGATAATCTACACCAATGTAGTTTATACCATTAAATCTAACCATGCATTTCTCTTTCACAGAAATCAATCACTTCCATAATTGCTTTATAAGAGGTTTCAGAAATACATGAAATACATTTTCTCATTTCATGTTCATTTAGTTCTAATTAACACTTTGAAGATGCTACATTCATTTGAAAAATATGCACTAGAGCAGTTTTCAGTCTTTAGATTATTATTTTTACACATTTTTTTTGCTTATAAAAAGTCCAGAGTTCCAGAAACAATCCTGTTTACATAAGATACAATTATCTGCACGGCATCTTGAGCATCCTAAAATTTGCCCAGCATAAAATTTATTTGTCAGATTATTTCATAATTCATTGTCAAGCTTAGGCTTTCCAGTAGGAAAAGCATAGCAATGATGCGTGGGTGATTCTGACCTACCCACTGCCGTTGATCTTCATCTTCTTTTCTCTGCAAGCTGCCTGTCCCTCTGAATGCTTGACAACTATTACAGATTGACAGTATGAGAGAGCAGAAAATGCTCAGTAGCCCATGATCACTGTTAATTCCAGAGTTTAATTGCAATTTACTGAAATGCCTAAAGCTGTTTCTAACAATTCTTTTGTAGTTTAAATTAATTACCATTATTGTTACAACGTTATTTCGATGTGAAATCTTGTGATCTCACAACTATTTGGAATATTAATTCTTGAACTATATATGTGGAGGAAAGACCTCAGCATGCCCACAAGTTATTGTGATTTCCTTCAGTTGTTAAATATTGGTTCGAGGCACCATCATCTTCAATGTCTTTTATGTTCATATTCCCTTCCCCCATCATTGTAAACCTGAGACACTTCATAATTCTGTCAGTGTTGTTGACATTTGATCTTCCCAGGAAAGCAGGGAAGATCTATTTCTCCTTTCTTAAATATAATTGTAACTGGGGAAAAGTTGAATAAAACAGCAGCTATTGTTACATGTTCAAAGTAGGGCAACAAAATTCGTGAAGGGTCTGAAGCACAAGTTTTGTAAGGAGCAGCTTGAGGGAACTGGGGGTGTTTAGGCTGGAGAAAAGGAGGCTCAGGGAAGACCTTATCGCTCTCTACAGCTGTAGGTCAGGTGGGGGTCAGCCCCTTCTCCCAGGTAACAAGTGATAATACAAGAGGAAATGGCCTCAAGTTACACCAGGGAAAATTTAGGTTGGGTGTCAGGGAAAATGTCTTCACCAATAAGATTATCTTGGTGATTTGATACAGCATTGGAACAGGCCGTCCAGTGAAATGGTAGGGTTGCCATCCCAGGAAGTATTTAAAAGATGTAGATGTGGCACTCGGGCACTTTGTTTAGTGGAGGACTTGGTAGTGCTGGGTTAGTATTTGGACTTGATGATCTTAGAGGTTTTTTCCAGCCTAAACAATTGTATTATTCTGTGAATCCATCATTTCATCAGAGCAAGGGGCAAGGATTTGCTATCAGGTTCTCAGTCACAGTCAGATGTCCTACCCCTTAGGTTTTTTCCCTTTCAGCAGAACTGGGAGTAATGTTTCACTAAGAGACCTGGTTAATAGGATTCCCTGCTCAGCTAGTTTTGCTGTTAGCAGTGCTCACAGAATTTGTGAAGAAATGGAGATTATTTTTGTTGAAAAGCAAAAATAAGAAACTTTTACAAATGAGAAACACATGTTAGTATGCCTTCTTGAGCATTCCTAGAGCTGATGGATAGAAAAATTCCAGAAGAATGAGTAACTCCAAATGCTTGAGTA
Source organism: Bombycilla garrulus (assembly GCA_013400315.1). Lineage (NCBI taxonomy): Eukaryota > Metazoa > Chordata > Aves > Passeriformes > Bombycillidae > Bombycilla > Bombycilla garrulus. The sequence continues at coordinate 16,787 of VXBU01012198.1, forward strand.
AATAAGAACAGAAAGAAAAAGTATGAAATGTTTACAGGCACTGTTTTATTTCTCCATGGGTCTTTTGACACAGCTGTGACAATGTCTATACAGTAATATAGACAACACAGCATTTTGCACTTGATTTATGTAAAAACTATGAAATGCATGCAGACATTGGAATATGTCTTTTTCTCCTCTGAAACAGTAGTTCTAAGCTAAAAACAAATGGCTTTTGTGTATGTTAAATGGATGATTTTCACTGGTTTAGCATTATGTATTACACACATTTCTAAAATGGCAGTAACATAACCTAAATATGTTATCTGTAGCTCTGCAAAAGGCTAGAGTGCTGTACTGTTCATCTCAAATAGCAAACTTCTCCACAATCACCCCATTAGAAATTTTGTGTTCCCACAGCTCTGCTCTCTTCTTATATGTGAAAACGTTGTTTAACTTGTTTTGTCTCTTCATCACTCTGTTTGATCTCTGTTCTGCCTTTGCTTAGCAAGTTTCTTGTCTTCTGTCCATGCTGAATTCATATTCCCATGTTGGGACTGTCTGTCTGCACCAGTTCAAAATGAGGTTCTGGATGTATATTAGGAGGTTTTATGTGTGTTCCTTATTTATATCTCTGCTATAGGTTATGTGAAATTCCTTCTGTCATGAATATTTTTCCATGTCAAGATTTCTATGTCACCATCGCTTTTCTTCTCTCCTAAACCAGATTTTTGTATTTTCCTTTCCAACTAAATCTTGCATACAGGCTATCAGAAATCCCTGATCATCACAGCATTTGTCTAAGAGATAATTCATTTAGGGTAGTAGGACACCAAATATGATAAATTTGCTCAGAGTTAGGCCAAAAAAAGAGATTGTCAACGTTTTGTTACTCTGGACTGATTTAGTGGATGTCAGTTTGAGCATTAGACAACTACAAACCTATGAAAGGATTAGCCATACTAAAAACTCAACTGTAGATCAATGTTTTCCCTTTTTTTTGCAATTTCTTCAGAAATCTCTAGCCTTTTGGCTGCATTTAGATTGATCCAGATGCACTGAAAAATTTCTGCATAAAGAGAACTGATCAGGATGAGCCAGGCTCTAATGGAATCAGCCAGAAGGTTGGAATAACTGTGGGGAAATCTAAGGGCATAGCATGGATTAAAGTCAGAATCTGGCTCTCCCATGGCTATGGAGTGAGGCACAGTCAGGCTGCACAGAGAAGGAAATGTTGCACCCTCACAGACTCTTTCATGACACAGGGCAGAGTAGGTTGAAGAATTAGAAATCAGCGACTGACTTACTTCCCTCCAGCTCTCTCCCAGATAAAATAGATGGCCTAGAAAAACCATAACAATATCAGAATTTACACCAAAATTCAGCAATTCAGTTATATTTATTATAGCAATGAATTGTTTATTTAAGTACTACTATGAACAGAAATGCTCTGTAAATATTTGAAAAATATTCTGATCTCATTTAATTTGCAAGCTGCCCACAGCCCCTTGATGGTTCTATCATTAAGAGGTCTCTTCAAATTTTGTGCTACTTTGGACTACCTCAAATAATTAAAAATCTATCTATAACTGCTGTTGGTCCTTCAGGGATGAGGAAACTTGTGAATTTCTTGTTCATTTTCTTTTGATAAATGCAGGCCACAAATTTGGATTCAGAAATGATAAGGAGACCCTCCCTTTTTGAACTGCAATGATTCATTATAACTCTCTCTCTATAATTGTATCAACATTGTTCACATATTCATTCGCTAATTTTTGCGAAGAATATAGTTACTGTAATATAATAACCAGGTGCAAATCCAGAACCATGTTTGAAGCAAAGATGACACCAAACCATAATTATTCCTAATCTGACATAATATCAACATACTGAATATCTATAATTGCCCTCTGCTTTTGTTCTTCTATGTCTAGCAATTCATGTAACAATAAAAATCTTTATGTAACTGGGAATAACTGTGGATTACAGATAAATATATAGATTTACTAACAGGAGCTATATTAAGAACCACATCAAAGGAGAAGTATTATACAATTGTCCATGTAACTTTCAGATTTCCAGTTCAATGACATAGATATAATAGTTTGTTGTAATTACAATACATTTAACATGCATTCTGATTAATGAATTTAGCTACCCTGATTTAACTTTACAGCTAACCAAGTCTCTTTAATGTTCGGGCACTATAAACAGCCTATGAAAGTATAGGCAAATTAGGAATTTTCTATACTACATCAACATATTAGTTTTTTCCTTTAACCTCAGAGTAATAATGAAAACTAAATAAAATATGTTTTTACAATATGTTATTTATGGTCTATTTTACAGATATTTATGGACTTCTCTGTTTTTTGTTGTGTTTTTAATACAACAGAGACAATTAATATTTTAAAGCATGTGCTACTGATGAGCACCATTAGCTGTAGCAGTTCTAATGAAGTCTTAAAAATCTAGTAAAATATACTGTTTACTCCTACATATTTCATTGAGTTGCTTTCAAGATAAATAGAAAATATATTGCAATTAGGCTGAATTAATTGTGAATTTATTTAATATTTTTGTGCGATTCTTTAGACTGTCTTTGTCTATTGTTATCAATTGACTGTCTCGTCAATTGCTATCACAAATGATATGTAAACATGTAATTAATTTAGTAAAACAATGACCCTCTGCTTAATGATTTGTCGTTCTTGCTTTTCACTTTTTTTTTAAGTGAAATAATGAGTAAATTTTCTATTTTTCCATTTATTCCATCTGGTTTAGAAACATGAAATATTGCTAATAGTTTGCTCTTTGGTATCATGCACATTGTAGTTAGAATTTCTGTGGCATTTAGGGGTGCAAAAATTAATAACTTTTTATTTCAAATCAAATAGCTGCTACTGGAGCATTTGGAGTGCCTTGTCTCAAGACACGAAAGGTCCCTGAGGATGACAGTGGTGAAACGGCAAGCACAGTCTCCCTCAGGAGTTTCCAGTGAAGTTGAGGTCCTCAAAGCCCTGAAATCTCTGTTTGAGCACCACAAGGCTTTGGATGAAAAGGTACAGTATGGGAAAAAAACTTACTAAATGCACTCTTTAACTTGTCTAATTGTGTTTTACAATGCAGCAAAGCAACAGTATTGTTTGTTTACTCCTTGGAATGAATCCTGTACTTAGAGAATTTACAGGTGTCCAGAGAAATCTGGATGATAGGAATGTGTGGCAAAATAACTATAACGCACTCAAGGTCACTTCAGCTATCTTTTGTAGACAATAGAAATGACTTTTCAAAATAAGCAAATCTCACCCCTACCAGACACGCTTCTCCTATTTAGCACTAAATAAAGATAACCCTGTGGAATTTATTTGGTTTAAAATATGCTTTTAAATTATGGCCATAAAAATGAGGTATATCTCAAATTTTAAAAACATACAGAGAGTCAAAAGGAGATGTTTCTAACTACATAAGGAAAATTGGCTCTTAGATATTTTTAGGAGGAAAACCTCCTAAATTTCAGAGATCATTTTAGCCCTTTCTAATAAGGACAGTATTCCCTTTACAAGCAGTGTAAACTAAAGTAAGTAGTACATTCTTCATTATCAAAGGTGATGAAGGCCCTACAGAACCCAGGTAAAAAACACTGATAACTGCATCAAGTCATGCTAATGAAGAGGGTCTTTTCACTGTATTCCTCATACATCCTGTGTTAAAAAGACTATATTCAAAGTGAGTGAAACTTTGTACAACTATGAATTATCACCTTGAGTACTGTGTACATGAATTTAGAAATCTAGCTCAGGTCTAGAAACAATATGTTCTGAAGGTGATGTATCTGAATTAGTAAGTGCCTCAAAACTACACATGCAGCTACATGCAGGGAACACATGAGAAACAGGGCTCATGAGCAAAGAATCTCTTTCTTTATGAGGTCTGTTTTGGCTGATTTGCTCATTGCTGCTGTTGAGTTCTTCTCTGAGATGGCTGGGTAAGCAGGGATGACATTGTGCAGCACAGAATCTGAAACCATTTACTGCACAGATGAGTTGTATTGTACAGGACCAGTTTAATGGTCTCACAGTAACAAATTTAACTTTCAGAAATATAATCCGAAACTTTATTTAATGAATTGAGGTAGCTGTATATATACAGCAGTATATATACCATTGGTAATGAAAGGATGAGACACTGTGGATTATGAGTCATACTAGGTTAACCACCAGGTTCAAATTTAAATAAATTTAAGGAACTTAGACCAAATAAAAACTTCTTATGTGTTTAGGTATATCTTTTGGGTTACGTGTTCTACTCAGATTTCATGAAAGCATCTTTAAAGAAAATCTAGAAAAAGAAGTATAATGACTTCTAGTCCCTGTAATAAGCCTTTGGATGTCATTAAGACTTAAAAAATTCTGTATTATTAAAAAGATCTTCTGAGGATTGATGGGGTTTATGCTCTGAGCTTTGGTCTTTTATCCAGCACTTTAAATATCAATAAAACTAGGGTAGGTAGCTCTCCAGTTTTTATAGTTTTTGACATTGTGTTGGATAAGTATGAGAAATAGATTCTGATAATTTGACAGTAGTGTACCTCTTACACATTTTTTTTTTTGTGAATGTTTTAGTGGTTTTGGTTTATTTGCAGTTTATTTTATGTCCCATTTTGAAAACTCTTGTACAGAATTAAATTGAAGCTACATGTAATATTTTGACTTGCATTATCGAAAAATTTGACTTACATTGTTGAAAATTCTATTCTTATATCATTTTAAATGTAACAGGTTAAAAATCCGTATTCAGCACATTAAAAAATTTTGGAATGACACAGGCAGACATTTTATGTATCTAACTGATTCCCGTCCCAGTATTAATGACAATTATCAGAGTAGAAAAATCTATAATCTGCAATAATATTAACAGAAGATTAATTCCATTATAAAATAAGTTTTAAAATTGTTTTATTTAAACAATTTATTAAATTGTATTAGTTTAAACTTTTTCAGACATGCTGTTTATCTATGTGTGGAACCTTTTTAATTTTGATGCAATAAAGCATATTTTTACTATAAAACATTCTTAGATAAGTCCAGTAAACAGTTTAATAAATTATTTTAAAATAATTTGTTTTAATCCCAGCACACATTATTTTCAAGGACAAATCCTACATAAAAATACCTGGTTTTGTTACAGTGTCTCTGGAAGGACTGGATCAAAGACATTGCATATATCACTCAGATACTTAATAATATAATGCTTTCACAAATTGTCAGCATTATGGTGAATTTTTTATTTAAAAATAATGAAAGTAAAAAAGACTACATGTACCCAAATATGCTATTTTTTTTTTATGGCATGTGAGTCATATATTCTGCATGGTGACAGAAAAATTATGTAAGTTAGATTTGTTTCAAACCCTTCAGAAATAAGATATCAATCCACCTATAAAAATGCATTGAAGCATTTCAGGAGCTAGTAGAACAATGTGGGTTGGAGCTCCTCAGAGACATCTGGCCCAACCTCCTGCTCAAAGTAGGGCCAATTGTTTTGAGTTGCTTAAGGTCCTGTCCAATAACTTCTGAATATTTCTAGGAAGAAAACTTCTGATGTTTCACCACCTTCACTGTAGTTTTTTCCCATAATACCTATCTGAAGTTTCTGTTGATGAGTGTTGCACTGGTTCCCTCTTGTGCTGCAAGGTCTTCCATCCTGCATCTGAAAGAAGAATCTGGCTATGCTTCCTCCACATATTCTGGTTAGCTGGTTGTAGACAGCAATTAGATCTCCCACGAACTTTTCCTTCTTCACTTTGACCAGACCCAGCCTCTCAGCCTGTCTCGCATTCTGTGTGATTCAGCCCACGGCCAGCTTGCTGGGCCTTCATTGAAATCTGCCAATATCTTTCTTCTACCAGGAAGCCCAAAACCAAATGCAGCCTCAAAAGTCTGGAGGGAAATAATCCTTTCCTCCAACCACCTGGACAAACTGTGTGCTAGGTCACTAGGTCTTCTCTGCAAAACTGTTTTCCCGTCCTGAAGCCTGTCTCATTCCCTAGGGTATGCCTTTTGTGGCAATGGGATGGCACACAGACTTTGTGTCACCTATCACAAACCCCTGAACCTTGCAGACCAGTTCATTTTTGGTGTACCATGGAATCTATTTCACCAATTCACATCTCGCCAGTTTCTCTAGGGATAAATGGAAGATCTTGAAGAAAACCTCAGTAAAGGCAAAAAACATTCCCTGTTCTCCCGTCATCCTTGGAACCAGTCCTCTCATCATGCAAGGCCCTAAAGTTGGCCAGATATCATTTGGTTTTGACAAGGCCATACTGGCTCTCCCCAGTCACCATCTTGTCCTTTATGTGCCTGAAAAAGCTTCCTGGAATATTTGCTCTATAACCTTCTCTACACTGGACAGCTTGTACTTCCCTGGATCTTTCCAGCATAACTCCTGTATTTCATGATGAAGGACAAAACATATGTGAGTTTTCCGCTCATCAGCAATCTCACTGACTTGTGCTACTCTTAAAGTTGGAAAAGGCCTTCGTAAGACAAAGTAATCAAGTCTCTTGGCATCCGGGGATGGAGTCAATATACTGCCTTTGACTTATGTATGTCTTGTCTTCCTGTATTGTGGGTAACGCTTCAGTTGCACAGACTCTGCTGCTGTGCTCAGGGGAAGCCTGAAGGCAGAACCTCACAATAAAACTGAGGCAAAAAAACATGATTTATGTTACAGTGATGTCAAAGCAAAATAAACAGTGCCCCATCGGAAAATGTGCATAAAGCTGAAGTAGGTTAATGAATAAAGAGTAATAAAAACTGTCAAAAGTGTGCTGGAAATGTATCATGATCCTTTGCAAATTAATAATGCAAATTTTTCTTTAATCTTTTTCTTCACAAAAAATGTTGACACTGAAACTATTAATGTAGTTGTTATGTTCTTGGAAAAGCATAACAAAATAATTTCAAGAGAAGTTTTGCCCTTTTAACTTACAAAATTAGGAAGAAAATCTTAAAATTCTTCCTAAATGCAAATTTTCTGTCAAGTTTTCACTTCCTACACTAAAACATCTTGATGTGTTGTAACAAGCTCTGCCACAAAACTTGACTGATCATGAAAGGATCACTACATGCACAGTACAAGAACTACAAAACCATCCTCATTACTATAAAAAAATGCAATTAAACCTACAAACAGTTTAGAAAGCAAAAAATAATATCTATTAATTTCTAGGCAGGCATGCTTTAGTATTAAAAAAACCAGGAGTGATACCTTATTTCAAAGTCTATTGACTTTCTATCTGTTACATGAAGTCTGGGCTTTGCTTTTACCTATTGTCCAAAAGACAGATCACCACAGAGAGATCACAGCTGTGATGGCATTATTCTGAGACAGCATGGCTGTCATTGCAGTTTTTTCAGAGTCTGACAGCTCCTTCAGGATCCCTCTCGTTATCCACCTGCCACAGCCCTGGAGAATGAAAGCTTGTCATGAGCTTCCCATGTGAGAGAGACAGTCCTGTTAGGCTGAACCAAGTAGGTACCTTCTAGTAAGCAGGAAGTGGTAAAAGTATGCTTTTAGTCTTACCCCATTACTTGCACAAGATCTTAGTAGTGCCAAACAAAAGTCTTCACAGACTGCTATTGCAGTTTTAATGTATTTTGTGAGAATGTTTGCTTTAGGGTGTGGGGATAATGACAGAGTTAATTTAGTTTAGAAATGTTTACCATTATATGTGTCCCTCAGAAAAATATCATTGTGTCTCCTTGGGTAAGCTGAACCACAGCAAATTAAATTTATACCACCCTAATTGTATTTTATTACTAGCATTATTATTGTTATTATTATTANAATTATTAAAATTATTTAAATTATTAAGATTATGAAAATTATTTTGACAGAAGCTATAAATATTTTTTAAATAATTGTTTATCTAATTATGCTAACATTTTTAGAAATATGAAACCAAAGCACGTGGGCAGTTCTGCTAGCAATTTTAAATTTTCATCATGTTAGAAGTTAAATTCAGTGACTGTTTTACCTAAGTTTAAGATTAGATCTCACAATCAACAAGCATCATTAAAAACATGTGAAGTTTTAAAAACTAGAAGTTAGGAGTGATTTGGGCTAGGACCAATCTGAAATTCTGACTTAACGATTCTTATAGCCATTGCTATTGTATAAGTCAGGTGAGATTCACAGCAATATTCATAGAGTGGAGACCTCCATTTATTCCCCCTGTCCTTCTTAATGCTACAGGTCTCAAACATTTCTCTTACTGCTGTGAAATAGCTCGTACCTTTGTTGTGGTATTTTTTTCATGCAATGAAAAGTTGTGGAACTAATGTAAGACAGCACAACAAAATATGTTGTGATACGTTATATGAATATACATGCAATTATTTATAAAAGAGCAAGTGAAGACAATATTTCCTAGAAATCATTAGAGATTAATAAAAATTAGAAGCTCATGTTAACTTCATGGTTAGAATAGACATGGAGTAGGTCAGGAAATACATAGTCCTCATATGCAAATCAGGAAGAAAAAAAAGGTAGCAAAATTATTATGTTACTTGTGCCATTCTATAGTTCTATTTGACTTCTAAAATCTATCTGAACGTGTTTGTTGTCCTGCAGACATTTTTCCTATTTTGCTGTAAATTTCATTTACTTCAAACACTTTAAAATGTGCATTTGGAAAGAAGAAAGAAAAAATTTCTCCAAAACCAGTTCTTTGGTCAGTGCTGTATGAAAAGTGTCCAGTTGATCTTCACAGTGGAAAGCAGCTACCAGATGTTACTTCTTAGCTAAGAATCAAAATCCTACTGGTTCTCTTGAGATTAATTGAAGGCAGAAAAATATACTTAATATACCCAGTCATCTGGGCATATGTTGGATACACCCTCTAACATGGAGAGAGCAACTCTTTTCTGCTGTGTCTGTGACAGTACAATCATAAAATCACAAAAATTGCTTTGGTTGAAAGAAATAATTAAAAATCACCTAGTTTGAACCCCCTGCCATGTTAGGGACACCAGTCACTGGACCGTGTTGCTCTAGGCCCCATCCAAGAACCCTTTAAGGGATGGGGCATCCACAGCTTCTCTGGGCAACCTGTTCCAGTGTCTTACCAGCTTCACAGAAAATGTGTCTTCCAAATATCTAATTTAATTCTGTCCTCTTTCAGTTTAAATCCCTTCCACCTTGTCCTGTCACTACATGCCTTTGCAAAAAGTCCTTCCCAGCTCTCTTGTCAGCCTCTTTAGAAACTGGAAGATGCTGTAAGTTCTTCCTAGAGCCTTCTATTCTCCAGATACTTGTCCTTTAAAAATGTTTATGATAGCATTTCTGTTAGGTCAGTTAACATCTGATTGAGTCTTACTTTGTGAAACATTTTTTAGTAAAGCTCTATCATGTGCCCAAGAAAATAGAAATATGTTGAAGGATCACGTGAAATAACAGTAACTTCTGAAGTGATACAAATGATCTCATTAAGACAATTCTTATTAACTCTAGTTACTCACTTATTGTCACTTCAGAAAATAGAAAACAATATAGTATGCCAATCACTAATTGGCATTCATCATATTAAAAAAAACCCCAAAAACAAACAAAAATTGTCAGATAAAAATAGTTTGCTTCTGTTGAAGTTCCTTTTTCATTAACAAGATAGTGATCCGGAACAACAGCCTTTCCTGCATGTCTCAGAAATGAGAATAGTTCTATTTGGGATTTTTTTTTTTTTTTTTTTTTTTACTGTTAACATAAATTTGAAGAGGGAATCCAATAAAAAATTCTTTGCAATACATTTGTGTATGACTGAGAAAAAAATGTAAAATGAGAAATAAAATTACAGTTTCTATCTTCTGAGTTGTAAACCAGAGCAGATTTCTCCTTCAGATCAGAGTGCTGATGTAACTCTTAAGGGAATCAAAGATTTCCCTCAACTTTAACAGCTGTTATGTATGTTTGAAAATGAAGAATTAGTTTCTGCCTTTCCAATGTCACTATGGCAAAAGGGAATCTGAATTTTTTTGTACACTGGTCAGATGAAAGGAAAAAATATATTTTCTGTGCCATGGGCAGAGTTGCTTTCAGTTCCTTTAGCAACTGTTAGATTCAGAGAACAGATAAGAGCCATCAGTCCGCAATTTTGGTTAGGTCATTATAAAAAAAGGCAGTGTATTAACTATGTACGTGGGAGGAAGGCAAGATAAGGTAACATAAGGCAAGGCAGGACAAAGAAAGCAACTTCCAACTGTTGCTCTGTCTTACACTAGTAATGTTCAATGTTGTCATTGACAATAGTCCAAGAATGAAAAGAAATGTGTTTGAATATAAGAATTCAATAGTCAGAATAAAAAACATTAATTCTCTGCCTAGTTTTGCTGAAGTACCATGTAAAAATTATGTCTCCAGAGTTGTTTGTTGTTTAGATAGAGTGTTGTTTATAAGCTCTAAAATGGGCTGTATAAAACCCACTAGGATTCAGTTCTATGGTGCCACAGTGTGTAAAGTTTGAGGATAGTTCTTTGGATTCCAGATCCTTGTAGAGCTGTGACATCCTCAGTAATGTAGTCTAGTTGGTCTGGGAATTCTAGCACAATTCAAATTGAATGTCAGTGACAAACATAACAAAATGTTTAAAATATACTATCCTTTATAAAACACTTGGGCTTGAATACATGGAGGTTTCAGAAAAAAATTCAAGTTGCCAACTCATTGTATTTCATTTTGACTTTTAACAATTGCCTGCTTGTGAATTTTCTCTCAATCATCCTGTCCCAAGGCAGCATTTGCAGCCAAAGGGAATGAAGCCAGAAATATGATTGTATTTCTTCCATGTTTTTTTTTAAATCTAATCTGAGATTTTTTGTTGAGAAGTTGTGGTAAAGCAGCTCCCATTGGGTTAGAGAAGTTGAAATCAGGCCTCTTGAAGACAGGTCTACACCACTAACTAGTTGTTTTAAATAAACTATGCAAAGAGGAACAAAAGCCTCAAAGTATGGCATAAAAACTATATTTTTATTCATTAGAAAGGGTGAATAGTTTTATTTTTAAGTGTTCATTTCCTGAATGTGTATTTCATCTTTAGATTAAGTTAGTTTTAAAGTCAACTAAACGTGCTGTGTTATAGTTTTGCTAACTAATTTTCATCTACTGAAGTGTAATTCATCCTTGGGCTATAGTGAATCTGTTTGCAAAATTGCATTTTTATCAGTAGTAAATGAAAATGAAGTGTGTAAGGAAAGGTAATGTTTATTAGACTAAAAGGTTTCACTGGAAAAAATATTAAAGCATTAGGATACATACAGCTGTTTTACAGACCTACTGTATTTGTCAAGGATGTGAAAATAATGAGAACGTGTCATGTTTCTTTGTAAATGAAAGACTGATTTTGTTTGGCTTTATTTTCCAGCTACATCTCTTGGTCTAATAGACTATGCTCCCTTACCCTATAAACATTGCTAATAGCCTTAAACATCTGTGGATCAGCAGTTGGAACAGCATTGCTGTGGTGTAGCTGGAACATGTAAAGAAATATACCTTGAGTGTTGACTGATTAGCCAGGCTGTAAACTCCTTTATTGTGATGTTCCCAATAAAGTTCTGTAGATTAGGATAGCCATTGGATCCCCTAACAATAAGGAGAGAGAGAGAGTCACAAACAGCACTGGAGGTCACTTCAGGTCTGATTTGCCTTTGGTTGTACTGGGAGACTGCAGCTACATTGCTGGCTCAGGTTACATGAGCTACACCAGCTAACAGTGAGCCAGAGCACTCAAATCAGCTCCGAATGTGTCTTCAGATACATTTAATATTAATTCAGTATTAACTATTAATAATAAATATTTAGCAACAACAACAACAACAACAACAACAACAACAACAACAACAACAACAACAACAATAATAATAATAATAATAATAATAATAATAATAATAATAATAGAGATCATAATCATCCTCAGAACAGAATAGGTTATTTATGAAACTGGTGCAAACACAGAAGAATTTTCTGCTTATGAGAGTATACATTGTTTACGACTTTTTGCAAAACTGAAACAAATGCATGATGATATAAAAGATCTTGAGCAAGTGGGCCTGAAGGCAATGCTACAAGTTATTTTTCAATGAATTTATTGCATTCAGTTACTATAAACAGATTAGTTATCTTCCATGCAGTGAATTTAAAACATCTGCAAATGTGGGGTTTTTTTTTCTTTATCCTTTGTAAAAGATGTTTGTGAAAGTTTTATTTTTATGCCTAATGTGGTCTTAAAATATTTTCATTTGCTGTGTATTGCATAAAATTACAGTCAGACTGTGTGGCATTTAAAGTTTGGCACATAATTTAATGGGTTAAGTTTTCCTATAGTTAGGTTTAAATGTTTACTACACAGTATGTCTCATGAAAGGATGCAACACACATGCCTGCAAATGGAGTGGCAGGGCATACAGTAGAGCATATGGTAGATTATATAATCTTTAAAGACTAATAGAAATTACATTACTGCACATATTTTGATTTTTCTTCTAGGTAAGGGAACGACTGAGGGTTTCTTTAGAAAGAGTCTCTGCACTGGAAGAAGAACTAGCTGCTGCTAACCAGGAGGTAACATAAAACACTTTCTCCCCTTTTGAGATTAAGTTTCTCTAATACTCTGTCCTATGTGTTTCCTGTCACTTTCTTCAAAACTGTTAGAAAAGAACCCGAACAAAACCAAAGTGAAACCAAACTAAAGAAAAATTACATTCAGAGTAAGCATCTCAGTGAGGCTTGTTTAAGTTGGTTGTGAGATTAATACAACCTATTGTTCACTGATTTATTCCGTCTTTCTCTTCACTTGTAAGCAAGCCAAAATCCAAGAGCAAGTGACAGATTCACAAATTTCTTATTGGACTTGAAAAGGGGGTGAATCAAGAAATATGTCAGATACTATAAACAATTAAATAACCTGAATTTTCATTTTACTATAAAATTAAGTAAAACACACACACACATGTATATATCTACTCATTATAAAAATGTTAACATAGATGAAGGAAGGATTATGGATGACTGTGAAATGTAGGTTTGCCTCTTCCCTTTAACTGCAGTGTATCATGGTGTACTGTGGTGCCACGAAACCATTGTGAACTTGGACAGGAGATATTTTTTTTCCTGTTTGCAGACTGTTCTCTTTCATTTGAAAGGGTGAGCAGCAAAACATGGTTGTATTGAACACCTGTACACTGCACACATATGGAAAGGAGGTTTGCACCCTAGAGAGGTGATTTTGAATATAAAAAATGGAGTCTGGTAGTGACTTTACCATGTCCCTCATGTTCTGAACCCACCTGACATGCACTTTTAGCACTGTTAAAAAAAAGCCAGATAAGCAAGCTGGACTAAAGCTATTTTAGGTTATGGCCATTTTCTGGTGTCATTTTATTCAGTTGAGAGAGAAACTGAAAGAAGCCACAGATAACCTCAAACACTACCAAACAATTCTTAAAAAGTGGAATACCCATAATTCAGAATAATTGTATCATCATGTAAAGTAGAGATTCCTAATATATTTTTAACTAATTTAAACTGGAAAAAGGTACTTTCTTAAAGTTACTTCCTAAAAGCAGAATATTCAATTAAGATATTAGTACTTTTTTTCATAAGTATGATAAACTATAAAGTTGTTATTATTATGATATTTTGATTCATCCTTTTGCTCTCTGAAGTAACCGCACTTTATCTATTAAAAATAAGATTCTTCTTTCAGAAGGATCCAGAAAAATTGTGTTCAAATAACATAGTTACACTATAAAATACAGAGCAGAATAGGTCTAAAAGTCAATGCATTTTCCAGATAGCAACTGAAGAACAGTAATTTCTTTTGGCATATTGGATGTGAACATCACTACTGCATTTGCAAGACTGGTTTCCTAGTACTATTTCCATAATATAATATAATAAACTCATTTCCTTGATGAACAAGCCTGAATTATTGGAGTCTTAATTGTTTTGCTTGGAATCTGGGAGCAGCATGTCATGGGTATTAGTTTTTCTTCATTTTATTTACTTGTATAATACTTTATAGGATTTTCTAATATAAAGATTCGTGGCTAAAGTAAATCCCAGTGTCACAGATTTATCATTGAAGAGTAGAGATTTATTCTTCTCACTTTATTTTAAAAATACCCTGAGATTGTTTGCAGCCTCTCAGCTTTTTGCTGTGATACATCCCTGTGTATTGTCACCCACTCACAGGACATTCAGGTGGTAGTTCGAGTTCTTGTTCTTGCCTTTTTCCCCAGCTCTTGCACTGAAGGAGATGCAGAAGCCATTTTCTGAGGTTTTCAAGGTTGTTTATTCTTTCTTATCTAAGGAATTTTCTCTCTGAGTTACAGCAGTCTGTCTAGCAAGCTGGTCTAAGGCACTCTCCTTGCCCAGAAGGCTGGTCTTATCT
>VXBU01012204.1:3668-16417 GCA_013400315.1 Bombycilla garrulus
TGTGGAATTATTCAGATCTCCCCAAAGATGCAGGGCAAGAACTGTTGTTGTTTCTGTATAAATGAGCAATAAGGGCTCCTCAAAATATGTAACTCTTCTACAAACCCATAAGTACAATTAGGTAATTCAGCTGCCTTGCCTTCAGTACCTTTTAAAGAACAGAATGGGAATTTGCATGTACTCACAGAAGGGGGAACGAAAGGTTCATACTAAGGGGGAGGGGGCATGATTTTTAAGGATACTCATGTTTAGTGTCATAATATGATGTCCAGTATATACTTAAACTCTCATCCTAGTCTTCATAAATTCCTCTGCCAGCACAACTAGATTTGTGCCACTGCTTCCACCTGCATCTTCTTTGAAGTAGTGTTTTGTAGTCCCAGGAGTGTTACCCGATAATTACGTGCTGGAGTAGTGGTTATATCAAATCACTGCAAGCCAGCATGAGTTGGAGCACAGCCAAGGACAGCCTTAAGTTTTGTTGAGGGTGAATTCAGTTCTTGAAAGCATCATTGATTTGGGAAGCAGCAAGTGGTACCCAGTGGAGTTCTGCAGATCACCCAAGTGTCTGAGCCAGTCTCCTTCACTTTGTCACTGCACAAATGAACAAGACTAGAAGCAACATAGTGCTGAAGAGGAACAACTAAGGATAAATAAGATGAAAGTGGATAGAAGGAATTTGTTTTTCCATATGTCTTTATTTAGTGACATTCAAAATATTAGCTTTATTAACAGGTATCAAAATATGTAGACACACAAGCCTATCTTAAGAATCACAGTATCACAGAATCACCAGGTTGGAAGAGTCCTTCAAGATCTCAGAGTCCAACCCGTGTCCTAACTCCTCCGCTAAACCATGGTGCCACATCCAGTCTTTTTTAAACACATGCAGCGACGGTGATTCTACCACCTCCCCGGGCAGGCCATTCCAGTAACTTTACCCTTTCTGTGAGGAACTTCTTCCTAATATCCGACCTATATTTCCCCTGACGCAGCTTGAGACTGTGTCCCCTCGTTCCTGTCAGTTGCTGACTACCTGACTACAGCCACCCTTCAAGGAGTTGTAGAGAGTGATAATAAGGTCACCCCTGAGTCTCCTTTTCTCTGGGCTAAACAGCCCCAGCTCCCTCAGCCGTTCCTCACAGGGCTTGTGTTCCAAGCCCCTCACTAGCACTGTTGCCCTCAAAGAAATGAAAAAACTGCTTGGTTTAAGTTTAGGGTCACTACCTCTGAAAAACCAAAGAGAAATATGGCACGAGGCGTGTAAATTAAAAAAAACAAACCAAATGCTTCCAAGACACAAAATACAAAGTTTAACTGAGTGTAAATGATACAGCACGTTCCTAAAATCACACACATCTAGATCTGTCAGGCAAGTAGAAGGTAGTAACACGATTCAGCCAGTGTGGCTTTTTTGGATTTAACTGCTAGAAAATGACATGCAGTGGCATGCTTCTGCCATAGTTTCCAGAACTGCTAATAAGGCCTTCGCCTGTTCACCAGGGAAGAATAACATGCTTTCAGATATTTCTGGAAGAAGCTGTGGTAGTTTTTCAAAAGCTTCTAGCTCTTTAAAATACATGTCTACCAGCCAGTCTCCAGAAAATGCATTTTTCATCTTAGAGCTATTGCAGGCCATTACTGGAAGTACATTTGAACAAGCTACCGCTCTCAGAGTTGCAGTCAGGGGTGTAGACAAATTATAAACTGAACAAAAATTTATCAGCATCTTAGTAAATGAAATCAAACACAGTTCTTTCTTCTGACTGCAAAAATCTTGTTCTCTGCATTCATAGAAGTTTTCAATGCTCTCTCCTGGATAAACGAGATTCAAAAGTTCTTCTTTTAGTGTGTCTGACTCAACATAATCCAGTGGCAGTTTCTCATGGGAGTTCCTTTGCTCTAGAAGGATGGGCCCTTCAGGGAAAACATAAACATTAATAACAACAGCACTTTTTGTGATGAACTAGCAGCTGAACAAAATTTTGCTGTCCTGGTTTGGGCTCTCAGAGCTGGTCTTAAAGATGCAGAACCCAACACCCAGCACAAACTGAAGGATTGGGGATGCAAGCATCACAAAATGTCCTGACTCCAGTACATTTGCTTATTGCCAGAAGCCAGGTGTCTTTGTACCAAGCTGTGTTGATGTAACTGACTTAAATTTTTGCAGCACAAGATGGAATTTGTAGAGTGATCCTTTGTAACAATTTCTTTACAGTATCATCTTAACTTGCATAGAGTATGCTGAATTGTAATGCTATTACTTCTGTAACATTCTTGTAAGTACTTTTGTAATCCAGGTTATTTGCTGACACTGCAAATTAAAGGCATGTTACTATGATGGTCTTTATTTTTCTTTTCTTGATAGTGTGGCCAGTCTTGCTTTGTGCTGTACAGCAAGCTAAGCTACTGGGATAGGAATCAAAGTCTTCCTCAACAACTTGAGTTTCAAAATTTGATCTTAACAGACTTCTAAAACGCAAAACATAATTACTCTAATGAATAGATTTGAAGCAAGTGACTGGGACACGTTTATGTATTCAGAACTAGCCTGAACAAATAAATCCTTTGGTTATTTCCTGTTTATTAGTACAAGGTATCTGTTAATATTTAAATAGCTTATATATCTCTTGGGAAGTTTAAAAAAGGCTGCATCAATATGAAAAAATGACGGCTGTTGAAACACTACAAGTGTTTTTCAAATATGAACACATCAGGAATCTTCTTACATAAATTTGTATTACTGTGCTAAAGTAATGATGCCATATTAACATGAATGCTTTTTCAGATATATATTTTAATGACGAAAGGTAAATTCTCACATTACATATCCATAATAGACACTTCAACTTTGCTCTGAGTAAAGCTGTATTACAGCTGTATTATTTAGTATGATTAACTTATGGAAGTGAAAGGCTTTTAGAGCCAGAAAGAAGATAATGTTTTTAGAGAGATGTGTTCTAAATTATTGAGTTTAGTAAGTTTATACTGAACAGGTAACATGCTTTCTACCATGGACTTGTCTGTTACTTGACAGACCATAACTTGACAGTGTGACAAAAGCAAAGATAAGGATACACACAGCCTTACACTTGCCAGAAAATGTTGATGAATGCAAGTTCAAGTAGAGCTCTTCCCCTATGCTAACACGATCATCCACTACTTATTCTTCACAACAGCCAAGGAAAAATGCACATCTGTCAGTGTGATGCCTTAAGTTTCAGCTTTTCTGTTTTTCAGATACTGTGGTATTTTAGTAGTTCTGAGGTTCATATTAAAAGTTGGTAAGCTCTCTTTACAAAAATAGGTAGGCAAAACAATTCCTTTCTAGCTCGACAGCAAGGACAAATTTTAGGCTCAAGAATGTAAACAACAATGAAAGAGGACAGGGAACAAGGAAGATGGAGCTTCATAACCTGAGGCTATAATGGGACAATTAACTCCAATATGCTAATGGGACCAAAGCCTATAAAAGTGTGAGACCTTGTGACCAGGTATCCATTTTTGGGATCATGTGTATATTTGACTTGGGTACCCTGGTGGGGTTTCTGCACTACACAAGCTGTATCCTTCCAATAAGTAACTTTTTATTCTTTTATTCTACCTAGTCTGTTTCCATGTCATACCCAGGCATCAGTTCTTTCCAGGCACCCCAGAAGGATCATCAGGGTATCTGGAAAACCCCTGGACTGGAGGGGGAAGCACCATTTCCAGTGACAAGCTGGATTTACTATAATATCAGCTATTGCATCATTTCAACTGATAGAACTGAGCCCAGGTATCAGCTTAGCATGTTAGGTGACATGGTTCAGTGGAGATAAACACCTGGGAGCCACAGAACTGAGAGTCAGTAAACATGTGGAACTGCAGAAAGAATATATTATGATCTGGTGCTTGCACAACAGACACAGACATGGCCTTTAGGGGGCAGGAGAAGACTGTAAATACAGAGGGTCATACACCAAGAATAAATTAAAATTTTGTTTCTCTACCTTAATTAATAGACTGTACACTCTTCTGCCTCATGACTAAACCAGAATGATTTTTACTGAAGAAATCTGGACTCGGCATATATAGCACAGTTTCTATTGACATTGTAGGGCAATGGCACAGATACTGCAAACACTCATTTTAGTAATTAAAATAAGGAAGAGTTGCTATCCCAGACCATCCTTTGTGGATATTTGGGGTTTCTTTTAAATGTGCTAAATTAAATACATTGATACAATATATACTCCAAGATACAATTACCCTGTCTCTGAACAAAAAGTATTGTTTAAAACATTCTGTGCTTGCCTAAGGGGCCAAGTACTTATTTTAAAAGACTAAGGCATCCCTCCTACTATTATCCCTAAACAGCAGTTTTCATGATTACAATATCATCACTCTCTTAAACTACTTACCAACCTAATTGTGTTCTTCAGAGACCATCACATTAATTTTCACAAATGCTGAAAAAAATTATGTTGGAATACATATATAGAGATTTAACTGATTTGTTTTTGTGTTGTGGTAAAAATAGACCAAAAAATAGAAAATGCTTATCCTTGATTGGTGACTAGTTAATCTTTCATTACTGGAGAATATTGTTGCAATGCATATGGTGTAAAATGCAGGATAAAAATATTACCACACTGGAAAAACATGTGGAAATCCTGTTTAGTTTAATATTCAGCTGATCAAGATAAGTGTGAAAACAGTACTATTTTTATTGCAAACAAACCAGCTTAGCTTCAAAACACTTTAAAATATTTCAGAATAACTTTGTATTTTAGGAAACTGTAAAAAAAAACCCCAAAAATACTGAGGACTTTGTATGGGTTCAGAAGAGCAGGTAATTTCCCTAAACCAGTTTAGCATAAATGCACTCACCCCCATGCTGAAGTAGCAGCTTGCCAATTTCTACATGTCCATTTGACAGTGCATCATGCAAAGGAGTCACCCCATCCACTTGAGTGAGCAGGTCTACCTCTGGACAACGCTCCAGAATTTCACGGACACACACTGTGCTGCCATGGTTACAGGCTTCATGCAAAGGCGTCCAGCCAGCATAATCTGAATTATAAATCAAGGGAAGTTTTAAAACAGCAGAAGTAGTACTGAAATGTTAATAATGTCATTCATTAGACAGGAAAACNACACAGCCTTACACTTGCCAGAAAATGTTGATGAATGCAAGTTCAAGTAGAGCTCTTCCCCTATGCTAACACGATCATCCACTACTTATTCTTCACAACAGCCAAGGAAAAATGCACATCTGTCAGTGTGATGCCTTAAGTTTCAGCTTTTCTGTTTTTCAGATACTGTGGTATTTTAGTAGTTCTGAGGTTCATATTAAAAGTTGGTAAGCTCTCTTTACAAAAATAGGTAGGCAAAACAATTCCTTTCTAGCTCGACAGCAAGGACAAATTTTAGGCTCAAGAATGTAAACAACAATGAAAGAGGACAGGGAACAAGGAAGATGGAGCTTCATAACCTGAGGCTATAATGGGACAATTAACTCCAATATGCTAATGGGACCAAAGCCTATAAAAGTGTGAGACCTTGTGACCAGGTATCCATTTTTGGGATCATGTGTATATTTGACTTGGGTACCCTGGTGGGGTTTCTGCACTACACAAGCTGTATCCTTCCAATAAGTAACTTTTTATTCTTTTATTCTACCTAGTCTGTTTCCATGTCATACCCAGGCATCAGTTCTTTCCAGGCACCCCAGAAGGATCATCAGGGTATCTGGAAAACCCCTGGACTGGAGGGGGAAGCACCATTTCCAGTGACAAGCTGGATTTACTATAATATCAGCTATTGCATCATTTCAACTGATAGAACTGAGCCCAGGTATCAGCTTAGCATGTTAGGTGACATGGTTCAGTGGAGATAAACACCTGGGAGCCACAGAACTGAGAGTCAGTAAACATGTGGAACTGCAGAAAGAATATATTATGATCTGGTGCTTGCACAACAGACACAGACATGGCCTTTAGGGGGCAGGAGAAGACTGTAAATACAGAGGGTCATACACCAAGAATAAATTAAAATTTTGTTTCTCTACCTTAATTAATAGACTGTACACTCTTCTGCCTCATGACTAAACCAGAATGATTTTTACTGAAGAAATCTGGACTCGGCATATATAGCACAGTTTCTATTGACATTGTAGGGCAATGGCACAGATACTGCAAACACTCATTTTAGTAATTAAAATAAGGAAGAGTTGCTATCCCAGACCATCCTTTGTGGATATTTGGGGTTTCTTTTAAATGTGCTAAATTAAATACATTGATACAATATATACTCCAAGATACAATTACCCTGTCTCTGAACAAAAAGTATTGTTTAAAACATTCTGTGCTTGCCTAAGGGGCCAAGTACTTATTTTAAAAGACTAAGGCATCCCTCCTACTATTATCCCTAAACAGCAGTTTTCATGATTACAATATCATCACTCTCTTAAACTACTTACCAACCTAATTGTGTTCTTCAGAGACCATCACATTAATTTTCACAAATGCTGAAAAAAATTATGTTGGAATACATATATAGAGATTTAACTGATTTGTTTTTGTGTTGTGGTAAAAATAGACCAAAAAATAGAAAATGCTTATCCTTGATTGGTGACTAGTTAATCTTTCATTACTGGAGAATATTGTTGCAATGCATATGGTGTAAAATGCAGGATAAAAATATTACCACACTGGAAAAACATGTGGAAATCCTGTTTAGTTTAATATTCAGCTGATCAAGATAAGTGTGAAAACAGTACTATTTTTATTGCAAACAAACCAGCTTAGCTTCAAAACACTTTAAAATATTTCAGAATAACTTTGTATTTTAGGAAACTGTAAAAAAAAACCCCAAAAATACTGAGGACTTTGTATGGGTTCAGAAGAGCAGGTAATTTCCCTAAACCAGTTTAGCATAAATGCACTCACCCCCATGCTGAAGTAGCAGCTTGCCAATTTCTACATGTCCATTTGACAGTGCATCATGCAAAGGAGTCACCCCATCCACTTGAGTGAGCAGGTCTACCTCTGGACAACGCTCCAGAATTTCACGGACACACACTGTGCTGCCATGGTTACAGGCTTCATGCAAAGGCGTCCAGCCAGCATAATCTGAATTATAAATCAAGGGAAGTTTTAAAACAGCAGAAGTAGTACTGAAATGTTAATAATGTCATTCATTAGACAGGAAAACACTTCACTTTTTTAGTATTCATTACAGCTGGAATGGCAGCTTGTGATTTCAAAATGAGAAATTCTATTGAAAAACGTCTGAAAAAAAATAGCATTTTTAAAAATGTATAAAATGTGATGTTAAAATACACTCCAGTTATAAATTCATCTTACCTTAATGTTCATTGTAAAGTCCTCATTTTGTTTTATTTTAACAAAGAAAGAGTTACAAACTTGTTACCAAAAGATACTAATACCGTTCTTTATGTGTATTAATTTCTTAGTTCTGTAGAGAAAATGGATAACTTACCTTTAACATTAATGTCTATTCCCGGCAAAGAGAGAAGCTGAATCAATCTCTCCACTTTGTTATTTCTGCAAGCTTTATGCAGGGCCGTCTCTCCTACCATGAAAAATTAATAGATTACACTAGACTAGGCAAGATAGCAACTAAAGAATATAATCAAAGGGCTGGAACTAGGAGACCTGGTTATGTACCAGAAAACTCAATAATGAGTAAGATTTTCCTTTATCCTGTTTAAACATCTTTTAAGAAAAAAAAAACCCCACAGAGCTTCTGTTCCACCAGAGATCCAGCAAAGAAATTGTACTGCAAATGGTTTAACACAGGAATTATCTCCCCTCTAGTTCAAGGTTTAAAGCTTCAGTCATAATATAAAAGCATAAAGTGATCACAAAACACCAAAAATACTGGGTTTTGAAGCAATAAAACTTTAGAGTGCAGTTGCCCTCCCTTAAATTTATTCATGAACCTACATTAAAATGTATGGTTCTTTTTACACAGCATTTATAGCTTAATTCAAATGAATGTTTCTGGCTAAGCACGAGTGCCTCTGCACACTCAAGTATAAATCAAAACTTCAAATCCATTAGCAGACGGTTTGCTGTTTCTCAATAGGCTGTCTGACTTGACTACAGTAGAGAAGGAGGGGAGAAGAAGGGAAATAATAATGACGATGATAATAATAAATAAAATTATTAGTAGTAGTCCTTGGGGAAAAAAAATCCCAAACCATAGTACCATGCACAGCTGAAATAAGTGTGAAATATTAAACAGCAAAAAACTGAGAGCTGCTGCTCATACACGTAAAGACACTACTAGCTTCTGTGTAATAAAAACTTGAGACACTTTCTAAATGCTGTTTTCTTTTCAATAATTGATTAGGTTTGAACAGGAGCCAGAGGAAAATCCTGATACTAGGTGAAATATAATGAACCAAACATCTTAGAAATTCAAGATATCTTAGGCTAGATCTCTGAGTTTTTGTAGTAAGATTTACATGGAACATTTTGTTATATTAATACCTTTGCTATGCAAATCTGTCAGCTCCATAGCCATTCTTTCAAAAGAAGCCACTACTTTGAGTTTTAGAAGGGAAAAGAGAAGAGAAAAAAAAAAAGCAGCATTGGTTTGTTTGGTTACCCCCAGCCCCAGTCCTTCAGCTCACTTTTCTTTGTAAAAATCAGACGTAATAATTCACATCAATTTTACTTGAAAAGTAATAAAAACAAAGGGAACCAATTTTCAAAATGTATGGTCTGACTCTGTTGCTGAAGTTCTTTTAAATTTTAAAAGGGTGTGCGGTCTTCTTTTGTCCTTCCGTGTTTGTGATAAAATTCTGGGTTTAATTTTTTGAACAATTCCAGCTTGCTTTTGCAAGTTTTTTCTTACCCTTCTCCTGGGTGTAATATTAATAGAGTTGTAGGTAAGTTTCTGACGATGAAGATGAAAAAGTAGTTCCAGCAAGTAAAGCAAGCCTCATACGAAGTACAATTTATTAAACTTGTGTAATAAGTAGGAACTGAATGAATTACTGCAGTGCAGTTTTATTCCTTAGGTATGTGAGTTCCAGTATAGTTAAAACAAAAGCCAAGCGCCTTTCATAGTCTGGGCTGAATGCCTGGAGGAAAACAGTCCATATGCTTAAAACAGCTATGTAACATAGCATACTCCTCAGTCTTTGTTCACAAAATGTCTAGGACTCAGAGAGATGAAGACTGAATTATACTTGCAAATCAGAAGACGTTGATCCTACCAAGCACAGGTTGAGGTGGATTAGCAAAGTAAGGCAGGCAAGACTGGAATGAGCTCACACAAACTGTACACTGCATTTAATATATGGGAGGAGGAGGGTAATGAAGAAGGCAACTTTATTTTACCATATATTCAAATTCCTCCTTTTAAATAGACATTAGAAAAGAGAAATGTGGACCATAAAGAAAATAATTCTTGGGCATAAGCCATCATTTTAGTCCAGCATTCATTAGGACAAGATTTTAAACAGGAAACTATCAATTCTAACTACTTTAAACTTCTTAACATAAATTAGATATATAGGATACCTTTAATATTTCTCTTGTGTACCTCTTCAGCCAAAAGATAACTCTCTTTGGTGTGTGCAGTCTGAACTTCTGTTTTTGCTTTAAGCTTATCAAAGATTAAGTCACTGAAAAGAGATCAATGGGGACACATTTAAAATCACTACTTCATATTTTAATTTAATGTATATGTACTTCATGGTTTTAATTGTGTACATAAAGAATACTTAGATTTATCCATTTATATAATTTCTGAAATGTCTTAATTACGTAATTTCTATGCCATTTAAGTATAACTATTTAAAATAGAAATCAAATAGGATTGCCCACTTTAAACTTTCTTTAAAGGTAATTTTATGAACAGTGAACTTCCGTACATACCCTATAAAATTAATATTAGACAAATATAACTCCATCAGTCTGCACATACAGTGAAATTGATGATCAAAGAGAAGAGGGGAAACCCCAGCCCAGAGGTGTTACAGGCTTACAATGGAGCTTTCTGTCAGTTGAAGTAATTTGTAGACAACAAAACAGGTCACATAAAGTTCAAGAAATGTGTCAGGTCAGAAGCTGTCCCCCAAAGCAGAATAAAACTGGTGATGTTATAGGCATTACTTACGGTAGATCAGGCAGCACTTTGACTTGGTTCTGCTTATCGCCATTTAGCATCTGTAACGTCCTTTGAGACTCAGGGCATGGCTGTTGCCCTATTTTCTTTTTCTTTGCTTTGTGCATCTTTGTCTCACGCATCCCTATCTCTCGCAAAGCAGGTGAATAGGAACAGACCTGTTGCAAAAGTAACATTTTATAAATGAAATTTTCTTTTGTTGCACTTGCTGCAAAGCAGTCATCTGCGACCCACAGCTTGCTGCATCTAAGTTTTAAAAAATCCAGTCCCTGGATGCGTGTACATCTAGATTGTTTCAATTTGTCTTTTGCATTCCTTTTTGATGTTTTTGTAATTCACTCTTTACAAGAGCCTCAGTGGGTGGCTTGTGTCTGAGACAGAAAATGAAAAATTCTAGGCCTCTCTCAGACTTCTGGCAGCTGAGAAGATCTGGCTCTCTTTGGCTGGACATAAGACTTGAGTACAGTTAATTGACTTTCAAGTATTAAAACAAAGTATTTACAGATTTCCTGCTCCCAAACCAGGGAGCAATTTGGTTAAAGGCATATTCACTCCACTCCTTCATCTCTTCCGAGATGAAGGGTTGGATTAAGTCTTTGAGCATCACAAAGGCAGTGAGCCAATTATTCCTTAGATGCTCTCTCGTTATTAGGATAGCCTTGGCTGTTGTAGATATTAGCTTCTTTCCAGTGAAACAGAGCTTCAAACCCACTTAGTACTCATTTTAAAAAGTCATCTGAGTTTCTGCAGTCTGGCAAAAGCATAGGAAAAAAGGCCAGTGAGGGGGATTCATCAAATACACAACAATTATATTTGAAGAAAGGTATTAAGAAAGCCTTGGAGTATTTAGCAGTTCACTGTAGATCTTGCAAACAAGGTGCAGGAGGTGAAGTACACCTACTTGCACCTTTGCTGCACATTTACTACCAAGGAGTTGTTGAACCCAGAGAAAAGCCTAGCTGATAAGATGCTGTGTGAGAAGAACTGGCAAAACTGGATGATAGCTAATTTTTACTGTATGGAATGAGAAAAAAAGACACAGTTGTGCTAAGGAAAACTACAAAAAGCACACAGACTTGTTTCAGCGCTATAAAAATTTTTAAGTAGTTGCAGACAGTGGTTATTAGTCATGGTAATACTAAAAGTAGCAAATTCTGCTCTATATGTGGCAACATACCTCAAACACTAGCTATGCCAGTGGTTTAAGAATTCTGATTCTTTTGTTCAACCTCTGTTTAAATGTGCTATATTAACAAACAATGACCTCTCTTCACAATAAATTCCTGTAAAATTTATGACAACTTATGTACGGGAAATGTACAAAGGTATAAATTTGGTTTTTTGTGAACTCTGTCTGTAGAACAGTAGAACGTAGACAAACAACTATGGAATCTATATTCCGTTTAGTCATTAGTATTAAGATTACTGAAATGAGACTCTAAATTAGAGCATGACATTACCATGTGATCACCTGATTTGCCTGCATCCTGCCAGGAGTCATGGCTTTGAGAATTTCTTTTGCAGCTTTTACCATGTTTTTCCTCACCAACTATCAGAAATGGTGATTTGAAGACAGGCAAAGGTTTCTAAGTAGGAGAATGTTTCTGAGAGGAGAAATTCACAGGAATACACTGTGGTATAAAATCTTCCATGTAGCAAATGCCTGGACCTATCTCTTTAAAAGCCCAGAAGGAAAAGGTAGCGAAGAAAAAAAAAAATAAAAAAAAAAAATCACACTATATTTGGCATATTCCTTAAGTACAAATGCAACACTGCAATCATTACATCAGGAATTATTTTTAAAAGCTTTCAGTGTTGTTGCATTGTTTCACTGTCATGATAACTGCATGTAAACAAATACCAGCTGTGGCAAATTCTCTGGCAACAAAAATACTACTGTTGTTCTGGACCCAGATCTCGGGCAAAGAGAAATTTAAATGCAGTAGAACACATGGAAAGACAATGCAAGCAACAAGCATGACCTTAGACCACAAAGAAAAGATCTATTTCAAGATTTTTGTGAATCAAATTACTTGTAAAATACTGTAGTGTGACAAGCTATTAAGGAGTTACTTACTATTTTCTGAAGAGAAAGAGGTTCTGTAGAAACAACAATATTCCTCTGTAAACACATTTGTTTGAAAATTGCTTCTGCAACAAACAGCTGAAGCCAGTCGGATGGTATGGCACAAATAAATGTTTTTAACTGACATACAGAAAAATCTGGATAAAAGTAATTGGAAAAAATAAAGTAAGCCTAAAAATGAAAATGTAGTAACCTACATGCCTAGTAATCTAGAAGATAGCTCTTCCAGGCTTTTTGCTTGTACTGGAGATTCAGAACCTTGTTCTCCGTAAGAATTACTACAATTCTTCGTATCAAAATGGATTTTAACCATCGTCTGGTAAGATGACCAGATACCGAGAGAATATTAAACATATTTTAGAGGACAAAGCATCACTATTTGTGTGAAATTTTAAAAAATATTCTTAATACAATGTTATAAAAGTTACACCTTTATTTTGAGAATAAAATTATTTATTTGTGAAGTTCTGCAAGTGAGCACCTTTTAAATCTCTAAATGACAAATTCAGGTAAGAGT
>VXBU01012208.1:0-109432 GCA_013400315.1 Bombycilla garrulus
TATCTAGTCAAGAACTCAAGTCAAAGAGTCTGCCTTTTTGGGAAAATGCGTAAGTAAATCCCATACTTGATGCCTTGTGCTTGGCACAGCTGCTCTTGATGCTTGTTGCATTTTGTACTGTAGCACCTGCTTTCCACAACTTGAATATCTTACCTGCCTGTTGGGCTGGGATGAGAATCTTGTTTTCGAGCACTTCTGCTCTGTGTGTGAACTCACTGAATCGTATTAAACCCCAGCCTGTTACTGTTGTTTGCAGTCCTACAAATGGTAGGAGTAGTTATTTTCACTCTCATTTCTGTTTTCCTCACTCTCAACAGTTCCTAAAGATATAATTTTAAAACCAGAACCTATACATGGTGATAGTCATAAACAAACACACAAATAAATCTTATTCTTGATGAATATAATATATTACTAAGCAGATTTGTGTTTGTGATGCATGCAGGAAATCTTATGTTACTTAATGTCATCCCTGGGCAAGGTGCTCAAATGAGCTGCAGCACAGCTTGCTAAAAAAGTTTTTAAGTTCTAGAACTAATTAAACATTTACTTTCAAGTGATGCAGCCAAGTTTTTCATAATGGCACAGTTAAGATGATGGCATTGACTTTTGAAAAAGCTTTCACTTAAAAACAATTTTATTTTGTGGTTTGTTTGATGGGTTTATTTTTTGATGTTGCAAGAAGCAGTCAAACATGCTCTCAACTTTTTTTTTTTCTTTGAGAGCAACCACATTGCTAAAGCCTTGCTCATTACATATTTTCAGTATGCTACAACCAGAGAAACCAATACCTCATAACTTAAAAATCTGTATTGGTGAATGTTGTGTCTTTTGGTTGACACTGATGAACAAATTTACAGGACAGGTAGCCAGGAAGTCCTCTAACATCTGAGGACCATAGGGCATCTTTTTGAAGCCTTTTTGTTACAGTTCAATTGGATTTACAGGTCTTGAGTTTCATTACATGTAGTTTCCAGTGTGTGTTGTGTGAAATGATACAATTTTGTCCAGTTCTTCTCTCTACTTGCTCTACTAGTGGTCTTATTTTCATGACTTCTGCAGCTTATACTGAGTCATATTTTACAGTCTAGACATAAAATTATCAGCTTTCCTATATCAGAGGAACCTGTAGAAGAAACCACAATCAGAGATCGGATGAGGATTGGAGGGAACTCCCAGAGACAGACGCATATGCCCAAAACAGAGTCAGCTACAGATAGTATCCCAAGTCTGACCTCAGTTTGGTTTTGAATGTCACCAAAGAGAAAATTTACAACCTCCCTGAGTGAGCTGTTCCAGTGTTTGACCACTATCATGATAAAGAATGTTTTCTAAAATTGATATGGCATTTATTGTATGTAAATTTGTTCCTTTTGCTTTTTTTCCTCTTACCCACAGCTCCGTTTTCTGTATCCCCTTCTATCAGGTATTTATTCACATTTGTAAGATTCCGAGGGTGCACCTTCTGCTCTCCAGGTTAAATAAGTTCTCTCAGTCTTTTCTTGTTACAAGAGATGCTCTAATTCCTTCATTATCTTCATGTACCTTTGCTAAACTTGTTCCAGAGTGTTAATTTCTCTCTCATCCAGGGGAGTTCAGAACTGGACACAGCATTGCACATGTATCTCCATTCACAGAGGACAATAATCACTTCTGGTAATGCTCTAGATGAGCTGACAACACTCTCCCTAAGATATTGTGGCCTTATGTTCTGCAAGGACATAAAAGTGGTCTCATGTTCAACTTCTTGTCCACCAGAATGTGCAGGCCCTTTTCTGGAAAGCTGCTTTACTGCCTCAGCCCCCAGTCTGACTGGGGTGTCGGGAGTCCAGTCCTCTGTGGGTGCAGGACTTTGCAGTTCCTTCTGCTGAACTTCCCACTACACCTGCCAGTCCATTTCTCCACCTGGTTGAGATCCCTCAGAAGAACAGCACATCCATCTGGTTCACCCATCACTTTTCCCAGTTTGTGTCATCTGCAGACTTGCTGAGGGTGCACTCTATCCTATCATCAATGTTGTTTTGAACCCAATTTCAGCCTCTGTGGGACCCCACAATTTCTTGGTCTCTGGCTAGTTGTGAGTCTGCTAGTTTTCAGTCCAGCTCGCTGTCTGCTTATCCAGTGTCTACTTCCTCAATTTGTTTGTCTGTAAGGAAGCTGAGAGAAATGGTGTTGAAAGCCTTACTAAAATTGAAATAGGCAACAACCTCTGCTTTCTCCTCACTCACCAAGTCAGTAATCTTATTTTAGAAGGCAGAAAGTTTTTTGGGACAACTGGATGTGGGAGGGAAACAGCACATCAGTTAAATGGGTTTTTGTGGGCTCTTCAAATTACGTGTCAAGAAGACAAGCTATTTGTCAATGATGAGAATGTTTGGCTGAATTCAGCAAAAGAATGAAAATTATTCTATTTTTAAATTGACTTTAAGTTTCCATGTTGAGCTCTGGTTTCATATTCTTGAAAGCTCTTGCTGTTCACTGTTGAGAAATTGGCTACTTTAGCCTTTCCCATCAGAGCCTGTTTTTATTGAAGTCTTTATAAGTAGGGAAGAGCCAAATATAACCTTGACTTTTTTGTTCTCTAAGTGGCCTCTGATGCAGTAGCACAGAATTACAGAGAGATTCAGCTGCTTACCCATACCTTTGGTTTCATGTTTTCTAATCAACTCTTGGAGAAAACCACATTTAGAATCTTTTCCTTCTGTGCACAGAGATTTTACAATGCTTCTAAAGAGTGTATGGCAGGAAATAGGCAGGAAATGTGAATTCCTGAATGCTCAAAGGGAAAAATTGGATTCCACTGAAGTCATTGGCTGAAAAAGGCATTTTTAAATTTAGTTTTCTAGCGAAAAATTGATCCCTTAAAAACATTAAAAGTAAAGAATAATTAAACAAATAGAAAACAAAAATAAATATCCTATCTGAAAAGATTTGTTCATCTACCATTTATCTGTCTGCTTTAAATGCAGTGGAGAGCCAAGATTTGTATTTATCAAACCTGAGTGATGCTGGGAGCACTGCAAACACCTTTCTGCTCCTTGCTTCCTACTCTCTGCTTTCACAGACTGGAATCCAGGGCTGAAGTATCACAATATGTCAGGCTTTTTGATGGCTGGCTGGCCAGTTGCAGTCTCTGTGTGTTGGCAGCTGTATCTGAACAGAGTGGATGGATGACAAAAAAACATGAATTGATAAAATTTTGCCCCCAATACATGTCTGATAGAAGCCTGCCTGATTTTATAATGAAAACAGACCTGGTTAAAAACCTGACATCAACAGCTTTCCTACTTTCTGAATCTGATCAGAGCTGTATATTCTAGAAACATGCTAAGGACCTGATTTTTTAGGCATAGTATTTTATTGATTGTCATTGGGTACACAAACTCACGACCATTATTCTATCTCTTAAAAGTTGCAGGAGGATTCTCTGCATGTGGCAAGAAATATGTAGGAGCACAGATTACTTTATTGGTATGTGACACATATGGCACAGAGACAGGATACTGATGCAGTCTTATCTTCTTCTAAAGTTAGTTTCCTGCTTTTGTAATTTACAAATATTTTTATATATCTAGTAGTAGTTTATCACAATTGCTTATTTTAGTTTAAAAGTGTTTAATGGAACATTTGTACAGGAATATAGCTCAGAATTCTGTGTAACATATTCACCAGAAAATTTAAAACAGTTTTATGTAAACACTGGGGAGATATTTCTGAAAGTATTTTTGCAGATTTAACAGTTAAGATTAAGTAAGGAGAAAAAGTTCTTGCAAATTTGAGTAGTAAAGATATGGAAATTCTTCATTTTTGTCAGCAGAATCACATCTGTAGAAGAACAAAGACTTGTATTTGCTGTTGGCTTCTCTTCTGGAGTGAGGATAAAGAGCCTGGTAGTCAAGACTATGAAGTAGTCAAGCAGTCACACTTAAGTCTAGTCTTGGTAGAAAACACGGCTGTGTGTAAGTAAAAGTTTTCTGTTGATGGTTGTAGCAGATGCAGAAACAGGATTAGTCATACAGCCATGGGATGCATGGGACATATGGGACATCTGGGAAGGAAGTAGCCCAAACTACTTTAACATTATTTATGCTACATTGCCATCATAAAACACTGTTTCTTACCTTGTACCTTAGAGTTATGTGTGGTATATACTCATACTACAGATACTTTGCCAAATCACTGGCTTCCCAAAGCAATCTGAATGTTAGTCTAAAATGCAAGACAATGCCTGGATCAGCACTGATGGGAAACTCCAGGTGATAATGTTTATCAGTGTAGTGGACAGCTTCTTTCACATTTAAACCAGCACAAGTGAATATTCAGAATAGTAATTTTCAGTGAGACGGTCCTACCATTTATTAAGATATTGACATTTGCTTATCAATGAGTAGGGAAAAAAAAAGTTTGTGCCCCCAGAAACTTAAAAGACATTTTTTTCCAGTTTTAGATGCAAAGTGTTGAAATTTTGTGTGATTTGACTCTGTATTTCTAACCCTCTACCAGGCTTTCCTCTATTCTTAAATGTGTCGCATTTCATTGTGGCCAGCCCTGGTCATCAGACTGGCCTTGTAAGTATTCAGTAGAAACCGTTCCTGCATCTGTAGAGGTGGTCATGCAGGATATTATTTCATAAGGAAGTTGGAAGACTTCTAGGACATAGATTAATATAAGTAGTAGGGAAGTCATGGAAGACCACAGGCCAACTGGTTCTAAGAATTGAGCCAAACAGCAATTTGGAGAGTCTCATCCAGTCCAGCTGAAGACTAAGCTGCAAGGAGCCTTGCAACACAGGCTTTCCCAAAACCAGTGATTTACTATTTAGCCATCTGCTGATGGTGATTCTCAAAGAATCAATATGATTACATGTGATTATTATAATGATGATTAAAACATCCTGTGCTGTTCATTGTGAATTATCTTTCAAAAGAGCGATTGTTTGGCACATTTAGTTTTTAATCAATTTGGTATTTCCTGCAGTATTTACAGGAGATATTGTCCTAAAATCCGGCAAAATGAATCAGTAACTACCTACACATTACTGGTTAGGCTGCTAAGACACTTTTTTTAAGGCACTGACTAAAGCTTCTCTGGTATTTGCTACCTTTAAGGGCCCTGCATGTAAACATATTTAATGGATTGCAGAACTGAAGAGACAACTTCTCTCATCTGTTTGCAATTTAGTTACTTCCCTGAATCCTAGCTCTAAATGGAATTGAGCTTCTAGATAGTAGCTGTTATTCCAATTTCCTGCTGCCGATGACATTAGAAGTTATCTTTATCGGCTTTCCTGGACAACCGTGTTCCAAAGTTTGAGAAGTCACCACAGATCATTCAGGGTTCAAATTACCTCTAATGTTCAGTTAAATGCCTTCCTTTTTATTCATGTGACAGATTTATTCTGCATGCATGTTATCTTTGTCATCTTCTTTTCCTCCTAATATAAGTGGCTCTTTAAGAACTTAAGTATTTCCAGTTCAATTCTTTAAACAATGAAAAATATGAAGCAGTTTTCTCTCTCAGCAGTGAGGTATGTTTGCAGGTCTGTCACATTTCTCAAGTTGGAAAACAGATCTACCTAATTTGCCTGGTAATTACATTGTCAAATACCCTTTAGCCACAACATCATATCCTCTTTGTAGACAATCCATTGTAGGATTAATTCTAATACAGGTATCTTAAACTCCTGATCTGTCAGGAATTGTCAGTACTCAGCCTGACTAAGTACAAAAGAACTGGAACAGCTCTGCATGTGTTGTGTGTATATCCTTGGGGACAAGGCTACCTCTGGGGATTCTTGGAGCGCTGTGCAAAGCAGAGGTTCAGACTTTTTATATGTACATAGCTACCAAAATAATAGTAATAAAATAATTCTAGAAAGCTAACCAGAATTTGTGGAAATTGTTTGAAGATTCATCTGCCACACACATCCATCTAGGCCTTCATATCATGTAATCCATACTGTCCAGTTTTTGATTCACAATATATTTTTTCCTGTTTTGAGAACTGGACAAATGTTTCTATAGAGCTGCTTGTGATTCTTCCAAGTTTACCTTTTTAGTAGCTACATGTCTTAATAACTAAATCTAAACTGGCAGGTGTGCAGTCTATTTTGGAGGGGTAAAAGAGTAGCATACTAGGCTTTATTTTTAATTTCTTTTCCCAATTCTGTGACAAACTCATAATCACTAGTAATCTGGCTTTATGAATCAGATCCTTCATCAGTTTACTTCAATAGTGTAAGGTTAAAATTCTTAGAAAGAAAAAAACAGTAATGCAGGTCAATATATCTACTATAATACTTTCCTGTGGATATATGTGAAAATGAGCATTATTAATAAATTTTTAATTGATATTTATCAAATGCAATATAGTTTATTGAATGACCAATTTTCAAATCTTCAGCATATAAGAAAGCTACAAGTTCAGGAAAATCTTTGAATTATTGTACCTTCTTGTTTCGTCATAAATATTGGCCTGGGTATAGAACTACATTCCTATTTGACCTTTGTGGCTAAAGTATATTTCTTATTACATAGGTACAGTTTCTGTTTGATGTTTGGCACTAAGGCACCTGGAAAGAACATGGCAAAGTAAAACTGGAATACCTAAGCATCCATACAAAAGATAAAGCTGTACACTGTGCTCTTCTGAAATGTTTGTAAAATGTACTTTGTATTTTTCTTAGGTTAGATGATCATGTTTTCTGTTCCTTTTCCTGAAATGCTTGTCTAATACAGAAGCAACATGGCACGTATCAAAATGTTTAAATATGCACTGAACTTTCTATTTAGACAAAACATTAGTGCTTCTAGAGATTCTTTCACCCCTTCATTTCTGCTCCAGATTTTGGGTATCTCTATGGCTTTGGGGTGTTTTAGGACTTCCTACGTCATAACAAAGTGAAGCCACATGTTGTAGGAGGGCAGAAATTGCAAAAGTAGAAGCAGCTCCTCAGCAGCCTCCAGTATGTTACAAACTCTGCAGTCCATGGAGCTTCAAAGCTGTATAGGAAAATTACAGCTGACATGCATCTCGTGGAGGTGGATCTCCAGCTGTGGAGCAGCCCCTCCTTTCCTGTATGTTCTCTAAGCAGCCAGAGTAAGGAGAACAGGGGTAACCTCTCTCTCCGTATGTGGGGTAGAACACCTTGTGGCTCTGCTTGAGGGAGTCCTTAGTTAAACTAGTTTAACCTCAGTTTAACTCTCTGATGTCTGCTCTGGCTGCACATGCCAAGAGCATATCTCAAAAGCAACTTCTGCTTCTGACAAGTAGATTTCCCAGCTTTAACCTAGATTGTGGAAACAAGTACAAGTTCAACTGTGTTTCAGACGGGTTTATGGAGAAGATTTTATCACATATTGAATGTTCCCTTCCTTGGGACAATTTTATTGGATGATGCTACTTACACTTCCAGTATTTATCATAAATGACTAATCCTATCTGTAGCTTCTGTGTTTATTATCAAAGTGGAAGCTTTTGAATTCCAAATATAAAGCTTATTCCTTCTGAGGGCAGCCAACTGCAATGACAACTAGTGTACAGGTCTGTTGGTTTTGCACATACCCTATTACATTAATTTCCATGACTTTTATCCTAACAGCTTTGTTCTGTGTTTTAACATCTTTCAGGTGCTACTCTCTTTCCAATAATAATATCCATATTAAGTAACAGAAATTTATTGTCAACACTTAAGTTGGATGCTAAAATTATATTTTTTGCCCCTCCTTGACAGGATGAAAAGATGTTTGAATTGATTAATAGTTATGAATTGTACAGTGTACACAAGGGTTTTTTTAACTTTTAGATGTTATTTTAAAAGTAATAAAAGATTTATGAAGTGTCTATATGGGATATTAGCTAATCATTAGAATTCCATGAATTAGTCTTTTTTCTCTTTCAACTGAAATAAATATAAATGTTTTCTTTGGAAAAGACAGGAAATATCCATGTAGGACATACCACCTGCTATTTTCATATTTATTGGAAATGTGTGTGTATGGCTTTTTAAGTTGTATATGTATACATCATCTAGCCCAGCTACTTATAGAAGAGAGAAGCCAGTTAAGTTCAATGTGCTCTGGAATAAACTACAAAACTGACTTTTGTTTAAATAATTTTAAATAGTCTATTCATGATTTATACACACAGGTCCTGATAATGACTGGATGGATTTAGACTTCCAGCACCCTTTTTTTTCTTAAAGAAGGTCGCTCTAGTTGCTTAGTTTATAAGACAATCAAACTATGCAGATATTTCCCGCAGTTTCATTATATTGTGTTAAAGAATAAAGGCTGTCCTTTAGTTCTAAAGGGCTCCACTTCTAAGTGTATTTTAAAGGACTCTACTGTGTCAGTAATTGTGTACCTTATATTTATGTGAATAAGACATAAAATATACCCCATATGGAGGAATTTCATCACATATAAGAATAGCAAAGATTAAAAAGACTTCTCCAGGCCATTCAGAACCTATCCAAGTTTTCGGAGCAGTTAAAACTGTTTTTAATTGTTTAATTGAATTTTATGCAACTGAAACTGTTCTCTCTAAAATAAATTGTATCTTATTTAATCCTTTTTGACTGATTGTCGTTTGCCTTAATGTTATGAATGTTTTGCAGTACTGTTTTTAGTATTCTGAATCAGTCCAAAACTTCAATTTACTCTTGAAAATATGTTTGAACCTTTTCCAAACCAGGAATTCTGTTATTTAGCAAGCTCTCTTTGGAGATCTGTCCTTAATACCAAACTTTAATCTTCTTTGCTGCAAATTTTGTAAATTATTGCTCGTACTGTCCTTGGTGAACATAGACAACAGTTGATCATTTTCCTCCATAGAAAGGGCATTAAACACACTTGCAGGTTGTTATCATATCCCAGTTCAGTCCTTGTTCTTCTAGACTAAACAAGCCCCATTATTTCAACCTTTCCTCATAGGTCATTCTCTGCACCTCTTATAACTTTTATTACTCTTTTCTGGACTCTATCCAATTTGTTTACATCTTTTGTAATGACTCAAGTCTGGTCTGTGTCCACTAACAGTACCACATTCCTCTGAAAGTAATTAAGACCTGTTCTTAAAACAATTAACACTGAGTGGTTTGGTCATCAAGTGACTCAAGTGTAAAACATGTTTGTGTGAGAGCCATCTCTTCCTGACTCAGCCTAGAACAATGCTGATACAATTTTGTTGAGTAAGACATAAAAAAAGGTATGGTTTGTAACATACGGGAGTGATTAAGCTAATTTAGGAAAAATCCTGACATTTCTGCTGCCATATCTGAATATCCCTGTCAAAGAGAAGATGTCTACACAATTTTATTTCTTGGAGTTTGGTTGGTGGAGGTTTTTTTTTTTTGTTTGTTTGTTTTTGTTTGTTTGTTTGGTTTTTTTGTTGTTTTTTTTGTGTTTTTTTTTANATGTCTTTTTTGTGTTTTTTTGTTTTGTTTTGTGTTGTTTTGTTTTGTTTTGCTTTGTTTTGTTTTGTGAAAAATGATCTCTTGATCTAGTTCAGTACTTAAAATCTGCTTCTTGACTGGAAACAGAAACAGTCATTGTCCAGCTGCTGTAGCAATTATGTTCACTGTAGTTCTAGAAGCTATGCTTTTCTCTTTAACAATATAAAATTAAAATTGTATTGTAAACATCTAAAACATTTATCCATTAGAAATTTGCAGGAAAACCATAGACTTCACAGTCATGCAAAATTAAACTCTGCCTTTGACCTGACATAAATGAAAAGAAAATCAAGAACTGGATCTGGTATTTGATATCTGTTCAGAAGAATAAAATAATGAATTAATGCAGCTTGTGCCTAGAAAAGAAGCCATATGAGGAGTGTCTGAGGGAACTGAGGTAGTTTAGCCTGGAGAAAAGGAGGCTTAAGGGAGACCTTATAGCTCTCTAGAGCTACCTGAGAAGATGAGAAGATGTAGTGAGGTGGTGGCTAATCTCTTCTCCCAGGTAGCAGGTGACAGTATGAGAGGAAATGGCCTGAAGTTGTGCCAGGGAAGATTTAGACTGGATATTAGGAAAAATTCGTCATGGAAAGAGCTGTCAGACATTGGAACATGCTGCCCAGTGAAGTGGTCGGTACTGTGAATTACAACTGTTTGTGAACAAGAAGCTGCTTTGGCATTGTTGTGCTGCTGCAACGTTGTGTGCTGCTCCATTGTGGTGGCTGGAAAAGTTAAGTGTTGGAAATGTCTATGCTTTCCTGTTTGGTGATGGCTTATTGATGGTTCCTTGTAGCAGCTGACAGCTGTTTTTGTCTAGGAGATACACTTTGGATTGAAAAACGCTATCACTCATCTCTGTTTCTCTCTCTACCATGAGCATTCTCTACATACTAACTCCACCTCTTCTCTGTATCGATATCTTGCTGTTGCTTTCACAAACAACTCAACTACAGACAGCATACTGGTCATTTATCAATCTCCTATATATATCCCCCTTCAAGTTCTTTTGTAAGTCTATTTCTGAAATGGTAATACAAGTTCAGATCCACACAAGCAAAGAACAGAGATAGCAGACTGATAGGAGTAGCAACAAATTACAGCAAAAATTACATAGTGTTCTTTACACCTTACAGCCAACAGACTGGCCTGATCAAGTTCAATGGGCTGTGCAAACTGCAGCCAGGAGCTGGGAACAGGGACACGAGGGATTAATGATTAGCAGAACAAATATAAATCACAGGAAAAGAAGGAAAGGAAGAGAAATGGAGACTGAAATTCATTGTGCTATTTTTTAAATCATTCTGATGAACTTCTTGCTTAGTATATCTGGCCTTTTTTTTCATTTTACTGATGCCTAAGTAATTACCATTGGGGTTTTTTATATAGATGCAAGTATTTAGCCTTCAGCTGCCTGCTGGTAATAAATATGTCCCATAAGCTATGGGACATGATTTTTTTTGCTTCTCTTCTTAAGCAATCACTTGAGAATTAGAAAGCATGGCTAGGGCATGGGAGGGATCAAAGGGATTTTATAACATTCTAGTTTTGCAAATATTTGAAAAAGGCTAGTTTCTCCGCTAGTCTTCAAAGCTCAGCTTTTGACCCTGTGAGGCTGGTAGATTCCACTGAAGGCTAGATTTAGTGTTTTACGTCATCATTCCTCCTCTCCTTATGTTCATACTTATTTCTGCCAGGTTTAATATGCAATTTGGGTCAAGTTCAATGGAGTACAATTACTTTAGTAGCATATCCTTGGGAAAAAAAGCTTTTTGTCTTTTCTTTTATGATGGTAGCTAACTGTGATACTGTGCTTCATTAGTCTGGGATTTTTTGATTGTTTT
This sequence comes from Bombycilla garrulus, assembly GCA_013400315.1. Taxonomy (NCBI): domain Eukaryota; kingdom Metazoa; phylum Chordata; class Aves; order Passeriformes; family Bombycillidae; genus Bombycilla; species Bombycilla garrulus. The sequence continues at coordinate 11,296 of VXBU01012208.1, forward strand.
TCATCTATGTGTCTGCAAAAATGGTACAGCATGGACAGCTACTTAACAGGTTACACAACATCTTTTGTCTGTGTTCAGTACATCAGTACAGCATGGGAATCAGCTTGAGGCTGACAGCTGAATTTAGCCTTCTAATGCATGGTAACTCTCTGGGCTTCCAGTGCTGGGGAGATGTAGTCAATATCAATGAGGTCTTAATCTTGGGCTGAATCCTACTCCCAATATTATCCCCATTTTGGAGAATTTTCTCTGCACATTCTTAAGCTGATGAATCTTCTGTCTCAGAAAAAAAAAATGGATAAAGAAAAGTTTTGGAATTTCCTTTCATTTACACTACAGATACTAACCAAAACTTCCACCTCCCTGAAACACATACAGTTAGAATAGGAAACTCCTACAAAGTTCTCAGAGCATTTTGCATTTCCCTGCTTGATCAAAACTCTACAGGTAAGCTCAGCTATGGTGGAATAGTCCAAAAACAGTATCTCAATATTCACCTTCCTGAATAGTGATAAGTTACACAATTTCAGCAGAATGTATCTGTTTATGAATTTTTTTTTTTACAGTGTCATCTAAATAATGGTAGTGGTTGTTTTTGTTGGTTTTGTTCTTCTGTAAAGAACAGCCTCCTTTCCTTGTCCAAAATCTCTTGGTCCTTGGAAGTGTGTATGATACATTCTTACCCATGCAGAGCTGATGGATGACCTGAAACAAAGGGAATAGATTTGGACACCCTGTGTGCGAAACCAAAAAGCAACAAAGGGATCTAAAAGCAAAAACCATTTTAGCTAAAAATATTTGCCTCAGGTCCTGTGGGAGGAAAAATACAAAAAGACTGTATAGATTTCATACAGTTCAACTCTTCTGTCCGCTCATAACTCTGTGCTGTCCTGTTATTTGAAATAAAGCAGCAGGTTTTCCATGAGTATATCACTCAGGAAAGAATTAAGTGAATTATATGATGGGATGTATTCAAATGTAGTCAGGAGCTTAATGATCAGACAGATTTTTCCATTACTCTTAATCAGGAGGTAGTGATGTGGGCCAGTGATACAACCAGGCAAGCTCACATGCCTTGTAAGCAAGTTCTAGTCATGCTCTAAATCTTAAAATAATCCCGAGTACTCTCCATTTTTAGGCATGAGTATGAAAAAACCCTCAACCTTTTCAATACTGTCTGTCCACTCCATTCTTCATTCTTTGGAGGTTTGGAAAGAGAGACTTACCCCCTGCCTGCCAGACAACATGTCAAGGGATCCTTATCCTTTTTTCTGACTGCTTGCCAGAAACTGGGTTAAGAAAAAAAGTAGGCTGAGGATGGGAAGCTTTCGCCTGCCAGGAACGTGCTGAGGGACCCGAGGCTCTCCCCTCTCCTGAGCCCTGCACTTTGCCATCCCAGGGCTCAGTGCCTGTACATTAAATAGGTTTTGCCTATGTATCTTCTTTCTCACAAGCTTATCATCTGCAATGTTTTTCATCCACAAATAGATGACAGCTGTGTATATGACCCAGTCAGCTTTAAAAGAAACAGGCACTCTATGTACTCGTTTACTTGATGGGAGTAATATTTAGGTTAAGAACAGTGAGTCCTTTGGTAGTACTACCAGCAGTCCACAAGATGTCATACTATGACAAAAATGGTAATTTCTAGTACCTGGAAAGTACTGCAGCACTAACCTTCCAGAAACGGCACAGTCTGTTCAGGCAGCCTCAGCTCAAGGCGTTCAGACAAGCAGAAGGCCACCCCTGAGCAAGAATGTTCTGAGATCTATTGTAACCTCTTGCCAAGCACTGACGTGCCACCTTAGTTTCATCTCTAAATTATTAAAAGAAATGAGAAAAAAATGCCCTCTAACTTTTAGTTCTACACAAGTCATACAATCAGTGGAAGGAAAAGGAATTTTACCAGGTTGTCCTAGTAGAACCTTGGACCTGTTTTCTGTTTTGGGTACACTGCATGGTTAGCAGGAATGGGTCATAAATTTGCCAAAGCCAAGACAGTTTATAGCTACTCTCAAACCTCTAACTTTATGCAATGAGTACTTCTTTGAATACATCTAGAAGTCATTGTTCTTTTAAATAAAAATCACTTTACTGCACAGTTCAGTCTTCAGAGCAAAATTTACTTACTGCATATTTAAAAAGATCATAATATTTTTCATTAGTTTTGTTCCTGTCCTGCATTGAGTTTTTCTGCTCTTCATACATTTATAGGTTTAAAATTAATTTTTAAGGGTTTTATTTCTCATTTGCAGTAAGATATCTCTTTATAATTCTCTTTAGAATTATTATAAAGACATCTCTTTATAATAATTCTACATTTAGAATTCAGGTGTAGAATCACCCTTTGTCCAAAGTTCATGAAGAGACAAGGAATATTTTAAAGCGGAGTTTTGAGTACTCTTCAGAGAAGTGTCAAAGGAAGCATTTTATGTTGATTAAATAGCAGGTCTAAAGGGACATGTGAAAAGGATTAAAAACTCAAAAGAAGAAAATGCCAGTATCTTGGGATCCATACATACCAGTTTTGGTGAAAACTTTAGTAAATGGTAGCTACAGATTTGTGTCAAATGAAGAAAAAAAACCAAAAAAATTTTCCTGATGCATATTTTGATGCTTGGCTGTAAACTTAACATATCTTAACACCACTTGCAAACTTTGAATGATTTGTAACATTCTCTTGATTCTTGGGGTTCCATTCAGTAATTTCTTAAGGTTTAGAATGTTGAACATGGTGAATAAATGTGCAAGGAGATAAACTGAAGAAAATCTGGATGCTTTGTTGAGATATTTTAAAGGCTTGCTAAGAAAAGCATTTTCTTTCTTCTTTACTGAGAAATGTTGAATGTAGTTGAATTTGAAAAAAGCTAAATACCAAAAAATACATAACCCTCTAAGTGCATCAGCATAACTTAATTCTCCTCCGTTCTACTGAAAAAAACTTTCACTGCAAATTTCCTTTTGTAGTTGAAACCAGCAACTACACTATCTCTGTAAAGAGTGCAAGATTCAGCAGTCAGTTTGGCAATAAGCTGGAACAGAGCTGTGAAAACATCTGCATTGGCAGATTGGGTTTTGGCATTCTCTAGGTAAGAGATCAGGCATAGTTAACTGCAGTTGTTTTAATTTTGGATCCATTGCAGTAATCATAGCATTTTTTAAAAAAGCCCAAAGTATTTATAAAATTGATATTTATTATTAAAATTATACTTATCTTTCCCCAATCCAGACTGAAAGATTCCTTATTATTCTTCACATTTTTACCAAGTTATGGATGATTTTCATGGCCACTACCACATTTTTTCCCAAATTGTGAGCTGCAGCATTGCTGTAAGTGAGGTAATTACTCAGTGAGGCAAGAGCCTTAGCAAGTCTTTATTGAGGTGACTTAGTCATGAATATAATGGGCCTACCATGGATCCCAGCTTCACTGAAGTTTTTAGCTGTAGATTTTTTTGAACCATTGATAGTCTAGGAAAAAGCTAGAGGAGCTCTATTTAACACACTGTTTATCTGGTGAATTTTGGGACACTAAACTCTGTTCTTTGAGTAACAAGGAGCTTGTTTGATCTCCCTGCATGTTGCAATTTTTGTGTATTTCCCCTTATGCCCATGGTCGGTTGAGCTGACTGAGTAAGAAATATTAACTTTCCTTGAAGCTTTGTCTCATTAAATTTTTAAGCTGCTATTGCCAGAAGTTCAGTCTGTGATGAGGAATGACTAGTTCTCCAGAACAGAGAATATTAGATCCTTAATAGTAAAGTGGTTTAGGAGCTAGCTAATAAGGTGGGGAAATCTAGAAACACTGAAAGATAAGTATTGATCAGAAAGAAAGGTATTATTAAACAGAATCCTTGAGGAGTTTAACTCTGCTGTTTTCTGTTAATGAGTATGCCAGGGAATATACTGAGGATACAGGGCTAGGAGGTGGGATCAATATAAAGGACATTTGAGACCTCAAAGATAACTAATACATAGATCATCTCGAAGTCTCAAGGAATAGAATTAGAATAAAAGTGAGTAGTATAAAATGTAATATTTAAGCTGAAAAGTTACTAAGAACAGATGTAAAGTAGGCACATTTTGGCTTTCAGCAGCTGGAGAGAAGGACATGAAGCAGTGATTCAGTTATCTTGTGAGCATGAGTCATTCATAGTGCCAGGAGATGGTAAATTTAATTCTTATTTACCTCAGCAGAGGTAGGCACATGCATGATTATTGTAGAAAGGACATGAGTTCTCCTGAATTGCTTTGCAAGATTATGGCTAATGACATTCAAGGATGATGAACTTGGCTTGGGGTAAATGTGAGAAAGGGATACTAGTATGAAGCAGGGAAGAGATCTGAATTCTCTTGTTTATCTGTATCCTTATCAAATCTAGTTTTCCTTAACCCTCTCGAAGAATACCTTTGTGGAAGATGGTGCAAAAAGGCACACAAGGAGGTGTATGAAAACTCATCAGAATTACTTTAGCCTGAAAACTAGACAACACCATACAGTTATCATTATAGTGAGGTTCCAAAACTGTTTCCTAGACAAAATAATTAGAGAGATACAGTGTTTTGTAAGAACAGGACTTAGTGAGCAATGTGGTCACAGGGAGCAAGCAGCAAGTCCATCTGAAAATCTCAAAGGGACCTTGATCTTTCAGACCAGCGGTTTTAACAAAGGTAGACACACTGTTCAACATTCTTTTGGATTATTCACACATGCTCAAGCTTCTCCAAATTAATGCTTTTAAGTACTTAGTTTAGAGTTTTTCAGTATTTCAGACTCTGCAAGAAGTTTCCTGTGCAGAACACTAAACAAAACATTAATTGCAGCAAGATTTCCTTCTATCCACATAGCCAAAGTAGGCACTAGGAAGAAACTGTCTTCAATGGAAAAATAACATACTTCTGAGTCCCAAGGAAATAAAATATTTTATTCATAATTTGTACATATGCAATGACCAGAATTATGAGAACAAGGGCCACAATTCACTTCACTGGCGTATATAAGTTCCCAAGATTTTTTTTTTCCTTTTGCCTCCAAGCACTTGTCAGCTTGCAAGAAATAAATTCTTTGACATCCTGTGCACTTAGACAGAACACCTCTAAAATTGCAGAGATGTTAATTGGGTGACCTGGTAACTTTAAAAATATTTCAAAATTTACTTGCAAATATCTTAAACTCAATTTTTCTACCTTCTTTGCTGAAAGGTATTTTAGCTTGATTAAAGTTTTTACTTATGAATAGTAATATCCCTGTGTGAGGTCATGATTCAGATGCGTGGCCTGCATGATGAACATGCTTGATTTAAACTCCAATTTATTGCCTCTCAGGTGAGAATCTGAAGAATCACTTAAGATCTTTCATTAATTCCTATTATTAGGGCTATTCCATGGTGTATTCTTCAGAGTTCTACCTAGAGATTTTTGTAAAAGTGTAATAAAACCTGAAACAGGGTTAGTGGCAGCACCTGAAAGAATTCAGTTGTTGTATCTGATGAGCAGGGATTTCCTGTGGCTTAGTTTGCCATCATCCAACAGATGCAGAACTCTGTGCTGCTGTGTTCTGTGGGACTCTTTATCAGAAAGCTACAGGCTGAGGTGGAAAAAGGTCCTACTCCTTAAAAAAAAAAAAAAAAAAAAGAATTAAAAGTTTGCCCCTGGTTTCTGTCAAAAAATGATTAAAAAACCCTAAGCCAAACAAAACCACATAAAGCAAACAGATACAATAAACCTTTAGAGATTTAAATTAAGTTGAACTTGTTTATTCCATTAATTATCTTATCATTGCAAATTTTTTCATAGTCTCTATCCCAAATACCTATGAAAGAGATCTTTGAGGAAGAGGTGAATTTGTTTTGACTGAGTTGACCTCCTCAGACTCATGCATACTCCAAATGCAGCTAGATAATTTAACAGGTCTTTTCTGCATTTGTATTCAGCACTGTTTTATCACTCTCATACGATCTCACATAAGTGAGATTTCAAAGGCTGTTGATGCAATTAATTCAATATTTAAACACATAAAAGGAGAAAATTCTATTCCTTTTGTCTTGTGTAAAATCACATTATGAATTCTTTTTTTTGTTATCGTGTCTTATTTAATATTTAAAAAATGACTAACAAAAAACTTTTTTTTCTGAAAGAAAGGTACTGCACAGGAAAATTACCTAATCTTCTTTGATACTGGATCAGTAAGACTATGTATTTTCCATTACTCATCCGAATTCTTAGAACATGTTGGATATTAAGTCAGCCTTTGACAATCTCTTTTAACAACGCAGAATCCTTCCAAGCTGTAATTTATACACCACATCTCATGTCGTTTTTGTGATGGAAAATGTCAAGGCTAGGCTCCTTTACATCATGAATATATGAAGAAATCTTTAAATAATGTTTATTGGACTAAATTTAATGTTTGTGGTTTAATGACTTGCTTAGAACAGTTGACAATCAAATAATAATTTATTCTTCATTAGTGAAAGCAATGCTGTCAGCAAGCAAGGTATTATTTTATATTTTTACATTTCCTGGCTCAACAACTGTGGTGCCTGTCTGGTCGTGAGACAGCCTTGAGAGATTTTATCCTAATACATTCTACAGTTATTTATTTTATTGCCAAAGTACAATGTAGTTAATATTTTTGTATGGATCAGAAACAGAAAGAAATAATTACTTAAACCTGCCTACAGGTGAAAAAACCCCTCTGGAATATTTCATTCCAGTATGTCATTCCTCCTGTCTAATTATTTTATTGTTTACTACCTGCCAATCTCTGAATGGTGATTAATTGGAAGAATGAGCCTCTGCCAATTTTTTTTTTTTTTTTCAAAAAAAGTACATGAGCCAGAACTTCCGTATTTACAGAGGAGTCCTAAACATAATGCTGTTGGAAGGAAGGCTTTTGAAGAAAATTCTTCATCTCTAGAAATGTGATGGTAAACAAAAAAAAAAAAAGCACAGAGAGTTTAAAAGAACCTCCCATTTAAAAAATGTAAGGAGATTTCATATCACTCATGATTTCTTTGAGGAACTTGCAAAGATAGGAAGATGGGTCTGTAAGCTGTGGAACTCTTATGAGAGTTAGAAAGGGGAATAAAATTCCAATCAAAATTTTGGAGTAAACTGCTAGAAAAGACCCCATAAAATAAACACTATGGAAGTGTAGGCAATGTTGTATTTTTTATTATAAACAATGTTCTTTTTATAAGAATTGCTGGACTAACATCCTAGTTTTTATAATGTTTATTCTTTTGTAATTCTCTATATTGTGTCTTGGAGCCATTGACTGAGAAGACCAATCTAGTTTGTGCGTTTAAACAAAGGTTGCTGTGACTTTCTTTGGGTCTAAAATGACATCATATTGAACTGAAAAACAGTAGTTGAACATGACCACATTTGTAAGTGGTTGTCTCCTGCAAGTGTTTAAATCCCAAGGGGATGAAGTGGCACAAGCATCAACACACACTGCTTTCAGAGCAAGGGAATTCCTCTCACGAGTGCAGCTGTCAGCCACAATCTCTCATTTTGAGTACCTGCAGGAAAGTGTCACCTCCTGGGTGTTCACTGGCACAAAGCTCTGCAGAAAGGCATTAGTGAAGGCTTTTAGCTGGAATATGACTGGGTCAGAAAAGTCTGTGCAGAGGTTCCTGTTTCCAGAAACTCTGGCCAGGCATGCGTCAATTTTTCATTGAATGCAATAAGTCTCACATCACATGTACAGGTAATGGTCAACACCTGGTGAGCAATTTCAAAGAGCCAGTTGGTTCCCTCTCCATGTCTTTCCCCCACTCCCAAATACTACACTGCAGACCCTTTGACTTTTGTAATACTCTTCTAAACTGTTTTAAATATTGTGCTGCTGTTTCCTCCATCTGTTCCTTTCTGACTGCTGTCTAACCCCCTCTGTTCACCATATTGGCAATGGTGAAACTGATGTCAAAAATGGCAAAAACATGTTACCTCATACTCCTGCAGAGCTGTTTATCTTTCCCTTGTTTATCATTCTTTAAATTAGAATTTGAAATCCTTGCTCCATATGCAGCCAAATCTATCACTGGTCCTACTATTAAGTGAAAAAAAGTAATAAGGGCGATCTTTCAGTAAACAAGGATTGTGGTGGTGCTTTCCAAACCTGTTTTGGAGTCCATTCAGAAAAAGGGTTTAATTTTCCCAAGGGCTGATATCACAGTAGTCCAGAAGTATAATGCACAAATAACATAAATAAAACATGAAATTTCAAAGGCATACAAATACTATCAACTCTTGCTTTTGTGGAATAAGATTACAGAAGGCATGATCAAAATCCCCTGAAACAGTAGTAACATGACTAGAGAATTGTTCTGACTTGTTTTGGGTTTTAACAGGAAAAAGATGCAAATAAATCATTTTGCTTTGGATAAGCTTTAGGTTAACATTTCTGCCAGTTTCAGGTTAAATCAGACAAGATTCTGATTTGGCTTTGGCTGAGACAAAAATATTCTGAGCTCTTTTCAGTAGATTTTGGCAATCTTGCATAGCCAAATTGAAAAAGAGATTATTATTTACCTTCCAAAACTCATAAATGTCATAATTCCTGGGGAATCAGGTTTAAAAGAAAAAAACATTTTTATGATTTTTTTAATGTATTTCAACCAAGAAAGAGAGAAATTCCACAATAATGATTTCTGTAAATGTAAAAATCAAAGAAAGAAAACATGTTTAAATAATAAACTTGTCTCTTTCCAGGAAAGCTTTTCAGAATACTATATTAAAATACGTCTTTTGATACTAAATGTGGCTTACAGAGAATGAATGATGAGCTGACATACCCTGTTATTCTTAAAATACTTTTCAAAAAGAATAAATTTGAAATGCATAAAAAATGTGGAAATGAAAAAAGTTGATTTTCTTTCCTTAGAAGAAGCTCTAGGGAGCTCACAGATCTCTGCCATTCAGAATAGCAGAAATAAGAGTTGTCTTGAACAGGGCTTCAGGAGGAATTTGACTTTGGCATAGCTTATTTGTCTGGTTTTGGTTGAATATTTGTTTGTGTCTTTCACCCACTATGATCAAGTATACTTTTAAGGCTTTAAGGTGGGACTACTGGTTAGGAAGTAAGTGTGATTTTAATCCTAGGTAACAAAAAATCCACAACTTCTAATCACTCTTTCCTAAACCATTGGGCAGCTTCCTGGAAATCTCAAGGCTAATTCTCAGTGGCCTTAAGGAAAGTCAGTGGCTATTTAATCATTCTTTCTTCATTAGGAACCATAGGTTTTTTTTCCTCTCCTGGTGAATTTCCACCAGCATCAAGAGTTTTTCCTTCACTCAGTTCTTCCAACCCAAGCAAGTTCTTGCTTCCCATGGCACTCAAGTTTCAACTGTTCCCTAAGATCAACAATCAGATGCTGATTGCTATAGTTTTCATTGTCAGAGTGGGACTATTCCCCTTTTACCACCAGCTTTTGACCTGCAAAATATTAATAACAATAGGTATTGCTCAGGCACATACGCAAAGGAAATGCAAAAAGGATTTTCCTTGCCAAGGATCTTTTGCTCTAATCAGGCAGACAACAGATTTTTCAAAAACAGATGTAAAAACTCTGGTGGATATAGGAAAATAATAAATTAGAGAATAATGACTCCATCTAAGTTGATGAGTTCATTGTATTTTCAAAAAAATCAATGCTAGAAAATATAAGGAATGCTCAGCTTTGTGTCAATTCCTAGAAGAAGAATGTTGGAATAAAACACTGTTGGACACCTAGGACATAGAACAATGAACTTGTTAGGAGCTAGCTAGATTACAATAATGTATCTTTCTTCCAAAATCAATAGGCCTTTTGCATAATGGAGAAGCAATTAAAACAATACTAAACTGTGAGAAGACTTTTGGCACAGTTGCTGAATACACTGTCACATGCACTGGAAACCTGATGAAAATAAAGCCTGACATCTCTCACAAAAATGCATAATTTGAGAGAGGAGCATGTACTTTTAAAAGTGCCCATTTGACTCTGGAAGAATGTCTCTTATTATTGGTCTATATTTTCCAGTTTTGACTTGGAGATGGAATTCGAAGTAATTACTCAGCATGCAGTTATAATTGCATTAAAAATCAAAATCCCATTAAGAGTAAAGTAACATTAAGGTAACCATTTCTGGAGAGAATTTTTGATTTTTTATCCAAGCTGCAAGTCTAACTAGAAAAATGTATGGAAGGACACCTTAGTTCCAGTAATGAATCATGTATGTAAAGTTTTCTGGCTGCATTTAGAGGCATGCAGTTTAAGAAAGGGGTGGATCACTGAGAGGGTGTTGAGTTGAGTAACAATGAGAATAATTAGAGCCTGGAAATGGTCATGTGTATGGACCAGTTGTAGAAATTAGAATAATTTATTTACACAGGAGAAGACTGAGGGGAGAGAGATCTGATGATACCCTTAGAAACTATAAAAGTTGCTAACCAAGAGAGAGAAACAAAATCTTCTCTACATATACTGTGAGATGAAGAGAGGTCTTGAGTTTAAATTGCTCTGAGAAGTGTGTAGGTTATCAGGAAGAAAACACCTGTCCATCTCAGAGAGATATTAAGCAAAGAATGGTCTTGTTTGATCATCAAACCAGTGATGTTCTGTTTAATGATGACTGAGCCTTTTAGGAACAGATAATAGATACTTGTCAGGAGTGCAACAATTGAAACTGTCCTTGCTTGCATTGGGTGGAAATGCTCTTTAAAGTCCCTCCACTTTTGTCTCCATCATTCTCTTAAATGATTGACATAATCCAGCCTACCCATATACCTGCAGCATTTTTAAATTGGGGTAGTCGTTGTCTGGAATAGAAGGGGTTTGGTTTTTTTGATCCTACCTAGATCAACAATCCACTGGTACCACTGAGATGCACGTAGCAGTTTGATACTGTTGATAAATATGGTCAGCTCTCCCTCTAGTGGCACCACTCAGCTGGGATTAATTTAGTGGAAAGAGGTTTTTTCTCCTCAGGCCAGTGAAGCCTGATACCTACAGGCACAGGGAATCCAGGGATGTGCTGTAACCTCATATGTGGTTTAACAACAAATTCTCAAATTCATGTTGTCCCTTTTACCACTGCTGTGATCACACTTAGAGACTCATCTGTCACTCCTGGTCGAGGCAGGCAACGTAAAGGGAGTGGCTTTATGGAGAGGGCTTCCTAAATCCGAGCTCCCATTAGCCTTGGAAACAACAATTTTTTTTTTAACAACAAATTCTCACATTTGCTATCCCAGGCTTTTTAATTTTAAATACATGATGTACCTAAATCTCCAGTAAGTACAATTTCTAAGGAGTAGGCAGAGATTTTGAAGGGGAGGCAGACTGGCTTTTTGAAAGTCAAGCCTCAAAATGGCTGGTCAGAATCAAGGGAAATTGCAGATCATTTACAGACCCTGCAATTAGTTTGCAAGTTAATATTAGGAATTAAAATGTTTTGACAAGCTACTCAGTTCAGCTTTCCACCCACATTTGCAGCGGCAACCCTAGGTGCTTTGCCAGCTTCAAGGAACTGTACCCAGTACGTGGGTTTTGACCAGGATGAACATGTCAAGCAAGGCACTTTGTGTTTGACTGGTGATACTGATTCAGCATTTGTCTTGTGGTTTTCTTGGTACTTTTATTCAGAAAATTTCATATATGCCAAACCAAACCAAACCAAACCAAACCAAACCAAACCAAACCAAAGCATAAAAGAATCCTGAACACATTTATCCAATGTTTTCCTTTGTAACAAATTATAGAGAAATTAATCAGTGGAAACATTGTACCCTCATGGAGAATTGTGCAGTTCAGAAACTTTCCTGCTGTCAAGTAATTTTTTTTTTTTAATGTGAAAATGTAGGCTTTTAATGACAATGTATTTGTTGTATTGCTCCACAGTTATTTTTTCTCTCTGAATGGCAAAACGGTTCTATTATAAACTAAATTTTGTTTACTTCTGTCTCTATTTGACCATAGCAGATAAACAAACTTGGAGTGAAAGGAAGCTCAAGATTCAATTATTTTCTTCAAATTCACCCTAAGGAATTAATAATGAGTCATTTCAGGAACCAAAACTGACCATCCCTACACCATGAACCAGAGTTCTCAGGCCAGCTACTGGCTTCTAAATCCTTACGAACTTAGAAATTGAACTCTGTTAAGGTCATGACAGCAACAGTTGTGTTTTCTCATTGCTGAACCACATATTTTTCTTCCAGCCAAAGCCACACTCCCATTTTCACAGAAGTGAGAATCACTTAGTTCCATCCTCCCGCCCCCAGTGATGAAGTGAGAGCTATAGAATAACAACCTGGACACGCCCACATGGCTGCAGGTTCCACCCTCATCCCATCCTTGGCTGAAAACTAGGACAATTACATTCCCAAACTAGCATGAAATGCAAATGTTACAGCCCACAGATTGTTTGATAGCCCTTTTATATAATAAATATTGATTAAAAATCCTAACTCAGTAAATAATGCTCAGAAAGTGAAACAGAAATATCTATTTTGTAGAATCTGAAATAAGAAGATTATTTCTAATTAAAGTAGTTGATAATTATAAATAAAGTTTCAAATGAATGCTGAATGGGAGAATATATAAAATGTTTCTTTTTTGTGGCCAATTGTATTAGTCACACAGACTATAAATTACTGATGATTAATGTGCACCTGCTCTGAGTAAAATATAACACCATTTTATCATCACATGCTATAATCTTACATTAGAAATGTGGAAACATCCTTCTTCATTCTTCAAAAGTACTAACACACTTCAAGCGCATAAATTTTAAAGCATTTCTAACTGCTCCATGATGATATAGTATCTTTCAGTAATTACAGTGAAACATGCTTAATGAATGAGGATGAAACAACACTATCTATATTGTGTCAACACAATAAATCTGTATCTCAGCAGGTGGCAGTTTGATATGTATTTTGTTCAGATTATTATTTGATGAGGATGTTGTACATGAAAGGTGAATTTCAGATCTATTGAGAAAGGGCAAAATGTCAGAACTGTACATCGGCCTTTAATTAGTGAATTGTGCCATGGAAAATGCCTTAATTCATAAGTGGGGCTAAAATATGTGGAGTGTGGAGTCTTGCATTTGTTTCTCTATGTTTATTTTCTATGATTTAACAAATCCTTTTAGTCTTTCTTGTTTAAAATGCATTTTCAACAATAACAGGAAAGTTTGAGATATCAATTTCTGGACTTCATGACCAGAATATAAGCTTTAAAATACAACTTAAAAGTTCAACAGATGAACAGCAAAACCACTGAAATTTGTTTTTTTCCTGGTTCCATAACTATGACCTTTATGATGGGAATTCTGCTAACCTCAGTAGTCAGAAAGTTGTGTGTCTAAGGTGTATATCATGTACTTAAGGTATGCAGAAGTAAGGAAATATTTACCTCCAGAGAATTTAGATTTTTACTGTGATAAAATAAATCAGACATAAATCTAATTAAAATTTTTATTGCTAGCAAATTCTAATAACTGAATTAATGTGCACTAGGACACAGCTTGGAGTCTCTCAGACACTCTCCTTGTGACACTCCTCAGGTCATTCTGATGAGTGTGAGGGAGGTTTCAGCACCACTAAGAGCCACTAGAAGACAATTTCACTTGTCTTGTCCCTTGTGGAACGCCACTTGTGGCTTTGCCTGGTGTAGCAGTGCACCCCCCAGGACAAAGGGCCCAGAGTGGGAAGGGATTTGAGTTCTCTTTGTTCCCCATAAAAGCTGAAGAAGCTAGAACTTTCTTTCCCAGTTTGCAAGTGTTCTGAACCAGGAAAACTCATTGGACCCCCTGGACTTCACTTCACTCTTGGTGCTACCTGGATTGGACAAGTGCCAAAAGCCCCGCCTGGACAGTGACCACTGATAGCACTGGATGAAGGAACTTCATGGCATTTTGGGGGTGTTTTAGCAGAGAAAGGGACCATTCCTGTCTCTGGCACAGCTTTTTCTCTATAGAGAGTTTGTTATTTTCGCAGTTATTAAACTTTTATGTTTCCAATACCGCCGGAGGTGTCCATGCCACTTACTTTATGCTCCTGGTATTTGCAGGACAAAAACCCAGTGATAGAATATCTGGGGGCTTATAACACCTGGCCTGAGGAGAATTCCATCCGCCTGGCTCACACAGGATATGCTGTTGGATGGAGAGGAGACTTCTTGTGCCACAGGCCTGTTTTAAAGATTCTCCACTGCCTTGGATGAAGAACAAACCACATTTTCTAACTGGAAAAATAGTACCTTGTTAAAATCAGGTTAAAGTCTAAATACATCTACAAACACTTATTTACAATAGCTAAAAGAGGCAACACAGTTATGTTTGTACAAATGTTTGTACCTTCGCAAAGTGATGCAGGTGGATAAACAGAAGACAATCTGTGTATAGTTTGCTTGCAAAAAGTGAAATGCTTTTTTACCTTCTCATCCATTGCTTTCCCTCTTGATCCAGCAATACTCAGGCTATCTGCATTCCTCCTTCCTCTGGAAGTATATCCTAGCTTTTACACCCAGTTTCCCTTTTAAGGCTCCTAGGCAATATTGTTACTGATCCCTGGAGCTTACATTGGAGGTATATGTTTTATACTGCAGTGACAATAGTTTTCTTGGTTAGTAAACATATTTTTCCTTCTCTTTTTTATTAGGTGACTATGTGATATTCCTCACAGAAGAAAGCAGCTTTCACTGGACCTATGTAATAATATCACTGTGTACATGCATAATAAAACCAGCCAGCTAATTGCTTGAAGTTCCCTGCCTTTTTCTAGTCAGATAAACTATAACGCAAGTTCAGGAAGAAGTTTTTATCTTCAGTTTCTTCAAGCTATTTTGTTTTTCAGTGTGTTCTGTGGTGGCTTATAACCCTGCTTTTCTCTATTTTCAACATGTAAAATAGTAAAAGCTGACAAAAGAGCCTTCACTAAAGACTTCCATGTTTTTTTCATGTGCACTTTTTTCACAAACATATAAGGAATTTGTAGGAAAATACGGTATCTGCCTACTCACACCATCAAAGAATGACTCTCAAGAAAAGTGGACAGACAGCATACAATAAAATTAATGTTTTCCATTTTAGAGATGTCATGTTTAGAACTAGAACTTTACCTTCACTGAGCTTACAGATACTATGAAAAATATACATGGTAGGCAGCGGCAAGATGCTTACTGACTACTATTTGTGGCTCTTAAACAGCAGATGGATATGCAAAAGCAGGGAAAGGGTGAGCCCTCAGGTTTTGCATACAGGCAAAACATTTTCATGAAAATATTTTCATGAAAAGGAAGAACCCCGTGTGCTCAGAGTGAAATGACCTGTGGAGCTACACGTTAAATCTTCCTATTCCACTTTCTGCAAGGTATGAATTCCGCTGTAAAATGTTCCGAATCCTTGATTTACTGTTCTTTATGGCTAAGAGCGTAACTGCAAAAAGTGCATCTGAGAGATTTTTAAGTAAAACTGCATTCAGAAGAAAATAACTATACAAAATTGCCCAACAAACTGGACAATTGCAAATGGAGTTTCCTGAAAATAAGTAAAGATTCTGTGTTTATGTGAAAAATATGATATGTATCCTCCCCATTAGTCTTCTCATGAGAATCCAGATAGGTAACTGTAGCCAAGGTGATATTTGAACATCTCAGAGAAGTAAATCATATGAGAATGGAAACATTGTTTTCTGTTGTATATTCACAGCAGAAAAAAATATGAATATGAATTTTTTGCCATCAGCTCAAGCTTTGCACTAAACTCTAGTACCTTCTTCATAGAACAATTTCCTGATCCACAACAGTTATAATATTGAAAAACAAGGAACCTTGAAAAGAAAACTTTTGCAATTCTCCTTATTATTTTGTTTCATTTTCATTTGAAAATTATGAGGTGAAATGCTGATCTCATTGCTGTAATTTTAGTTATAAATGATGCTTATGTACAAAAAATATATATGCAGAAAATCTGAAAACATGACAATTACCACATAGTTACTCTAATTCATTAAAATACCCTTCATCTAGGTGTTTGCAACTACAATAATACTGGACTTTCTGCTTAGAAATAATTAAAATTAAATTCAGTTCTTACAGTCAAACTGTTTCTGACATCAATGGAAATACTTTTACACTGATTCAAAAGGGACGAACTCACAAAGGAGTCTACTAAGAGCAGTTTACACTTGGCAAAGTTGTGTTTGTACCCTCCTCACTTGGGTATTTTGTATGAAGATATTCCATGTGATGCATAGTCTCCAATAACAGAACATTGCACTAGTTTCCTAGCTGGGGAAATATGAATTAGCAGTCTGTTGAAAGCCTGCTAGCAGTTCATGGAAATGATGACTGTTCTATTCAGACAAGGCTGCTTACATTTTAGGTTAGTTTCTCCTTTCTTTTTGTTATTTGTAGTCTCAGTATGAAGAGTGTGTTCATTGTGGTTTCTGTGGGGCTCATATTCCCTGCAATATTTTGATTTATTACTCTGGAAGCAGTTAGGTCACAAGCATGCATTTATGATTTTGAAAGAAATAATTCGCCTCGCTAAGAAAATTTAAATCCAAATCTGATGCTTTGTATACAGGCAAAGGCAATAGCTAAATAAAATCAGATCTGTGTTTACTTTTAAACATCACATTTTGTGAAATAAATCTGTATATTATACAAGTATAAGATTTTTTCATTACAATGTTTTGTTACAGTATGGCAATAAAATTTTTGGATACTGCAATTGGCTTTTTAACCAAATGCTGGGAGAAAGCAGGAAGTCATCCTCTGAAGAAGCTAACCCAGCATAGGTCATATCAGGCAGTTATAGATTACTGGAATATAAATTAAATTCCACTTGGAATTAAATACATATGGAGTTGCATGATTAATTAAAATAAACTCTTATTTTTGATCTTTTGAAAATACACTTTTGCATAGGCACCTATGTTGTGACCAGAATTCCCTCTTATGAAATATTGTTTCATGGTGTGATTTCAATTTGTGAGCTTAAGTTGTTAATTTTAAGAAGATTTAACAAGATTAATGTCACTTACCCCGAGAAATATTTAATTGTTGAGAATGAACAGAATTTTTAGGTTTCATGGCTAAGAAGTTTCCACAGAGAAGACACATAGGGTTCAGAGCTCTTGCATATGTTATCTTGTCATAGAAACAGAGTCAAGTCCAATGCCCTGAATTAGGAGATGATGTTGCAAATTTTTTCATCCTTAACAGGCAGTTGAACATTGGTCTTATGAAGAGCTAAAAGTGCTGTTAAGCTGTTTTTAAATGGTTCAGGATAAAAGGGTTGAAAAGTTCTAGTGTTTTATGTAATCATTTTACAGAGGAGGGTTGCATTTTGATATCCCATGATACTTCCACTGCTTCAGGAGAAGCCACCACCTTCCTATGTGTGTACCTCAAGTGCTTCACCTTTTCATGAGGCCCAGCAAAATTAAATAGAAAATTTTAGGAGATGTTCGAGTAAAAAAATAACTTTCACTTAGAAACTGTTCTTTTCATTTTCTTTAAATTTCCATCTGAGATTTTTTTAATAGTTTTACTAATTTTTCCCTTTTCCCATAATCTTCATGCTGCCTCTAAGGTCTAGTCAGTTCATACAGTCAAGCATAAATTACTCTCTTGTATTTAACTGGTGGATTTAATTTACTGTGGGAGCCGTTAAGGAGTGTCTTGCCTTCAAAAAGTGTAAGGAAATAATAATAATGATTTATAGACTAAAATAACTGTCATTAACCTCCACTGTTGTAAAACTCTAAAGTGATTTTCATCAACAAAAACAGCTTTAATTTCCTTTTGAAATTTCCTTTCCTCTCTGTTCTGACCAGAACATTAATATCTGAAGTGAACTTGGGTGGGGAAACCTAGTGACACCTAATGACATCTGAATATGCAAGAGGTTGCAGGAGTTAAAAATTATAGATCTGCTTGCAATTGCAGACAATTGCCAGGCCTCTCCAGAATGCAAATGTCTAGTGAATAACCTGAAATTTTAAAATAACCTGTACCCTGTATATTATTGATAGTAGCACAGGAATACAGTAGGTGGAAATAATCCTATTTTTAATGTGCTTGCTTATTGAAGCTCCATATACTATCTCTTGACTGTTTGTGATCCGAAACGTTATTCCAGACCACAGCTCCCTCTGCAACAGCAGCAGTGCCGGTGTTTAGCAGAACACAGTATTAATAAAGCCAAGGTGGTGAGTTTGATCACTCTGTGGGCCATTCACTTAAGAATTGGACTCAATGATCCTGGTGGGTCACTTCCAACTCAGAATACTCTGTGACTCTGTACATAAGAAGGCTGATGCTGGGAGCAAGGTGCCCTTGCTGTTTCTCATAGCTGCCCCAAAGAACTTATGCTGGCCCGCAAGTGCTGCAGAATTTTGTTAGAAACCATTAAAAAGATTATTCTGAGAAAATAAGCACCCTACATAGCACCCTGTATAACTCTGATGGCTAATGACTCCAGTCCCTAAGTACACTAAATAGATCTAAATATACTCTGAGCATTCAAAGAGGAATTACCAAACAAAGTGAAGTATTCCCCCTCCCTTGCTAGAGAGGTAGACTTTAGTTTTTAATTTCAGAAGTGCTCAATCCAGTAGATATAGGTTACAAGTATTCATTTATGTATTTATTTATTCAGTCTTGTTGCTTATCTTCTCTCTAGTTGTTGGCCCTCATTAAAAATGAAAGTTGAATTTACGCAGTATGACTTTATTTCTATTAAGTTTCAGCCCTAGACATTAAACTGTTCAAATAAATGCTCTATGCATCATTATGGTAATGCCTGCATAACCTAATGTCACTCTTCATTGTGTGTATCCAAGTGCTGGACTGACAGAAACAAATAGGAAGAAACATTACAGAAAATGAGGTTTTGATGGAGGAAGAAATGAGTTGGAAATGTGCCAGGCACACTTTGTCAGCACTAACAATCATCTTGAAAAATTCAGAAACCCACAAATCCCACCCTGCAAAGCAGAAACTGAGTGAAATGTTATTAGTACTACTTATGATGTAAGATTTCAGGGAACAAAAGACAGATCTTCAGTAATGTTGTATTGAAAAAAGGAAATAAGTCCCCCATGAAGTACTCTGGGAACTCAACAAATTTTAAATATACAGCAGAAATGCTGGAAAATTCTATGACTAATTCCACATAAACTGTTGCTACAATATGTTGTTTGCTATTTAGAGAGTTCCATGGTGTTCTTAATAGAGACATAAAAAGTTAATACTCAATATCTAAACATTATGATTCTGATTTCTTAACAGACAGAAGGAAATGCAGAATTCCTCAATTTTAAAAGTAAAACCATATTAGAGTAATATAATTTATGCATATCTGTCAAATAGCTCTTAGATTCATTCTGCTCTAAAATTAAGGAAATATAAGACCATTTATTTTCTCTTTAGTATTTTTAATGTTTCAAATATTTCCAAATTATGAATTTTCCTGGTTACTTTTCAAATGACTTTTTTTTATTTTCCATATCTCTTTTGGATTACTGATGAATATGTAGCATTTAGTTACTGTTTGACATTAAACTGTTCTCATGGAGTCTATTCTCTAGCAAAATAGATTTCTTCTAAAACCACGGTATACATTAAGCTTCTTAAGAAATCTTGTAGGAAAGTTTTTAGAGTTTTTAGCAGTACAAAATGTCACATAAAGTTAAGTAATATTTTTAAGAGTGGGTAGACTTCATGCTAGTTCTATATTTTCTCTTCTGTTTACTCCAAGTTTCTTCAGATCACTGTGATCCTTGAACTGAAATCAATAATTTGCGAAGTGTAGAAGAAATTAGAATTCAGTTCTCAAAACAGTATTAGAAGACTTGCTTATTTTTATCTCTATCCCAAAACAGGAACCTCAGGGCATTTGATTATTAAACTAAACTGAGGAAGTCTTTGTTATATTTCACTAAGGGAAATAATTCAGAACAACAAGAATTTGCATCTTAGAGAAGAAAATATGCATCTTTAACAATGCATTCCACATGAAACTCAGATAAATATGTCAGAGAGTAACAAAATATCAGCTCACAAAGGCCAGGACCTCAACTGACTCAACAGGCAGGCAAAAAAATTTATCAGAACAAAATTTTATCAGAAAAGTGGCATGAAATTGTGCTTCTTTTTTTTTTTTCTTATTATTCTGATAAATCTGTATTGCATTGGAAAAATTATCTTCTTTCTTTGTGTAGTAGGAAAAAAAATAGAAGGGGCATCTGCCCTTTTCCTATTTGATAATATCTGAAAAATGTAGCTCTAACTGAAGGAAAGTTATGTGGTAGTGAGGAGAAAGGGGAGGACAAGCATGTATTTAATATCCCTGTTGTTTTAGCTACTTCATGGTCTCTCCGCAACACAGGCAGAGGCACTGGGGTTTTGTAACCCTGTTTGGCTGCAGAGCTGAGGTAAGAGCTGAACCACCAGCCTTTGAGGAGCTAGAGTGCAGGTCATAATCGAGGAGATTAACTCTAAGTGCATGCATGAAAAGAAGGAGGTGTACAGATGCTTTTCCCTTTCACATGTTTGAGTAGTCTGCCAGCAGAGCCTGCTGCAGCGTTGCTGTGGGATAGGTAAGCAAAAGGATTTCATCCTTGCAAAGCAAGCAGTAGTAATAAGATATTGTGAAGAGGGTTTTGTTCTAATTTTAGCCATAAGAAATAGAATATTTTATCTCCTCTAGTATATTTTATTATAAATTTAATAGTTTTTAATGGGCTAAATTGAATTTTTAATGTCTAATTAATTTACTAATTAGTTCTTTGGAGGGCTAGATAAATTAAATTGAGTATTCAGAAAGTTTTGTAATTTATTTGACCTTTCCATTACTTCATTTCCATGAAGTATTGACAGTTTCCCCCCAAAAGGCAAACAATATCCCTGAAAGAAAGTGATGGTCTTCTATATGGTTAGTCCTACCAAGGTGTGCTGTCATTCTTCTGATTGAAAATATATTAATACATCTAAAATTCCAGTTATGATTCTGTTTTTTTAATTCTGGGCTGCCATTTTGAAACTGATGAAGATTAAACCAAGATCCTTTATCCAAGACCATTCAGTTCTTTTCTGGGCTATATGGAGTATTTTCCCATAAGCAAGAAAAGAGATTTATACTAATGTATTTCTCCTAGTCTCTTTGCTCTTCAAGTTAAGGATTTGACAATTCATGGTTCAAATCCTGGTTTGATTATTTGGCAAAATCTGAAAGACTTTAAAGAACTCTGGAGGATATTGTCCTGTGATCACAGGGTGCCTTTTATAAGCTGATGTGGCTTATTATATTTTTTTTTAAGAGGCTGGAAAGAATGATCATATTTAATTCCTCACTTATGATAAATTACTTATTTTGGGACTTTTGAGAAGGAGTTCTGGAGTAGCTGTATCAGGCTGGAGAATCTGTCACATTTTCTTTATTTTATGGCATTGGAGGTAGTGAGGGTAAGACTCCAATCTGGTGCCAAAAAAGAACCACTTCCTCCCAGAATAGCATTTCACTTCCTTCTCTCTCCAACCCCCACAAAAACTTAGACATTTCAGAAGCTGTCAGTTACTTTCACAGAAATGCTTTAGTTCACCACAACAAAAACTACAGGAACATCAGAGGAGAACAGAAAAAATAATGCAGGAAGGCCTTTTTGTTTATCTCACAGCTTTAAAATAGGAGCTTTTCCTAAGCAAATTTAGGAGAGATTTTAATGACATTTGTATATGTGGAGTTTATGTTGATCAGTGAATTCACTGTTGAACTCAAAGCTTAATCTCTGCAGCTTGTGTTCATCTTTATATGGGCATGCACTTAACTTGCACATTATTATTACTATTAATTACTATTACTATTACTATTACTATTACTATTACTGTTAATAATTTATTGCCCCTCACCTTAAAAGAAATGCTATGAGTACGGACTGCCTATTTTACAAAAAGAAACAACCAAAAAAACCCCAGCAAAACAAATGACAGCAAAAGGTCTGCTTAATTCCATTTCAATAGATGGGTGCTATTTATAAGCCAATGGGGTTTAAATTTTTAACTTTATACTGTAATTCTTGTTTTCTCCCATGTCCTGTCTAAAAGAAAAATCCTTGACTGATTTACATTTCTTCTTGGTTCCTCATTTTATCTTTCACTACTGTGTAAACATACTTTTATTTCACTATAATACTTAATCCCCTGTTTTTTTCTCACTCTTCCATTTTACTCCTTTATGATTGCTTGGTATTTTATGTGCACCTATTCCTGTAGCTGTTATCACTTTGAAATGTCCCTTAATGCAGATTTTAATTTAAAGTTCCACCCTCTCTTTATCAATGATTTTTAAGACACTAATTTTGTGATTATCAGTACACTGGGGCCATTATGCAGTGAGGCCTGTTACTCTTGATCCTATTTATCACTTCAGGACAGTCACTGCTGTGTGTGACATGGGGTAACCAGAGTGATCCATGCCAATGTTAGTACCCACAGTATAAATCTACAGAGAGCTGGGAATTTTTTGGGGGGGGTGAAATTTGGAAGAGACATTATCTGACTTGTTTCCTTCTGTCAGTAATGTGAATATGTCTTTTTCTGTCAGTCTTTCCCAGTAGCATTACTCAGAACACTGAATTTCCCCCCCGCAATAATTTCCACTGGATGTTGTGTCATTGAATGTTTGCTCACAGCCAGTGCTATACCAGGACTTCAATCACAATTTTTCAACAAGGTTTGTGGAAGAAAACACTGAACACTTAATCAGCAATTATCAATGCAAAACTCTTCATGGAAATAAACTAGAAAGCAAATAGGTGTTTTGGCTGTTATATAAATGAGTATTTCCTAATTGTTGATTGCCATAGATTTAATTGTATATTTAATCTGTTTTCCAAACCCCGTAGTGAATGGATCTCAGTAAATTCATCTCACACTGGCTCGCTCTGGTCCAGGCTTCCACAATGTTCCTGTCATTATCTTACATGTTAGTCTTCCATTCCAAGAGCCTCAGTGTTGAAGATTGGTAAGTTTGCCCAGTTTGCTCCTCCCAGTTGCATTCAAGAATGTGCATTTGACAGAACAGAAGTGTGCTGCATTAATTAAGAGTGCTGTTCTTTGGCAGGTTTGTCCACCCCTCCCTCCCCCCAGTTTTAACTAATCCCCCTCTCCCCATTACTGTAGATATTAAATCCCTTTTAAGAATTTCCTGTCTGTGATTAAATAAGAAGACTTCAGATTAAAAGCCTTTGCTAACTTTTGATATTTCTCGGTAGCTGAAACTTTTGTTGCATTTTCTGGCTAATTAACAGAATGACTGTGGTATGATGGCAGGTATTTATGTTAAGTTGCACTTGTGGGATAATATATGGCTTTATCAAGAGCACTGTGCAAAGTCTTTAACCTACCCCTTAGTTTATGACATGTTTAATTTGTCCTTGAGGTAAGCATTCACATAGATGTTTGCCTAAGTTAACGCCAAACTACAAGTTTCTGGAAGCCTAGAGCTTTTCCAAAACAGGGGAAGCTAGAAAATGATTTTTAAAATGAGTTATTTTTACTTTTAATTTCATTTAAAATATACTCAGAAGACCTGATGGGAGTTATGTTTAGTCCTGCAGGATCACCTAAATATTTGTGGTCTTTCAATTATTTTAGAGATTAAAAATTATTTCCCATATTTTATGTGTAAGGAAACACTGTAAATGAAAACATCTGAGGGTGGGAACAAGAGAAAGTCCAAAACCTTTTAAGTTTACTATCTTTGTTTAGATTTGTTCCTACATCCCCCCTACTAAAAAATAACATTTTGTTCTTCTCTTTGTGTGTAAAATGTAGGCAGAGCCTATATTCAATAGTACTAATAAGACTCTAAATAATAATCAGAATGCTTGATGGAGGAGGAAGTGGTACAGGAACACAGCCCTTACTCTTCCAGTTCTGTTTTTTAATAGATGTCACTAGCAGGAAAGAAAATGCTAATTGTAATTCTTCTATTACAATTTGCATTATTTGTATAAGGAGGGTGCTGCACATTCTAAAAGTTAAAGTGCTGAAACTTGTTCCTGGACACTTTCAACACAGAAGTGAATTTTTCTTGTTAGGGAAAGTGGAAGCCATCACACACTCAATCATCCACACCACCAGAGACTTTAACAAACAGGTGGGCCACCGTGGTGGGCAGCTCCACTGAGCTGGTGGGTGCCCTGTGTTGACTTCAGACACGCACACACACACACTAAGGCAGATATTTTCCCTTCTGGCTCGACCCTAGGTTTCCCTAAGCTGAACCTCAGGCAATATTCAACTAATTAATTTGTAGAGTACAATGACAAAATACATTCCAGCAGAGTGCCTCCAGAGACAGAACCGGAAGAAAGAAATTAGGCATTTGAGATCTTACAGCCTAAGTTTCCTGCCCCTCAAGTGACAGCTTGGTCCAATGATTAAGCTGGGAACCACAGTCTTCATGTTCTTTGTTGGCTCTCTCCACTGTCTCCAGGCAGGCTGATGGTTCTCTTATCTCCTAGGTTGCAGTTTCAACCTTCCTTGCTTCCTTATCTTCCAGTATGAACCAGCTCTGGAACCTTCTTAAGTAGGTGAAAATTCAGCATATCTGGGTGGAAGTTCACGGTTTGTGGCCCAAGACTTCAGCACTTCTAGCTACATTATGCAAAGCAGCCAATTTCCTTTCTTTCTTTATTTCTGGAAAGGGAAATTCTTCACATGTATTCTATTCTAGAATTGTCAATGGAGAAAACCCTACTGACATAGATTTGATGTTAAACATAACAAATAAGTCACTTCTAAATCCTTCTGAGCACATGCAGATATTATAGAAATTGGTTTTGGTCTTATTTGCTAAATATAATGCTATGTTAGACTAGTTCTAATCATGGATTAGTAAAAAAAATCTGATAAAAGCAATTCTAGTTAGTGTTGTATGAATAAGGATGTATGAATATACCTTTTTTCTTCCCTTCTTTTTCCTCTCATATGATATGCTGCACTGGTGTTTATGTTCTGGTGTAGTCCAGTTCGGGCACAAGCAGAGTTCCCAAAAGGAAAATTTGTGAGGCAGAAATTTTGTGCTGGTTGCTGCAGGCAGACATGGACACTGAATACAGGCAGGTGAAAGCAGGCCATAGTTCTATAACTTAAAAAAACCACTCAACATAGGCATAACAGCGTTTGAAATCCACAGTTCATTAACCTTTTTCTCTGAAGAATATAAGATAATCAAGGTGGGCCTGACAAGAAAAAGACAGTGGGAGGAAGTTCTGAAGAATGGAAACCAAGAGGGTTTTCTGAAGGAAGGTTTATATCTTGCATAAGCTAACTATAAAATCAAATATTAACTGAACTATTAAAATGTTAATTTCTAAAATATAATCAATATTGAATTTAGGATATATCATGGAGACATTTACATGCGGCTTTCAGACTTCAAAGTCCAGTTGTAAGGCAGTTTACAAGGATATTATCCCAAAGCGATGTCACAAATTTTATCTTTTATTTTGCCTGCAATATTTTAATAAAATCATATAATCAGAAATAATTTAGCTTAGCAAAACACCTTTAAGCTCATGGAATCCAACAGAAAACCAATTTTCAATTAAGTAATACAAGTTTACTGGTGTTGCCTCTACTTTCTGAAGATGTACTCCCTAAAAAGCTACAGTTATTTGGGAGAAAATTCTTAGGCACTGAACTGAGGTATAGAAGTATTTTGCAGAGCCAACAGTAAACAACAAAGATCACAAGGAGGAAGCGAATGCAAAGTAACTTGCAGGCAGTAAGTAAATCTGTGTACACTGGAGTGGAAGTTTTGAATATGAATCCATGATAAAAGAAGAAGCTTCTGCTAAGGATAAAGTTGGTCACATGAGCTCAAAGTTTGTGGAAACTTGTGTGTCTGTGTAAGAGTCAGGTTTTAAGATCAGAGTTCTTCAAAAGTTTGTCATGATAAGCTTCCCTTTTGCATAGTGTCACCGTGCCCCTGGAGGTGTTTTTCTAACTTCTAAAAAGTAAGAATCTCTTTTTTTCTATTTAAAGGAAATAAATTTTGTGTGAAATGATTATTATGGGCGTTTAAAATAAGGTGGGAGCTGAGGGAACTGCTAAAGAAAGAACGGCAAAATGCTAAAGAAAGAAGTGGAAAAGTTAAAGTGAAACAGAGCCAGCTGGTGATTTTATAATTACATGACAGAAACTTTGACACTGTCCTTGGGTTTTGTAGGAAATTGAAACTAAAAGATGTTATGTAGATCCAGAGAAGAAATTTTATGTTTTCAAAATGAATTTTTTTTCTTAAATGATAAAAACATGGACACATGACCTGTGGTGCTGAAGTAGCAACTTCCCGTCTGGCTGTCAATGAAGAAAAGCTGTCCTTGTTTTCCTTTTTAAGTTTGATGAGTAGCAGCAGAAACCTTTCTCTTGGGATTGAGGTAGTGATTCAGATACGATGAATTAAAATACAAAAAGATTTTCAAAAGTGCAATTAATATTTTTTTGTTTTGTTAATACGCTGTAGTCCCACATGAATATTTGTGAACATAAAGAATAGGTGGGTTGCCCCCCACCCCGTTCTCCATATCTTTCAAATAGTTTGCAAAATTAAAAATACTTTTCTCACACTCAAGGTACAATTTTCATGTGTAGATACCTTCAGAAAAATGTCCAGAATGTCTCTCAGAGAAAATTATCCTTATGTCAAATTCTTTGTCATAAAGAGTATTTGTAGATCGTGCTCTCCTAGAATTTTAATCAGCCTTCAGTGGAGTTATCAAAATAATTTTTTTGAAACATATAATAAAAGGCAAATTATTTGAGCTATTAAGTTCAATTATATTATCACATATACAAAACACAAGGATGATGGATTTTCCTAGGAATTACTTAGATGCTTGCCTTCAAAATAATTTTTAATACTTTTCTTCCACAAGAATGTGTCCAAAACATTTATTATTTTATGACTTGTTGAAGATGCAACTGCTGACAATTCTTGGACTCGGTGACCACAGAGGATTGTGAGGAGGCAGTTTTCTCCAATTTTGTGCAGAGAACTGTTGCACCAGGGAGTCCAAAACTTCAGGTCCAAATAAAACTAGATCAGAAATACCTGATATAGGGTTGACATGGCAGCAGTGTTTTGCAAAACAAGCTTTCCATTGAGGTTTTTATTTTTGTTGCCTTTCTGATGTTGTTGTTGTTGCTGTTGTTGGTTTTCTTCCTCAATCAATTCTGACTTATTGACTCTCCTCTCTGCAGTATAATCAGGAATAACCATTTCTTTGGCAAAGGCTACTTTATAGATTTTATATCTTTATAAAAACCCCAACTGCAGCACTGTTAGGCAGGTGTTCAGTATTTTCCTTCTCTGCTGTTCAAGCTGCCTTTACATAAATTTCCCCAATGTTAATCTGTGCTATCAGTGCTCAGAGAAGTAGTATTTGAGTTAAATGAAGGAAGAGGCTAAAGAGAAACTACTAGTCCTATAAATGAGAGACTTTGTCCTACTCTGTCGTCTGCACATCTTGCTGGGGAAATATTCCTCATCACATAGAGCAGAATCCCAAGAAATTTTAATTTTGCTGCCAGATTAAAAAATTTTCAGGACCCTTAAAGAGGAACAGTGGATACTGCTATGATTTTAAAAATAGTGATCATACTGACATCTTTTTGCCCTCTCCCAACAGATTCATGAGATACTCCTTTTATTATTTTAGGCATACAGTAACATGGGAAAATGGCTGAAATAAAAGCATGTCCCCCATCCATTGTGATGTGTTTGAGAAGTGGGGGAATTATTGTCTTTGTAATTATACCCACAGACAAAATTTTGAACTCTCTTAATGTCTTTTCATGACATGACCCCACTCACACCACTAACCCATTAATGCAGAGTCCTCTTTTTACTTCACATTCTGTTTTTGCTTTTTCTCTCTTAATGACCATGGCAACAGAATGTTAATGGACAGAATTTATGAATGCTAAGTACTAATAAGTTAACTAATATCTCAGCTCAAAATCAGCACCTATAGAAAATTTAGCTTTTCTAAATAATCTAAATAATCCCATAAAACATTAACATTTACAAAAATAGCATATGTACAATTCCATTCTATTTGCAGAGCTATTAATAAAGAGTTTCTTGTTGATGTTCTCTCTCTGTACACCCACTCTGCTGAGATTAGTGCCTTCTCCTGAGTTTTAAGGTGGAGTTGTGTCATTTAGAATCATTGTCATCCTAGAAGATTTCACCACTCTGTTCTAGAATATATGGTCTTGAGACAGTAGCCTGCCACATTATTGCTGAAAGGAAGGAAAGGGAATTGCAATTTCAGTGAGGATTAATTGGGCAAGCTTCAGTCCATTTCCCTGCACTTCTTGTCATCCCATTCACTTTCATTGTTTTCACTTGGTTTATGCATTTTCCCTTTTTTCTTTTTGATGTTTCATTTCTTTAGGTTCTCCTCATCACTCTTTGCTTACATTTATTCCCTTATTTCAGGATTTTTCTTGGAGTAATTTTGGCAAGTTTTGGTCCTTTCTACTGCACCTTATTTCATCTCAGTCCATTTGGTTGTAGTCACTCCATTTCCAAGTTTTCTGGTTTTTTCAACTTTACATTTTATTTTATCATATCTTCTTCCCATAGTGTTTGCTAGACTGTTCTCTGATTTCAAGATTTCATTCCCTTTCCTGAAAGGAAATTCTTCCTTCTTCCTTTCAGGAAAGGGAATTAAATCTTGCGATTTGAATGAGGGTCGGTTGTGCAAGCTTTCGTCCATTTCCCTGCACGTCACGTCATCCCAGTCGCTTTTATTGTTTTCACTTGGTTTTGGTATTTTACCTCTTTTTTAAAACATTTAATTTCTTCAATTTTTTCTCCTGTCTCTTTGTTTACCTTTCTTCCTTGGTTTGGGGATTTTGATGGGAATAATTTTGACAAGTTTAGGTGCTTTTCACTGCACCTCACCTCATCTCAGTATATTTGGTTGTAGGCAGTCCATTTGCAAGTTATTGGATTTTTTAAACTGCTTTTTATTTGCCCACATCTCTTTGCTCACAAACACTTTGCAGAGTGCTTGTTTCACTTTCTTCTTTGATTTCAAGATTTTATTCCCTTTCCTGAAAGGAAGAATTTCCTATGGTAGTAAGCTCATAAAAAAAAATATTGAAATGAATGGAGCAGTCATTAAGAATTACAGATGTAAGTTGCCTGCAATGATTATTTATAGACCTCAAATGCACATTTAAATTCATTGCTTTTCTCAGAATATAATGTTCTTTTTTTTTTTTACCATCTGAAACGCAGTATCCATTTATGAAACTCACACTGAAATTTAAGTTTGAAGAGGATGAGGAATTTTGTTGTTATCCATTTATCTTCTCATTTCAAATTAATTTTTTATTCTTTAAAATTAGCTTTGCAATATATACCTTGTGCTTTTACTCTGTTGTTTGCACTGCTTTAAACACTACTAGTGGTTTCTGATGTAGTATTTAGAAAGCAAAACTTTTTTTATGGATCCTTCATAAATATCTTACTGTTTATTTATCAGGGTTTGACATTATTTGTCAGATTCTCTGACACAATAACATAATAAGCATATGCCAAAAGCATTGCAGAGCTATTATACAAGAATTTTTCTCATAATATCAGTATTTCAAGTTTATAATACCAAAAAGCCTTCATGAAAAATTGATATTTTGAAAACTTTAATTAAATTAGACTATTTTCTCTGCACTATTCTAAAATCACTAACTTCAATTTCAAAATGAAGTGTTTCAGTAGTTTCAAAACCAACACTTCTCATTAAACAAAAGCTTGTCCTGATGGGACTGCATTGCTTGGGTTTTTTTCTCCCTTTCTCATTAACATATTTCTGTCAAGACAAAGGATATTCTGATTCAACCCTCTGGGCAATTTAAATTCATCTTTGAGCAATTATTGGCTATTTCAAAATGCTTTGCAGTAATACTGCATATCCTGGTGTATAAATATCTCAAAATTCTGCAAGAATTTCTTTTAAGAGGTTAATTTATTTGACGATTAACAAATACTTTTCCTAAGACAGAGCAATATATCATGTTAAGGACCTTTGAAAACAAGTTGAATAACTCCAGAGTTTTTATTCTTTTTTAAAGAAATACAGATTTGTTCCATTTGACCCATAAAACGAAGGGGGGGTTTCTGTATTGTAATAATACACAAGAAAAATTGATTTTGTTATGTCTTCAAACATAAAATTATTGACTACTTTCCAGTATTATCAGTGTACTGATTTTTATAGAGAATATAATTTTCTTGAAGAACAGGAGATTATAAAATAATTTTTAGATTATTAGCTCAATGTGATGACTACAGGGAAGTTTCTGAACAACTCACATTAACAGGGCTTGTTTTGCTTTCTACTTTTTCTGCTTTCTGTCTTTCTTCTTTCTTTCCTGTGTTCTGCAGTTTAGGTTTTTAGAAATTAGATAGATATGAGTTTCAACAGCTGCCAGAACAACTACCATCTCTAGTTTACCCAAGATAAGTCCAAGTGTTGAATTAATTGTTTGAATTCATGTGTTGCTGTCAACACAGTTGTTCAACACTGCAGTGTTTCCTTACCTTGGTTTATATCACCATTGGTACAGGTTTGCAAATGCTTCAAGATGTAGTGCAGCCTTCAGTCCATTTTAATGATGTATTTAACCAAACTGAGCTACACTGCAGTGCTGGAGGAAAAATAACGCTAATTTTTATTTGACTGGCAACTTAGACCAATCCAGCTACAAAACTGGTGGAGAAATGAATTTTGAGGCACTGCTCTGAGCCAAATCAAATTTAGAAACATCCACATGCTGAGCGGATATTCTTTATCCTTAAGGACTGTAAGTTTTTCCATCAGCAGAAGTTTACGTACAAGTGACTAATGAAGAAATTTGATACCTATGGTAACAGAAATCACCCATCTACCTGAGCTTCTTTTATCTTAAAATTATAGCAGTACTCTTCCTTATGATGGCAGCTGGTGCCATAGGAAGTTTATACAATTATGTAAGTTTGTACAATAAAGTCTGAAACCAGCACAAATAACAAAACCAATTTAATGGGAAGTAATTCCTCTTTCCCATTTCTAAATTCCTAGAACAAACTTTTTCTGAGAGGGAAGCTTAGAAGCTCAACATTTGTATTATCTCCTAGGGAGGTTACTTGGAATTTTCTTGCATATTTCTTTCATATACATCAGTGGAAGCCTAATATCCCTGAATTTTGAGTCTGTTTTCTATGATGTGGTATGGAATAGAAAGTCCTCTATGCCAGCCCTTTCATTTACAGAACTAATATTGTGTTTGTGAGAGAGCAAATGGTCTAGACAACTTTCCTGATAAATGTCAATGTGAAGGCATTGGGGACATTTTAAGCGAAGAAATTGTGTTCTTGTGTCTCCCTCTTGTGGTATGAAAATATATTGACCAGAAATTGTTAATCAGAACCATTGGAAAAGAGCACTCCATTATTTAAGATTTGTCCATTGCTATAAATTTTATAATGTATGCACTCCAAATTTTTGCACTCTTTTAATGGAACTGTTAAGAATTCTCCTACAGGTGAAGGGAAGTTTTCAAGTTAAATTTTTGGCCAGATTTTCAAAGAAAATACTGCTACATAACTGAATGTAAATACTACCCAAAGATAATAAAGTGTTTGTAAGTGCCAAGCCTATTGAAGCTGTTGTGCAACAGGAATTGTAGTTCAGAGGGAAGTGAAGGCAAAAAGCTGTCCTTCAAACATGGGCTAATAAGCATGCAGAATTTATCAGCAGCACGCTCTTAAACCACTAAATTACTTCTGTCCTTGTAAGGCACTGATTGGGACAGAATAAGCACACAACCAGAGCAGGTGGTGCAGTCACAGAATTTCAGTGTCCCATTTCAAAATAGAAAACAAAGTGTTTGAGGTGCTTTGTACCAGACTTTAGACACAATACAAAAAACAAAGCTCCCTTTGACTTGAAGCCAAAGGGTTTTCCAACTCTGTTTCTCTAACTGCAGTCCTACAAACTTGCTTGTTCTCTTATAACCCGAGAACAGACGTGTTCTTATATTTTGTAACCTGACCCAGAAGGGATGCTCCTGGGAACATTTTCTGGTTATGAGGCAATGTAGGGGATTTTTGAATACATGAGATAAACTGCATCCCCTGAAAGAATGAGATGGGCTTCAAAACCCTCTGTCCTGTTACAACAGAAGCAAGAGCCTGAAGTTTATGTGTCCCAGGTGAATGCCTTAATCACAGGGCTTTAAAGTAGATAAATACCATCTTGTCTGGTGAATAAATACCTTAAGTAGAATAGCTTTTAACAGAAGACACTGCTAATAAGAAAATACAAGATTCCTGATGTGGAACTTAATGGCATTGCAGAAATCTAAGCAACACTTTATTAGCATGCTGAAGCATTCTGAGTATTTCTTAGTGCAAAGAAGTGCAGATTTGAAAGCAAGAGTAATACCTACAAGGGAAATGATCTTATTTGCAATCAAACATAAAGTATTTGCACACCTGTCAGAAAAGAAAGGAAAAAAATTTCCAAGATACCAGAAGCTTTCTGTAAAATCTTAACATACCTGTTCAGAGAATTGGTTTTCCCCATTCACAGCTTGTTAAGAAACTAGATCATTTAAGTGGTAAGTTCCACTTTCTCATTTTGTGCACAAGAAAGATGATCAAAATACTGTTTGAAATACCATTTTGAATACTTAAAAATAAAACCAGTCAGAAAGTAGGTTTATTGATAGCACCTACATATATCAGTGCAGATGTGGAATTGTGACTGATTTTTTTTGTCAATACATGGGATTTTAGTTTCTTTCTTATCTATCCTGGCAGTACTTCAGGTCTGATTTAGAGGTTTTACAGGAATATCCTTTGTTCTTGCGAGTATATTTTGCAAGTAAAATTATAGTGCAAGTGTTATCATTATTATTTTTATCATCATCATCTGTGCAAAATCCTATATTTGGTCTTAAAGAATGCCAAAGAAAACCTAGAATAAAAGTTATATTATGGCTGAAACAATAATATTACAAGCATTTAGCACTATTTCTTTAGGAAATTACTTCAACAGTCAGTCTAATTATGTCCTACAGAAACTAACACTGCAGACATGCAAAACAAAATTTCATCCTGACTCTAAGATCCTAGGTTAGCATTTAAAATTGTATTTGAACTTTTAAGTGGAATATAGTGATCCAGAATAACTGATGGCACTAAGCAATAAAATCATTAAGGTGTTCTCTTTCCAGCTACTGGAAGTTAGAGACTCAACTGTCCCACTGTAACCAGGAAGCTAAATTGGTACAAAATTTGTGTCTCCACTGGGTGGCAGCCCAAGCTCTTCTCAAACCCAAAAGCAAGAGCTGAAAAAAAGCTAGCATCACCCTCGCATATCCGTGCTTTGTAAACCTCTTGAGAGTTTTCTGTACATCTAGTGAGACAGGTGTTGGCCCCTTCATCCTCAGGGACTCTGAGCAAGATGGTCTCTCTTCTACTAATGGCTCTCCAAAAAGGCAGTTTTCATATTGTTCGTAATTAGGTTGTGATTAGTTCACACAAACTGTTTTTTAAAATGAGGATTCTGAAATGAACACCTCCACCGTGAACACTCTCTAAGCACAGAATTCTCTGGAGACTTTTAATGGATTTAAGTAGCTTATCTGGAAATTTAGGGGAAAACCACACACTGTGTACCCCACACAGGCTTGTGCTTTAAAGCACACTGAAGCACTGCCAAACAAAGTGAATCCTTACCTCAGTGAGACACAGCACTTTTGATCTGCTGTGCTAGGAGACTCGTGCCGGTCACCGCGGCCAGCACAGCCTGTTCAGCTGTAGTCTTTGTAAGCCTCACAAGGGGTGAGCCTCTCTGGCTCTGCCTCCCGTGACACTCACTGGTGAGGGATGCATTCCTAGGATTCCTTCCTTCAGCCAGCAAGAAACAGGGGTCTCAACAGCTTCAGGTGACAATGACCTCATTGTCTTTTCAGGGTGGTAAAGAGAAATTGCAGTGTCCTAGTCACCCCACATAAAAAGTAAATTTCATTAGGTACTGGAAGTCTTTCTGTACTTTCTGTTTGATACGGTTTCACTTTTCTCTCTTTTCACTAATTTTAATGGACTTTCCAAGGACTTGCTTGGCCTCACAGCATATATCATAGTTTAGTCACTGTTTCACTAAAATAAAATATAAACAAAAAGGAAAATTTTATAGGACAATAGTGTAAAAGCCATATTCTTTTCAACAGAAGTCTGTTAGTTTAATCTGTGTAACCTTCGATTATTTCAGATACTTTCAAAGATTCCTTTAGAAAAAATTGCACTGTTTTCCTTCAGTGGATGATAAGGTAATGGATTCTTTCCTTTTTCATGGAGAGGCCCAGTAAACTGGGTAACACAAAAAAAAAGACCCTACCTTGGAGCTCGCCCTGATCTCAGAATTACAAGTCAGTGTGTTAGCAGTTTCACAGCTGTGTCATGGAGAAAGACACATTGCATGCCACTTTTCAAAATCTTTTGTATCTCCTAATATTCAACTCAGGACCTGAGAGATCTAGGAAATCAAGCCCAGGCAAGAATAACCTTTTTAAGGAAAAGGATAATCTCTGAAGAATTTATCTGCACCTTAATCTATAACCCTTAATTTCAGTTTAGGGTTTCAGTCTGAGAACCTAAGAGAATTACAAAGTTTTCAGTTGTTTTCCTTTAAATATCCTTAAAAAGTTGTTTTCAGCTGCTTTCTGCCTCAGATTATCACAGAAATGGGTGCTTCATATAATAAAAGCATTTCCTGAAGGAAAATGAAAGCTATTTTTAGTTTCACAGGATGAAATTTCAGTTCTGAAACCTAGGTGCTTCTAATAAAACTATCTTTGGGAGTTGGATGTTTTTTTTTGTTGTTGCATCAAAGCTACAATGAAAATATCTTCATGCATTAGTTTATTTCTTCTTAAAAGGTGGGAAGTAGCAAAGGCTTCTGCTCCCCTTTTGTGATGTAGGCTGCCCCAGAGTCCAATGGCTCTGATAGTGCAAGCTGATGTAGCTGACTGTAGCCCACCAGGAAAGGTACACCCTCCTCAGCTGCACAGGGGGTTTCTCATACTCAAAACGTACATCATTCCTAATACATCATTCCTAACATCTCGGAGTGGTGTCACAAGCTGTAGAAAAATACAGCCAGAACAAACCACAGACCATCCCCTGGCAGCAAAGGTCACCATGCTCATGTCATCAGAGGCAACTGTGCCAGCCCTATACCGTTAATGCTGAAGAATTTGGCAGCATTTACTCAGATTTCCATGAGTTACCTGGGGATTTGTGATCATGTCGTGGTGGTGATTGCTGACCGTATTTTGAGACAACAGGCTTTCAACCAGTGACAATTTTTGGAGGAACTTATTTTAAGAGTGCTTCTAAAGGAAAGGAGAGTGAATATGGACCTTAGTTTTATCTCCTCAGATATTTTAACTGCACTTGAAATGTCTTCCACCCAGACAAATTGCTTAATACCTGCAATGAAATAATGCACCATACTAGGAGAAAGACTAATGTGTCTGCGCCTGCTGCTCTGTAACACGTTACACTGTCAAAGGGTCTCCTGGTCTTCTGTGGAAACAGCCTGGTTTCTGCCTGCCCACAAGTGGATCTCTGTCCCTCACCCACCTCATGAAAGAGGGCTTTCACAGTTAATTTTTGTGAAATGCTTTGCAATTACTACCTGACAGATGCCTAAATATGGGCCATGGTTAGTATAATAGAGTAACTAAAATGACCTTTACAGAACCATTTTTGCTGTAAAAACCTATCCTCTCAGTGTGGTCTGCTATAATATTCTCATCTTCTTTCCATTTAATTGTCATCTCATACCTTTTGTTTCTTTTCATTGACCCTTCTGGACAACTGTTTTTGGGAAAGCCTTTTTATATATCTCTCTTTCCTTTCTCTCTCTAATAGATACCGTCTTCTTTTAAAGAGCAGTCTCTCCCTCCCTCAGCTAAGTACTATCTTGGCAGGCAACTGGGGGGGAGGAGTCTTCTTTAAAAGGCTCTGAAATTGTGTTGTTAAAAAAATATATAAATAAAGCAACAAACCTTTTAATAGGGCTTTGAACAATCATCCCTTTCATTCCCTTATGGCCTTTTGTGCTTCTGGCTTTTTTTATTATTTAGTGTGCTTCAAAAAAAATTCCAAATGTTTTATGTTAAGCCATTAAGAGTTTATTTGGGTTGAAAATAAATAAATAAATGTGATGCTAGCAGTTGGGACTATGAGCACATGCACAGTTGCCTGGCAGAGGCAACCTATAGGAGGCACATCAGAAGGCCAGAATAAGCTTCAGTAAAAGACCAGAACAAAAGCATCAGCAGCATTTGTTTCTGGTTAAGTACTTTTGCATGAGCCTGACTACTGGAGTGGTTTACCCAGCTTTTATCTCTTTCAAATTCACCTCAGTCCCCTCAACCCTCTCTATAAAATCACTCCAGACTGTAATTCATGGTAATTATATGGAACAGGAGGAAGCACGGGATTTTTAAAAATCTTTTTTTTTTGTTGTTTTAAATTTTAAACCACCTGATGGGAGCATATGCCTGGTTGGTATCCAGTGTTGCTCCTGGAGCTATGAGGTACCTAACTGTTTTATCCATGACACGCCTGATTTGTGTGTGTGAGTGTGTGTATGTGCATTTTGATTTCTTTTTTAAAGTGATGGGTATATTTTGTGAGTAGCCAGAAACAGCATTTTATTCTTTTTTTTTTTTGCTTTCTGCCTCCTTCCATTTTTGTTTCCCAGCTTTGCCTGTTATCCCTAGAAAATTCTGTATCAGGCTGGTGACTACAGCTAGGTGTCCTCTCTGTGCATAATTAGTATCAATCCTTCTTCATCTCACTTCCCTGGTGGAGCTATTTAGGAGAAAGAGAAGAGTCTTTGGTATTAAACACATTATTAGGCTCATATCTTAGCTCCCATGTGAGAGATTTGGCAAATCAATATCAAAACTTAAACTTTCATGAAGAAAGAGGGTTTTCTTTCTCCATGAGACTGAAGCATATGGCAATTCTTGAAAAGCACACATATAGACTGCAGCTGGTCCTGTTAAATTAATAGAGTGCAAGAGGTAGATAGGAGAGACTTCTAATCTGTGCCTGACTTTGACAGTTTTGAGACTCATGAATAAAACAATCTGATAATCCTTGTGAAGGTGAATGGAGTCACTGACAGTCCAGATCTCAAAAATTTAGGGAACAATGTCCATCTCTAGAAAGGATTCAAAGGAAGGACAGTCCCTAAAGGGCACCCTTCAATGAGTGACATTTTGTGTGGGGGACATAGAATGTTAGATTGCAAATAACCTCCCATAACCTCAGATGCATCAAAGAACAGAAATCCACTGCATTAAACCTGAGAACATGAAGCTGCCTCTCTAACACACTTTTTGCTCTCGTGCAACAGTGTTGCTGATTGCTATGGAATCATAGAAAATCCTGAGTTGGACAGGACCCACAAGGATCAATATAGTTAATTAAAAAAAAAAAATTCTCTTGGAATTGTACGAAGGAGTATAATCTGAACACAATTTTAATTGCCTGATTCCTTTAACTTGTGGTTTGGTAGAGTTTCCTATAAAACTAAAGTATACCTTTCAAAATTTTGTTACAGCATCAGGAGCAGAGAAAGGTCATCAGATACTTGGACTTGAGAGGCTTAATGTTTTATAGATCTGGCTGTTGTGTACAGCCTTCTGTATGCTGGTTCTGACCTTTTCAAAAATAGGTACTGGGGCTCAGAAAAAGCTTAAGAGGAAGACCTCACTAACGTTTCCCCAGTCTATAAAGCAGGGACTATAAACTCTCTGACCTCATAGTGGTATGTGAAAATAATCAACTTACTGCATTCTGCAGTATTTCAGTAGGCAGGGTATGTGTTCCTTAGATACAGAAAATTAAGTGGAAAATTGAGGTTATTGGGAAAGGGGAAGACTATATGTATACTTTTCCATAGTACATAACTAATTTTAATGAGATGAGAAGAACTTATACTGTAAATCTTCAATATTTAAAAAAAAACAACCCTAAAGATCAGTGGACAACTTCCTACTAGCTTTTTAAAGTCTAGATTAAAAAGCAATAAGAACAGGTATAGTATCTTAAGCTATTATGGACAAGTGAAAGTTCACTTGATATCTATAAGTAGTTGCTTTTGGAGAATGGTACTGCTTGACAAGGCACAGCTCTAACTATAAACTGGTTCATTGTTAGACATTGAGAAACAATCATGTATGTTTTAAAAATCCTGAGTTACTTGGACAATTTTACTTGTAAGATCATTCACCATTAGTATTTTAGAGACATTGTTTTCAAGTTTGCATGAAAGAAATGTATCGAGGTATCTTAAGGATGTATTTCTAGAAAACCTTTATATTTTAAAAGCTATACTTTTGTTATGCAATTATTGGTCATGGACTGTTCAGCTATTGAAAAATTTCAGCAGTTGAATGTGCTTGATATCATACCTGGAATGATACTTATTCCTGGGATATAGATTTGGAATAACCTATGTCACAAACCTATAAATGCTTACAGAGGTGCAAATTAAGACCCCCACAGAAGAAAATTCTGACTTGAGTTTATTTTACAACATAATGTCACCTTGTCTCATATTTTCCTCTCACAAACCTACATTGCAGGTGTTTAATAACACCTGTGTTTTAGACCTTTGAAAACATACTAAAAAATACATACAAAAGAACTGTTAAGGAAAAAAAAAGAAGCATGGAAGCAGATACCTTGGAGGTAAGAAGTGAGGATGGTTTGGATTGTGTGGCAAAAATAGGATTCCAGTGCTTATCTGACAGTTAAATAATGAAATTAAAAAGGGATTAATAAGAACAATTATTTATCTTTCCAAATCTGGAAACAGGTGTTTGTGATTAATTGGAAGTATGAGGAAAGGCACTGGAGTGGCTTGGTGTGAGTAGGCCAGTGGTCAGTACTGGAAGTGCTGGGTTTGTATGGTAATTCTCTTCCTACAGGGGGCTGAAAAAGACATTTCTGCTTCTCTGCCATGGTGTGACTTTATAACTAGTGGGGTAAGAATTTACAAAAGAAAAAATACATGAATTTAAAACGGTATTTAGACTATTTTGGTTTTTTTTTCTGGTCATGAAGTAGAGTACGTCATTGAATTTGTCAGTTTCTGTGGTGAGTCTGGAAGATTCTGAGCTAACTTCTGGTACTTAACTGAGCTCCAGGATTCCAAATCTAGATCCTGCACAAATTCCATATGATAATTTTAGATGTCTTCTGGAAGAAAAGGTTACAATGACGAAAATCCCATGCAAGGACTATAGCAAATGCACTCAATGGACTACGCAAGACTGAAGTTCTGCTTCAACCTG
Organism: Bombycilla garrulus; assembly: GCA_013400315.1. Lineage (NCBI taxonomy): Eukaryota > Metazoa > Chordata > Aves > Passeriformes > Bombycillidae > Bombycilla > Bombycilla garrulus. The sequence goes on from VXBU01012208.1 coordinate 50,748, forward strand.
ATAAAGCAAATTAAAGCATAATGTTAAGAAAGAGTAGCAGCCGCCTCCTCCTCCTGGTCCTAGTCCTCCTCCTCCTCCTCCTCCTCCTCTGCACACACACACAACTTGTTTACAAAAGTGCCTTGTAGTGACTGCTGGTGGTGTCACTCCGTCCCATGCCCCAGAGCTATCACCGGGCCTCATGGGAGATGTGACTACAGCGTCGGACATGGGACTGTTTGTTCACTCACTTTCTGTGAAGAGAGTTTTGAACTGTGTTTTGAATAGACAGCATTTTCTTTGTGTGGTTGGTAAATAACACAGAGCAAAGTTAGTCAGCAAGTTGCATAGCTTCTGCATTCTGATTCTTTGGAGCCCTTTTGTACCAAGCTTGACATGATGTTTTTAACAGAATGTGACCTCACTGGGATACCAGAGGTAAGGAAAAAAGTTATTTGGGCTGTTGTGGAATATTTTGCACAGAGCTGACCGAACGTACTGCTTTAAAATGCCTTTTGGAAAGAAGATGGTCTCATAGTGATCCAGCCAGTACCTTGTTCAGTGAAAATCAATGTCTTTCACTCCTTCGTAAGTTATGGGAAGCCCTAATGAGATTTTCAATTTCCCACACGTGGAAAAACAGGCTGATTTGCAAGTCTCAGAACGATTGTGTTCTTGCTCATTGAGCAAAGGCCCAGTTCTAGAGCATCAAAATGTTTTCTTTCTAACACAGCACAGAATAAGCAGATCAGACCCAGTTGTTCATCCACGTCCTAGAAGCAGCAGCGTGAGCATCGAAGTGGTGGCAAGCCCAGCAAGACCAGGCAACGGCAACCTTGCGGACACCCACCCTCAGGCTCTGGGTGAAGGTAAGAGGAAAAGCGACACAAAACAGCATCATCGAGCTCTCTGGGCAGGACCAGGAGTGGGTTTTCACCACGGACAGTGAAGCTGAGGCTGCCGCTTGTCGCCGTGCTCGGAGGCAGGGCAGAGGGGGGTGCGGTGCCCTGGGGGCTGCGGGCGGTGCGGGCACCCCCTGTCCTCCCTCTGCTGGCCAGCGCGGGGGCACCGGCACCTCCGGGCTGCTGCCAGCTCTGACCTGCACCGGCCCTCCGGAGCTTCCCCGGGCTGCTGCCCCCGGCTCTAAGCACGGACGGCATGGAGTGGTGCGAGCTTCAGCTGCAGGAAAAGAAGGGAGAGAAATATGAGTGCTCCACAAGTCGGAGAACATGATTTTAAAAAAACAACACAAAAAGAGAGGATGTCATATTCAGATATTTATGCAGTATAAAATGTTATAGATTCGTGGTGAATATCTGAGGAGTGGTTTGTTTACATTCAGGATCTAGAAAGGTTTTTATGGAAAATGAAAGAAAAATGCATTATTACACAAACTAGCTTCATGAATAAGAGGGATCTTGCTGTTCTGAAATTGAATTAACAATATGTGATCTGCTTTACTATCTATATCAACAGAGCAACAAAGCTTCTTTGTTTTTGTGGTCATCAATTGTAGGTTTGTTTTTTTTTCCAGACAGTATAGGTGACTTAAAATTTTTAAGTTTGTTTGAAGTCGCTGGTGGAGAAGTGAGAGGAAATGAAGTTCTCATTATATGTAAAACTGTTATTCATAGTTAAAGAATTTCCTAACAAAGACATCTAAAAATATGCATTTACAATTGGAAAGTTTTGAGTTTTGCTGACTACAAAAGTGTTCTTTGGTTAATGAGGATGGAAAAGTTTGCTCATTGCTTATGACTAACTAGACTTGCTTTTTACTGTAAAGCACATAAAGAACTAGGGCTTTGTTTTTTCTTGTGATCAGTTAAAAAATGGATGGTTTGAACTTCATTTAGTTGTATAAAAGCATCACTCCTCCCAGCAAGACAGGGTAATGACTTTGGTTTGACAAAGTGTTTATAGTAATACTTTCATACTGGCAAGCCTGCTACTGTGCTTCGATCCATTGGCGTGTGGTTATAAAAGCTGCAAGGTCTGCCCTAATTAAAGCAAATATTTGTACTGAAGAACCTTCTAGTGAAAAGTATGTTCTGTGAAGCAGAAATATTTCAAATGGGGATGATTAAAGATGTTAAATTTATATTCACAACTTTGGTATTTGTGTTGCAGTAGTACTTCTGATCTTCATCACTGGTCGGATGCTTGGAATTCTATAATAAAAACCATGATTTTATAAAGCAAATATCTAATTACAACATGAGACATGAGATGGCAGTTAAATTAAAAAAATATGGCAAATTAGCAATAACAAATCTGTTAAGCTAGAGTTTTCAGATTTAATGTCTACCTACAGCTGCATATATACTGTGAGGTGTTTTTTTAACAGATGATTTCTCACAGTGTCTCATACAGGGAGCCACACTCTGTATATAAAGTTGTAAGCTTGATCTTCTAATGACCTTCAGTCAGGGAGATGTTAGCAGGGTGGGATGCAATTTAGTTCATCCCTGAATTTGGAGAAAAGAGTGCCAAAGTTCAATAAAAGTGGATTGTTTCATACTGATGAAACTTAAAGTGGAGAAACCAGTAGAGGTCAGTGCAGAGTGCTGAAATGGAGGGAAAGTGCCAAGGCTTTGTGTATTTATGCTCTCTACTTTTGATCTTTAACTTTTCCTTTAAAATGGGGCAAAGGCTTAATGTGGCTTACAGCCAATCTTCCTATCCTCTTCAAAAGGTAGATTAAACATACTTTTGATAATATGATAATGTCACTGCTTAAACATATCAATTTAAGCAACAAAACACATTTTGTTGTGTGTTATAGCTAGCAGAGAGATGCTGGAAATCTTATTTGGTGGAATCATTATTGAAACCAATGTGTAATACTTATTACATATATTGTAGTAATAACTACATCTAGATGATGGCTATGTAGCAAAAAAAAATTAGGAGAAAGTGTAATTTTTAGGGAATAAGTTTTTAAACATTTGAAGTTAGATTAACAACTGAATTTTTCTCATTTTTGGTAAAAATTTTTGATAATTATCATTATGTGGTGTTTTAAAAGACTTTTCTTCGTGTATATACATAGATATGCAGGGGGGTACAGGGAGCCACACTCTGTATATAAAGTTGAATTATCTTTTGTTTCTGTTTTTAAAGCCGTTGTTTGCTCGTGGTTTCCCTTTGTGATTTAAAGCAAGGAAAAGAATCACTGCCTATAGTCTGTGCATGAAAAGGTCCTTCAATATATATTAGCTGCAAAATCTCCTCTCTGAAAAGCTTCTGTTCAAGCTGCTTTCTATGGATCTAGAAAGAGCAACTTGCCTGTTCCCATTCTATTTTCTTACACTTTAACTAAGTACTTTGAAAAGTAGCTCACTATTGAATTGTGATTGTTGAATATTAAGGAATTGCAAAAAGATTATCACCAGATAAAAGGGGATATGTTTTACTTTGATTCTAATGTCAATTTACATCTGCTGTCTATGATGTTAGGGAGAAATTTCCTGTACCTTTAAAGAGAGTAAAGCCACATAAACACATATTCTTGAAAATCCTCTTCACTTGCTCTGCTTACCTTTCATGTGCTTCTTTAAACTGATTATGGAAGCATTGGAAAGAGTCCAACACCTTTGAAAATCATACTTCCTTTTCATTTGCTATACCATGCTCTTAGAAGTGATGGGAACCAGACAGAGACTCTGCAACCCTTCCTCACCGGCACTTGTGCTCTGTGCCGTGAGTGTGAAGGAAGCTGCAAGGGCTTTAAAGGGAGGATTACTGAAGGGGAGGGATTCCCTGCTAACTGTAGCAACTATCAGCACTATAAATTGAGGCAGAAAGGAGAGAGATGTTATAAACTGCTGTTGCATATCTGACCTGTGATACGTTTTTTGCTACAATGCTTTGTGTAACATTGCACACAGGTCTTCCAATCCATGGGTTTTCATGTCAATATCTCCCTTTATACACGTAGCACAAAGTGCTGGATATGCTGAAGCCAATCAAGTAGTCCTGTTTGAATTATTGGTGAGACCAGAAACTCTGCAGGCTTGTTTCACCTTGTTTATTTTTCCCTGGGGCAAAGGAAACGTAGAAATAACATTTCTTTCATAACACAGGATATAGTCTAATAGAGTGGCATATAACTGATAGTATGTCAAATGACAATTTCCAGTATGAGTCCAAATTTTTACCAGAACTTTGCACTCAATTCCTCTCAATTCAGTTCTTATTTAAAACTGAAGAAATAACTTTAAGTGCTGATTGTGTTTTGAAAAAATATTCTTGAATCCAAAAGTCAAATCCATCTTTGTTTCCTACATAGGATTCTGTTGTCCATAGCATTTTGACAAACAATATTTTCCAATTGGCTTTTACATATTTCTCTCAGTTTTTTTGTTTGTTAAAAAAGGCTGTGAGGAGTTGTTTTTAACTGAGCCACAGTGGAAGTGCACAATTGCAGTATTCGATTCTCTTAGTTATTTTTGGGAGGGAGTCCTTCTCCTCAAATGCCTTTCCTGAAAAGTAATGTAGAGGTTGAAATTAAGGTACTACTTATAATACTCAGTGCTCTGGTTTTACGCAGTAGATGTTGAAGTCCAAGTGGACTCTTGCTTCAATAAAGTTTGCTTGTTTGTTAAATTTCATTAACATCTGGTCTGCCTTTTTTTGGGTTTTTTTTTTGTAACATATTGAATACAAACCTCCAAATTTCAGAGACCACAATAATATGCTGAAAATGTGAAGTTTACTCAAGTGTAAAGTTACACGAAAAGTTTGGTGTTCTTATCTGCATCCTGACCAAAGATAGAAGATTGCAGCCAAGCTGTTCATGACCAAGAAACAGAAGGTCTGTCTTATCACTGAAGTTCCCAGTCTCTCATAGATCAATGTTTGATATTTTCTTGATTGTGATATTACATTCATACATCCAAGTATAGTAACATTATGTTCTCATTTTTTTTCCCTTCTCTTCTGATGTCTTTGGTCGATTTTTTTTCTCTGGTTTGTCAAAGTTCTTCCATGCAAAGTAGCTATGCATAGTTAAATTATCCTGCCACTATATAACCAGGTTTATGTTTGTTTAACTCAGAGATATATTCCTTCATTTTTAGTGCATATGGGTGTAGGGGTGACTACCTGTATCTTTGTTACCTGAAACGAAGATATCTGTCATTCAGCTATAAAGCTTTGCATTCTGTTTAAGCACATATCAAAAAAATGTGGGCATGTGTCCAGATGGGAATAGCACTGATCCAGTCAGTGGTGATCAGTGACCGAGATAACAGCACTAGTGAGAATCTTCTCATGTAAACAAGGAAACTGTGGCATTTGCACCAGCAATTGAATAAATTCAGGCTCCTTGCTGGTAATTACATTATTAATCTGCAGATTGTGAAACAAATAAATTAGAGCCAAAAAATTGGAATGATAAATGTGGATAAATAATCCCTGATTTCAACCATTCGATAGGGAGGAAAAAAATATGGATTTTTCACCCATTTCATGAATAAATGGACAGCCTAAGCAATTGGTGTAATTTCAGGAAATGTAGACATATCTCAAGAAAATGTCAATATAACAAGTTTTATTTTTGGTGGTTCTGTCATTTTACTGAAACATATCTATGGAGGCGCCTTTATTCCTAATGTGCTTTAAGAATCAGAAATGGTGATTTTCCCTGATTATATTAGATTGGCTCATGTAGCTGGGTTTGGATTTTATCCTGGATTTTTTTCCTGGATTTCTGTTGGGAGTTTGTTACCTGCCCTTTTCACTGTGCATCACAACTCAATACTTTTGCTTTTCATTTCTTCGCTTTCTCATTTGTCAAGAAACAACGTTAGACTCCAGTCTAAAGTCTTGATATTCTTTGATTCACACTGAAATCCATACAGAGCTGACAGAAGTCTTGAGTGTCTTACATATCCTGGGAACAGAAAACAAAAAGCAACTAAGTTATGGGTTTTGGTGACCTAGAGCTAAAGAACCTTATGATCGCAACATTAAATCTGAGGAATATGCAGTATTAAGGCTTTCTAAAAATTCTGAAAATCACTCCCCTTTATGTCATTTTTCTTACACATAAGTATTTCTAAGAGTTTAATACTCACACTGCTAACTGTAAACAAAATGTATGAATTCAGTTTTTGTAATACATATTCATGTTTATGTTTACAAGCAAAACCACTTCAAAAGATATTTATGTTTTTAACAAGTCTTGTCTACCACTGAATCCTATATTTTGCTCTGCTGTACAGAATACCTCTTCTATCAACATTCTGTAACACATCAAGGTCTTCTGTAGTACATGTTTGTGATTAGTCAATATAGTGCAAGGGGTTATTAAGAATAGGCTGCACAGAATAGGGAATATTTAACAACTACATTTACTTTTTCTTATTTCTACATGGTTTACTCTTTTCCTTTTTTATTTCAATTTTACACAATAAGTTTTCCCAACACTGTAAAAATGCAATAAATAACATTGTTATTTGAATACACTATTTTACTATTCTTTGGGTCCAGAAGAGTAAGTGTTCTCTTCTGAAGTCTTTTTATCTATTTTTATCTATTTTATTTTTATGAAGACATTCATATTTTAGATTTATATATGTATATTAATCTGTACAGAAAATTATGAAATTTCTGCAGGGAAATGATACTTAGGAGCTCATTAATATATTTTGTGGTCTCAACAAGTTAGTATGGATATTATTTTTTCCAGGAATTAAGATGTTAAACTTAAGAAAACACTTCATTAAAATTAGATGAAATATGGATAAAAGTCTGAAAACATACTAACTACAGCTTTAAACAGCATGAAACTGAAACACATTTCCCATGAACTTGACTCAGAGAAATATTTTTTCTATTTTTCTCGGTAATAATTTTATTAGTAGTGCTCCTATAGAAGTGTTAATCACGTGATCGTATGTGTCACAGATATTCCATTTTACTCATATGTTTTCAGAGAAAACATATGAGTAAAATTTCTGGCATCTTAATTTTGGTGGAAAAGATGACCACAGAGAATATGCATGTTTATACCTGGTATGATTATATCATGCTCTTTTACAAAAATGTGATCTGGAGTAGCATGGACTTTAATTCTTACCCAACACAGTAGCATCTGCAATGAGATGATAGGGTTGACTGGATTCCTGTTTCAGGGGAGAGGGGGATGTCATCTGCTTTGACTTAAGCAATTTTTATAGCACAATCTCTCATGACATTCTAATATTGATGCAATGTATTTATGGACTAAATGGATGGACAGGTACATGAGTAGGAAACAGATGGATCACTGAATTTCAGGGCCTAATGGTTCATACTCCATCTTTTTATCTGAGTTCCTTAGGGGGCTGTCCAGAAGCCCACCCTGGTTCAGTAACTTCCTTAGTGTCTTGGTGGACAATGGGTTAAACATTGTATGCTGACAGTGATGAAGGCAAAAAAGCCTTCAAAAGTGGGCTGTGGCAGCAGCAGACTACCAGTAGATCAAAGAAAGTTGTGATTTCCTTATACATGGTACTAATTAGGCCACATCTAGAACGATGCATCCAGTTCTGAATGGGTAACTCCATTCAAGGCAGAAGTTGATCAACTGGGGCAGCTTCAGCAGGGAACTATCAAGATGGCTGGAGGCAGCAGCATGTGTCCTTTGAAGAAGCTCTGAGAAAGTAGGGCTTGATTAATTTAGAAAAGAGATGACTGAAGGTTAAAAAAATCATTTTTAGGCAAAGCAATCCTGAGAAAATAATAGTGTGGCAGCTTTTGAAATAATGCTTTCCTTGTAAGTAGGTAGTGCCTCTGCCTCCTAAAGAAGCTCACCATTCTTATGCATCAGGTGAGCTTGGGCTGCTAAGAAGCTCTAAAAAAACATTAAACATTGCAAGAGATTTCCTTCAAGTTAGGCAGTTAAGTTAGTGAGTTAAGCAGTAGTTTACTAATTTGAAAACGTTTTGTTTTCATATAGAGGGTAAAGAAAAGTATAAAAAATTGACATTCTAGGGCTTAGCCAGATCTCTGAACCTCCCATGTCTGCTGGGAGGATTCTTCCTGAAGAGTAGTTCTTGCTGTCATTCCTGGAATGTTGGAAATTTTACAGAGAGCAGCTGTTTGGCCAGGGTGGTGAATGCTCTTGCTAGGTAAGTGATGACCTGTGGATTCTGAGCTCTGCCTTGATTTGATTTGATGGTGCTTATCCTCTGTTTTGTTATTTTTTCCTGAAATTTTATGTGAATATTTTTGCTAAGGAAGAAAGAACTGTGTAAAGGAAATCAAAAGAAATCTGATGCATTTTTGCTTGGAAGTGAAAACAATAGAACAAAGTGAGTGATTAGCAAATATTTATAAGTCTACCTTTTCCTTGTGCCACATCAACATAACTAACAGTGAGGACTGGGAGCTAAAAGAAGAAGGAAAGAAACAAAGCCTCTTGGGTTATTGGTAGAAAATACTCTACTTGGGAATGTAGACTACATTGTGATCAATCTTTTACTGTAGGGATTTATACTGTGAACGATATTAGGAAGTGGCTGGGAAGATACCAATGTAATCTGTCCTGGAGTTGTGCCAGAATGCTCAATCTGTCCTGTCCAGATGTTGTCCTTTTAGGCCAAGGAAAATACCTCTGCCCAGCTCACTTCTTCCTTATTGCAGAGGCAGGTTTAATATTTGCATTGTCTGTTTACTAATCTGGTTTGTAGTCCTGACTCAGGCTGGGCTCATCCAAAGCAGGACTACCCAGCAGGCAGCACTGCTCACAGGACCTGCATAACTTTTAATAACTGCTTTTAGATGTTCTTTTTCACCTCTCTGGTTTACTCATTCCTGCTTCAGCCTCCTCCCAAAAAAACCAGCCTGCCCTGATTTCCCCCCCCCCACTGATCTCAGTTTGCTGCATCACTTTGCCAGGTCAGTATTTCTGAAACCATTTCTAGCGCGTTCATGGCCTTGCATGGAATTTCTGCTACAGCTCCCTGGGCACTGTTGACCTTGCATGACTGCACTCACCAGAAGGTCCCCAGTGGTCTCCTTCAACTGTCTGTGAAGTCTGACTGTCCCTCAGCTGCCTGTGAAATCCACCCATCCTTCCCTGCTCTTTAGTGTTTAGTTTATTAGCTTCTCCATTTATAATCTCTCGATAATTTTTTATTTACTTTGCATAGATAGTTTATCATGTCCTGTTCAACTGATTTAACTGCAGGTGGAAGCAGCCTTGCTGCTTTTCTGAGCCCTAACATCGATATCATCATCCTTAGCTGTTGCTCTTGGTGTCCAGCTGCACCAAGGGAGATGAGGAGAAAAGGGCATAGGCACCAATAGCTGGTGATGAATGGCTTAAACCTCCTCAGGTTTCTTCCACACATCCTGGTACAAGAACCCATCTGCCAGGGCTGCTTGGGAATCACAGTGTGTGAATGGAAATGGGAGCAAGCTCTGCCTAAGTTCTGAGCTGGTAGGAAATGAGAACTCTAATATTGTGTGAGTAGATGTCACCACAGTGGCCGTGATAAGTAAGCCTTGTTGGAAGGCTGGGTACGGAATCACATTTATTAGCTCTTGTATGCAATATGAGAGTTGGCTGACTTAAAATATGGCAGTGGGAGGTCTCATCTGCTCACAGTTGCATCAACAGACCTTATCAATGAGACAGGAAATTTTTTTCTTGTCATTCCTGGTCACTGAGGACAGGGGGAGCAGAACAAGTAGGAGTAGCTGTAGTCTCAGCTGTCATTGCAGCATCAGTGTGCAAATAAACACTTAGAAACTGGATACTGGAAAAGTCTCTAGGTCTAATCCATGGTTAAGCCAGATAACTTTGGGTAGTCAGCTGTTAAATGGGAATTAAATGGGAATGTGCTCTGGTTATTTGACATTGGATCCCAGCACAGTTGTAAGGCAAAACTTAATTTCTACAAACCTCTGGTATTACATGAAAAAACAGGTCTTCAAAGTCACTATTTATTTTTTTGATTAAAAAGAAACAGCAACAAAAAAAACCCAAAAAAACCCTTTCCTAAATTATTTAAATTTGAGACCAGGAAAATGACATTGATGCTGCCCATTGTTATCTCTTCTAGAGACCATACTCAAACACTTGCTTAACACTCCCTCTTAAGAAATTAAAAATTTACAATTTGGGTTTTTTTAAAAAAATTTTACATTTTGGAAATAGCATTCAGTTGATTCATTTCTGTATTATTAGATCTTTTCAGTATTTAGCTGCAAGTACAGCGAAGAAAGAGCATGCATAATGATTTCTGTGATTACCTTGTTTGCTGCCCAGTTGGACAAACTCTGTCCAGAAAGAAAAGGCATCACATCCTATACATCTGCTTATACAATCTTATAGATATTGCTATTGCAAAGGCATCAGGCCATCATTGACTTCAGGAGGTCAGGTTTCATGAGCAAAGTGAGTGAGGCACAATGGGCAATGCTGATTAAAACGGAAAGATAAGGTTTATTCTTGTAGCAAGAAAAAGTTCAACAGATTGGTATAAACAAAACTACTTCTCTTTCTGAAACAACACTGGGGTTACCAGTGGGAATTTCAGTGGGATTATACAGTTGGAATATGATTATATTCTTGGATGGCTTTTGTTTCTTTGTTAAACACTACCTTATACCCCATCAAATATATAAGCATTTTGTTATAATTTTAAAACTCTTTTGTAAGTGCTGCTATAGAATTGACATCCTTCCTTTAATTAGCTGACAAACTGCTCAGTGCTTATACAAGTTCTACAACTGCATCAAAGTATGGCTGAAAAAGGACAAAGTCGAAATTCTGAGTTCCACAGGTCTGAGATGCAGTTAATTTGGTAGATAAAGACAAAATCTTGAAGGGCAAGTGTTTATTCCGAGGATTTCTTTCACTTGGAGGAGGAGTTTTTAGAATCCTTTTTGGGCGGTCTGTTCCCATTTAGCTCTGGATATTTGGTTACTTTCCTGTGGTGACTGTGAAAGAAGAAAACTATGGTCAACTAAATTTTATTATAATACAGTGAGTTCTGTGCTGTTTGGCCACCTTTATGTACATGATCTGCATATATATAGCATATATAATGAATTGTTAAAGATACTTCAGTCGGAAAAATAGATGCCATGTGCAAGTGTTATGTAAAATGATTAAAAAGCAGAAATACTTTGCTCTTTGGAACTCTAAAATAAGCAACTTTCCTTTCTGTTTATCTGGACTATGAGGGAGAGAAGCACTGTCCTCTTTTTTATTAAGCTTTTTATTATGGGAACATTCCTCAAACAAAATATACCTGGAGTCTAACATTCAATCTCCAAAGATAAAATACATTCTATTCTCAACATACTGGAATGAAGGACTGAATCATACTTTAAATTATTTGCCTTTTGCCAAAATATCTGGTAAATCTACTTAACTGAATAAAAAATGATCCTGAATGCTCAAAGTACTTTTGTGAAATAAAATGTATGTTATGCGTGTACAATGACAGCGGGAAAGGAAGAAGCAGAGATTGCCAAGGACATTCTGAGAACATTTATTGATTGGAAACAAATCAGTGGATTTTTTTTTGTTTTGTTTTGTTTTGTTTTGCTGGATTGTTTTTTTCTTCTGCATATTACACGAAGTGGTCTCTGTCTGGGTGTAATTTTTACTTTTTAGTGCCATCTGCACCTGTGGCCTTTGGACTTAATGTTTATGACAGATGGACTGGACTGTGTTTGCACCATTTAGTGTATAATCCTTCTGTATGTATCTATGCCATGCTAGGCAGTGGCACTGGCCCAATGGGCATATTTATTAGTGCAGACTTCCTGTCTGCTTCCATTGTTCCGCTGCAGTGTCCTTTGAGCCTAATGGACCTTGCTTTGTGCTGGGCACACCTACAAAATATTGTTTCTGATTTGTGCCAGATTATCTGTTGCAGACTCTGATTTTTTTCATTTTTCCTCTAACACGTTTGCCAACTTGAACGCTTAAAATGGATCAATTCCATATTGTAAATGCTCTTCCTCTCCTCTCAGCCTGCAAGCTTCATTTTGGAACAAGCTTGCTAGATTTGTTTGCGAGTATCAAGATACTTGATAAAAACAGGAGAAGCAATTTGTTGAAAAATGTCACCTCTCAGTACCTGAGCTGATCTTCTACTGGAAGCAGAAGTTATCCCCAGTAAGGCAGTGGCCACTGTAGAAGAGGGTGCAATAAACACCGCCTTGGCTGCAGGAGCATGCTGGCTGGCTCATGGCCTGCAGCCTGGAGCTGGGTGGCCCATCCCATCCCTGCTGACTTCATCGGCTCTCTGATGTGGGAAAAAAGAATGGGCTATTACTTAACAAGAGATGTTGCCTTCTGTATTTGAGCAGCAAAACAAATGCAACACTTGGGCACTTGCAATTTTTTAAGTTATTTGTGAACCTAATAATCCGCAGATCTGAACCTAACAATCCACAGATCTGATATGACGAAAATGAAGAACAATTCATTATTGATCATTTATCTCATGAAACCATGAGATTGCCTCCCTAAAATTTTTGGGACTGTTACAGAAAAACACGAGATGAACCTCACAGTTTAGTCGCAGTCACATCAAATTACTGGAAAATTTCAAATAGGCAATTAAAAGTCAAACTCAACCTGTTCTAAAAATATAATTTTCTAACATATATATTCTAACAATTAAAAAAGTCTTTGTAAAATATTTCTACAGAAAGTAATTATGCCTCTGTAAACCTGCTATGGAGAGAGATCACCTATATATATTTTCATATTACATAGCAAAACTATGCAGTATGGCTCATATTGTCATGATCATGAGAAAAGGAAACATATTCTGCATCATACACCTGGGAAAACAGGGATAATTTCTGGTGTGGGTATATCTGCCAATCAGATTTCTGCAGGATGAGAATGAAGACCTGGAGAGAGATTTTATCATTTCATTAATAAAAAAGCAATTATCATCAACAGTTTCATGTTTAGAAAAGGTTTCTTGATATTTTTGAAATAAAGCTGTATAGCAAAAATGAAGATATTATGATGGCATATTCATGACTAGGAATTAGATTTTTTTTTTTTCATTCAGCCCTTTTAAACTTGGCATTTCTACTTTGTAGTAAAACCTCTAACTATCAAATATATATCCAGAATATATTACTTGTGATCTTGGCCTTGATAAGAAAGTAAATAGAAGTCCATATAAAAATATTCATGTGTGCTTTGTATATCTGCCCTTTTCATTCACCTTTAATGCTGTTGAATACTTAGAACTTTTGAAGAGCAGGTACCCAAATTGCAATGGTGAAACTCCATATAGGCAATCTTTGTGAAGGAATATGTATATTTTCAACCCTGAATTTAATAGTAAAACACACTATTGAAATTTGAAAATCTCATGGCAGTATGTTTTACAATTATCTTTCACACCCCAAGCAATTTATATTTGATTCTTTTTGTGATATCTGGAAGAGTTTCATCAATTTAGTCTATCAGTTGCACATCTTGAAGGAATATTTTTAAGAATTCAATGTAAAAAATGTGCAAGCTAGTTGTAGCAAATCCTGTTTAATACCTTCAATTTGAATTAGCTGTGTGATGGTTCTGATTTTTTTTCCCTATGTTTGCTGTGGCAGTATCACAATTTGTTTCTGATAGATTATTGCTCAACTACTCCATGAAGAAGCAGTTTTTTAAGTTGCTTTTCTCTGCTGCCAGTCAGCGTGAGGATGTAGTGTCTTCTCTAAAGTACTGAAAAAGCTGCAGAACATCCTTATTTGTAGAAGACAATTTATAAATTTTAAGGTGAGAGCAGAGGCTGGTACAGTGATACATCACAGAGAAGATAGGATGTTATTGAATGTTTATTTTTATTTGCTTTTCTTTCTTTTGCTTTATAGGGTTCATAGCCAAAATTCAGGACAACAATAGAGATATTATCCAAGTTTGCCAGAACAGAGCAGTAATCTTCTTGCACTAAAGTCTGTTGGTTACGTGATAAGATTAGCTTTAAGGTTATCGTAGTGTTTGAGTTTCTGATTTGAGCCCTCTGCAAATAATGACCTGAGGGGTTGTGTCATCATGTAGACAAGCTACACAGCCATTCAGCTGTGATTATCCTAACTTCAGTGCCAGTAATATACTGTGCCACAGAACTGGGGAGCTAGGTATCATGTCCTGCAAATGGAATTATTCAGTTAATCACGGAAGAGCCCGGGGACTGAGCTGATGCAAGCACATAATAGCAAGGTTATGCCTATCAAGGATATGCAGCCTAAATCTCTCAACTGTGAGGCATGGTAGAGACAAGTGTTGTGTGACGGCCCTCCCTTGTGGATCACCATCATCATATCCCTTCCCTAGACAGTACCTGATTACCAGCCAAGCCAATACACCAGACTGTCATCTTCTACCCTGGCATCTGCAGGGTTGCATTTGAAATGCGCACAACCAAGGGGATTTTTCATTACCCTGAACAGCCTTGTCTGGCCTTGACTGAATTCTCAGTTCTGATAGAGGAATTGTAAGTCTAACGATCTTTGCAGAACTTTCAACTGCCCAATAACTGCCTGCATGTCTTTGGGGACATGAGACAGGAGGCAGTGGTCATCTGCATCAGATAGACTGGCTTTCCCCATCCATGACTTCTCAGGGGCTGACCAATGGATCGGGCCACTTTGTCCTGATGTCTCTAGGCAAGTTCAAGTCTGTTTTTCAGAATGACCAATCCCCTCACCTCTTAACCTGCTGCGGGATTCCATGGATGTGGTTCATTGCAAGATCCATTAGGGAAACCACCTGCTTCTTTTGTCTGCTGAAACACTATTTATTGCTGCTAGATCACCTGTGACTTCAGAAGGTCCCAAGGTTACTGTGAGGCACACGTGGCACCTCTTGGAGGAGTTCTGAGCATTGACTGATGGAAGATCTGCAGCTTTTTAGGTCCTCCACCAATTTTCTTCTCTAGTCTGTCTATTTAATGCCATTGTGTTGTTCTGTCTTCACAAGTTATTTTTAGTGTTAATACATTTCTGATGCTTCATAACTAGATGTTAGGAGCAACCTGATCTTATTTGTGATGCAATTGAATCATTCTTAATATCTGCTGCTCACAAAATGAAAGAATTTCTCTGATGGGGAACACTAGATAAAAGGATGTGGTGATAAATTCATCAAATGTGGTAGACAGAGTAAAGCTCAGAGGATTTGTTTTATAAGTGTATACTATGACTGCAACTGCTTTCTTTTAAAAGTTAATCTCACTTCGTGTTCTCAGGAAGCATACTTAAATTCTGAATAACTGCTCCTAGTTGAAACAGAAAGAAAAAATTTGCACTTCATCTGTGAGTAAAGAGAGTAATACAATACTATTTGTGCCCTTTTTTACTGTTTTAGAAATAATATATTTTTTCTGCAGACTGATATATGCAAATGACAATGTATAAAAATATTCACATCATAATAAAATTGTTTAAAACAAAAAAAGCAAATGTCAAAAACTGCAAATACTGGAATAACAAATGTTAAGAGAGTAAAGTGAACATATTTGTAGAAGCTTTTGTGAGAGGTCTGTATAATATCCTCTTGTTTTAATCAAAGTACTTTTTACATAAAGGCCTCAAGTTTTCATTGGTTCTGTTTCTCATTTTGTTAATATCATCAGGTCCTGTCTAAAAAATAAGAACTCAGCGCACATACAACCCTCTTACGTTTCTTCCCTACTGGCGGAGAGTTCAAGTGTTTAATAAAGTGAGGGGGAGACTGTGAACTTCTTGGAATCAATTATTTCTCTGTATCGGGACTCATAGACAGAGTGTGATTAATTTCTTTAGCCAAAGCCAGTAGGCAGTCCAACAACTTTAAAGTCTGTTCCTGTGGTAGTCTTCAGTGCTGGGAAAAATAGTTTTTCACATGTTTGACAGCCTCACATGCAAACCTCACAGCACAACTTCTGCATGTGGCTGAGATTAATATGGCCAGCAATGGACTCTGTGTGAGATTATTTCACTTGTCCTCCTCCCTGCTCTCAATCTTTTTCTTCTGTCTCTTAGTTGTATTTCCATTCCACCAGTTAATACTGCAGTCAGTGAGGATGAGAGGGTAATTCATCCTTTTTACAGATCTTAAGTCTTTCTTCCATCTACCTACATGTTTTCCCTAACTTCTGTGATTGCTTGGGCTCAAGCAACAAAGACAGATGGAGGTTGTCACATCCACCTACAAACAATGAAGAGATGATGGCTACTGGCCATTGACTTGCATCGGCAGAGGCATCTTTAACTTGTATCTCAAAGGAGCCCCTTTTAAGGATTCTGTCACCATCTTTGGTTGCTGAAAATGCAAAAACTGAGCCTCAGCTCTCATGTACTCTGCCACTGATTCATTGTGTTGCAACAGCAAGCCATTTACACAGCAAAACCCTCATCTAGTAAAAGCTAAGCCAAGGAAAATGTGAGAGACTAGTGAGGTGCTCAGTGCATATGAAAATGTCTCCTAACATCTAATATCAGCATAGAAATCTTAAATGAAGCATATCTTTCAAATGAGATAAATTTTAAGGTTGCTATTGCTGTATCTATTGTATTACCAGAAATCTGAATTTGGGAATAAATTATTACTTAATGTCTCCTTAAGTGAAGCTGATATCGAAGTTAGATTCTTTATAACATTACTGACATTTTATGAAGATGTATATAATGCAGTGAAAATGTCTTCACAAAATTAATTATTTGTAGATAAATACTTAGGCATGTTTGTGTAACACAATAAAAGGTGGTTCATCAGGTCAGTGTGGGAACTAACAGATCAAAGCTTTGATAAAAGCTTCAACATTGACTGCTTGTATTTATGTTAGCTAGTATCTTCATAGATTAATTGTTGCTTCCATTTAAAATAGCTGCTGCATTATGTTTTCCCTGTGTTAGTGTAAAAAAAAAAAGAGATGTACTTGGGGGGAACAGGAGGGAAGGGACCCACGAGGACTTAGAATTTCTGTTAATTAATCAACTTTGCTATAGAAAAATAATCAGTGAAATAGCAAGCAAAATAATATTTGTGTGTTTGTGTGTGGAATAAATCCAAATGTATTAAAAGACCCATTAATTCTAAGTTCCCAGTGGTTAATACTAGCCTCTATTTTCAATACTCTGATATTTGAGTTTATAGAACATACATATTCTCTTCCTTCTGACTACTCTGTAGTCTTTTCTGTTAATTATCATCTGAAAAACTATGTAGTCCACTTCTAAGTGACATAAAAATGCAGTAATTCTCAGAAATTGTCCCACTGATGTCTATGAAGCTATTTGCAAGAGAAATTGCTGTCCAGAATAAGCAAGGGCTCTATTTAAGGGTTGAAATGGAATATAAAGTTAAATGTATGTTTACTTAATATATTCTCATTCTCTAACATTCTTTCTGTTTAAATCCTTATTTCTTTTTCTACTTATATTTCTGACTCCTAACTCTTGCTCTATTTCTTTCTTTTCTTTTTTTTTTTTCTTATTTTTCTCTTTCCTCCTCCTAATATTGCATTTTAACAAGATTTTGTGAGTCACACTGATTCCAGGCAAACAAGCTGCTGTACTGTAAAATAAATAGCCTTGAAATGCTACAAAGTAAATCGCTTGCCTTCAAGATTAAGCTTAAATGTTTGCTTCAGCTTCATGTCTGAACATCCTTCCACTTAACCAGATGATAGCAGACTTTTTGCCAACAAAACATATCTTTACTAAACCAGCGCCATCTTTCAATAAGAACAGAACAGTATGATGCCCTCTGCCATCAAAACATGCCTCTAGCCCTATTTATTTATGAGGAGCTTTGTACTGGATACAAACTGATCATGAATGTTATCCAGCTTTATATAAGACATCACATGGTATTGGTAATCTGATACAGGGTTTTAAATGCATAGCTACACTGCCAGTTTGAAGTGCCAGCATTTTTTTTTCCACTTTGCTATCAAATGGCATAGCATGAAGAAATAGTCAAGCCTTCGCTGAGTTTATGTCTCCTGCAGAAGAATTGCTGCATCTTTATTTTGCCTTTTAGTCTTCTGAATAAAATAATCTATTTAGTATTCTCTATAGAGAATCCCAGAAATATTTTGTTTTAGGAAGTATAATCTATGTTTTGCTTCTTTCACTCAAATATGTCTTTTTCACAGCCTCATGTTTCTACATCTCTTTGCTGTATTTTATTAAAATAGTTATACTTTGATTTTACAGGTCTGAAGAGTCTTGAAAAACAGGGCTGCAGACAAGAAACACTGGCTTTACTTGGTGTTTATTCTCATAGAAGTCTGTTTGATCACATACACTTGTTATTGCAAATTGAAAAAATCAGCTTTACATATGGATTAAATATATAACTAGCATTTGCTTCATGCAGGCATGGAAAAATCTAACCTGGTGTGAGAAACCTGAAGTGTGACTAACATCCTGAATTTTTGCTTTGCAATATAATCTAGAGAATGGATGAGCATTAACACGGAAAATCTAGCCTCTTTTTCCCAGAGGGCACCTTTGCATTACTGTAGTTGAAATGCTTTGTGTGCTCTATCACTTTGATCTGAAAACGAAAATCTGATGAACACTTCTTCAAGTGTTTTAAAGGTAAAGTGCATAAAGCTTTGATAATTGCCTTGAATCCCTAGTTTAAATCATTTTAAGCCAAGTTAAAGTAAGATTCTGGAGCTGGTCTGTGGATGCTGAAGGAAAGGAAAATTGGCTGATTTGTGCTTGACTTACTAAAAGGCAGGTATGAGAAAAAGTATGGCAGAGGTAACATCTTAAAAAAGCGAAGAGAACCTACGTGAAAATTTTTAAGCAGTTAGATGGTAGCATAAGTAAAGGTGTCTCAAGACAGCATTTCGGTAGCCAATTGTTTAGCAAACATTTATTTGCAATTGAAATAGCTTGAGTAGAGATGTGACTGGGGGCAGGGGGTGGAACTGGTAAGGAGAATTGCATGCTCAATATCTGTATATATGTTTCTTCTACCATGACAGAAAGACCTGTAGGTTTGTATGCTTCCCTAAGTTTGCACATTAGAGAAACTGAATAGCATGACTGAGTTTAAAAGGAGTGACATTAATGTGAAGTCTAGGGATTCTTTATGTGCATAAACCCATGATGGCTCATTCCATGAACAGCTGCTAGCCAATAAGCCTTTTAAAAAGCCTTTTGGAGGCAACACTGAAAATCAAGAGCTTACACTCACCACAGGATTTGTACACTGAATTTTCAAAAATAGGGCACCTCCAAATACTTGTAAAAGGGTAATGTAAATGCCTCTTTGGGACTCAGGATGATATAATTTGATATCTCACTAACATAGTTTGACCCCAGCCTGCAGCTAAGCCCCCACACAGCCATTCATTTACTCCCCTCAAATGGGACTGGGGAGAAAATAAGAACAGTAAAAGTGAGAAAACCCACTGGTTGAGTTAAAGATGGTGGAGTAATTAAAATAAAAGCCACACCTTCAGGAAAAGCAAAACAAAAATTAATTTACCACTTCCCATTG
Source organism: Bombycilla garrulus (assembly GCA_013400315.1). NCBI lineage: Eukaryota > Metazoa > Chordata > Aves > Passeriformes > Bombycillidae > Bombycilla > Bombycilla garrulus. The sequence continues at coordinate 70,204 of VXBU01012208.1, forward strand.
ACAGAAAAGTGTTATGCCAAGAAAGACAGGCTCCATCATGTGTAATGGAGTGACTTGGAAAGACAATGCCAACACCTGAATGTCCATTCTCTTAGTCCTTCTTTTTCTCCCAGCTCTATATGCTGAGCATGATGCTAAATGGTGTGGTATATATATTTGGTCAGCTGGGGTCAACTGTCCCAGCTGTGTCCCCTCCCAAGCCCTTGGGCAGCCCCAGCCAACTTGCTGGTGGGGTGGGGTGACAAAAAGCAAAGGCCTTGGCACTGCACAAGCCCTGCTCAGCAATAACGAAAACACCCCTGTGGGTGCTTTCCATTTCCCATTTCCCACACACCCCTGTGTCATCAACACTGTCTTAAGCACAAATCCAAAACATAGCCCCCTGCCAGCTACTGTGGAGTAAATGAACTCTCTCCCTTCCAAAGCCAGTGCACCAACATGACATTGAAATAACATCTTTACTTAGTACCTAATAGAGAAGTTGTACAGTGTTAAGCATATTTAAAAATAATTAGATAAAACTTCTTTGAGGTGGTGACTTAATTGTCGTATAGTTTATATCTGCATGAATCTGGCTCTTCAGTATTTTTACTCCTGACTTTGTGCGGACTGCAGAACTCTCACAATTTCAGTGAGAACAGAATGCTGTATATAATAGCTGAAGCCCACTAGTGAAGCTATGTCAAAGCTTCTAACAAAAACCTTCCACTTGGTCATTTTTGTTGAGGTTATATTGTCAGTTTTTGGGGGAGACTATTTATATTCTGCCTTCACAGTGTTTCTGATTACTGAGTAGTACTCTGCTATAAGAAATAAATAAAATTTATGGATTTGCTTGTACATTGAGAAATTGCTGAAGATTCCATACTAGCTCTTCCTCTTCTTTCCTGCTTTGAGAGAATCTAAGATATTAAAAATGTGATATCTAAAAATGAAAGGCTAAAGGAGAACAAAGCCAGCCTCTTTATAATCTATGCTACTGCAGAAATGCAGAGTAAAATAGAAGAATGAAAGGTGGTAAGATGTTAAAAAAAACCTTCCTTCTCTCTTTCTCTGATAAAAATTTTCTAGGAGCTAAAGGATGGGAGTGCCAGTTCCAAATCACCACAAGTATTCAGCAGTGGTAGAATTGTCCATAGAAAGGAGCATCACATTTCAGGGTTTCCATCCTTGTACATTCAGCACAAGGACTAAGGAACTGCAGCTTAATTATGGAGAGATGAGGGCAAGCTGGCAAAGGTTCTACAGTCACATGACCACTGTGATAAACACAATCAGCATTTTTCTATGCTGAAGTAAGATATTTTAAAATGTGTTTGATTTTTTATTAATTTGAAGCTATTTAAACTGTAAGGGTTTGTGGGACTGGTGTCCTACATGTCCTGACCAATGCATGGGAAGAAAAATTATATCCCCTTTTAATGAAATTACAAAACATTTCCCCGAGATCTGATCCTGTAGCTTAATAGAATTGTCTCATCTTATGGACAACTTAGCTAATGCTGGTGTAATCAGAGATGGCTGTTGTAGTAGTAGGAGCTGGAAATACATCATTAAGCTTGTAACAGCTGCAACTTCCCCTTAAAATTTTTCATTACATCTTGAAGTATAAACATTCAAAATACAGTTCAAAAGAAAATAGAACCTTCAGCTAAGTGACTATCACCACTGAAATGGAATTAACAGTAAAAATACAAATGATAGACTCAGGTAGCCTCTTTGCTCTGTGCGTTAGAGATTTGCTCCCTTGTGTTTGATGACTAGAGCTGTCAGGGCAGGACAGGAGATCTTTGATCACAGTCTTAAAGTATATTTTGCACATTCTTTTTCTTAATTTATTTGCATTTTTTATGCAAATATATTTGTTCTGTATTTGAAAGTGTTTGAAAATGTTTCTTTTTAACCTGCACTGACTTTATTTTCTTTAGCAGATAGACTAACTTGCTTTGCGTAAGTTACATTGTAAAGACAGTTTTCATAGTTGAATTAGATGGTCGGCTCACTTTTTAAAGTACATTTTATTAGACTAAATGTAAGGTGGACAGGCTTAAAACCAATACCTACAGGTATCTTTTCAGCACAGTGCTCAGGAAATTAACCATGGAGCTCTCATTAGCATTAATGGGTGCTTAGTGGTTAATTTACTGTGTACCATACTAAAAACATTCCCCCCAGGGTGCTCACCAAGCTGTGTGGGAGATTTCTCCCTGCTGATGGTACTGTAATTGTATTTTATTAGATCAAGTTGCAACTGAAAGATTTTGATTTCTATGGCATCTGTGAGTGACTCTGAGTCAAAGACAAAATACACCTGTGTTCATTATGAGTCAGCTATGACAGCAAGATACTCCCCTCAAGGAGTTCTTGTGGAAAGATACAGTAGGAAAAAACCCATACTATCTATACTTCCAATTTCTTGTAAAAGGAAGGTTACAGCAAATGCATTTTTTATGACATATATTAAACAAAACTATAAACTTTCAAAATAACTATTCAGAAATTTGGAATAGACCTTGAAATTTTAGGTCAGTCTTATTATTCACATTTTCAATTAAGAAGAGAAGACTTCAAGAAATTAGGAGAAATCAATGGGAATCAAGAATTTGGGAGATCAAGTCTTAAAGAAATTAAAGTTTTCTTAGTCAGAGGTGCAAAAACTCTCTGGAATTCACATTCCAATCCAAGACAATTGCACTCGAATTCTGTTCTGAATAATGAATTTTTAAGAAGCATTTACCTTAAGCAGAAAACTATAAAAAATGTGGAAAGGAGAAAACAAGAAAGAATCCTGTGCTTCGTTGAATAGAAACTCGTGGGAAAAAGGAAGAAAAAATCAGCCCATGTCTTTGCTTTAGAATGAAGATTCTTAATTTCTTAACAGTACATGAAGAAGGCAGATATGCTTAAAATTATCTTTTACCCAAAACAGATCCAAATTACATCTTTTTCACTTATTAATGGGACCAATGCTAAATACAAAAGCAAAGGCAGGCTTACTAAAGCAAATCTCACTAAGCTTATTGTATGTGAATGGGAAGGAGAAGGGAGGAAAAAAAGATTATGTCCTTCCCAAAATAATTGGAATATAAAATAACAATCAGACAGAAAGTGTTAAGAAATATGAGTGGCTCCACGATAAAATTGTGGAGTAATATAAATGTTAGCTACGTTAAGGCAAGAAAAAAAATAGGGAGCATACAAATATGGATTTATAACTGTGATCTCATCAGAAAAAGAAGTTAGAAAATATTGATGATATGAAAGAGATGGAAGTAAACAGCATAAAACAAAGGGCTCATAGGTCATGTTAGATCGATCTCAGGTAAGAATCTTTTTTGTTGTTAAAAGAAGTAAAAGTAAATCCAATTTGTCTGGACTTCAGAGAGCTACGGGGAATCATGGGTTACTTTGAGAAAAAATGAGGATTAATAAGGAATTCTTGAGTGAGTGAAGAACTGGCAAGAAGGGACATTATTAGATTTTAGTCTAATGCTAGTACACTGCTTGTGTATTGCTACTTGTCTGATGATATGGATCCACTGGTGTTTATCTTACAGCTACTTGGCCACTGGAGGTTTTTTTTAAGATCTTTTTCATCACCATTGTCTGTAATGCTTTACTAAAGAGCAGCTGTTGCAGTATTTGTCACTTAAACCTATGTCATAAGTGTCACAGATTCTTATAATTCATAATGGTAGTATCATTCTTGTACATTACAGACTTTAACATCACTAGTTTGTGATACCCATCAATAATTATTTTTTTATCATAACCTTCTTCCCCATCATTGCATATGTACATGCTGAAGTGTTTGCTACTCTTAAATGACCTGCTAATACCCTGGGTCAGCCTCACATAAAAAAGGTACATAAAAAATGTTTAGGATGGTGCTCTGCACTCTAGTATCTTCTAGGAAAGTTAAGAGTAAAACTGAGATGGGGTAGCCTTTTTTTAAGACAGAGAAAATGCTTGCCTCCATAAAAAGATATTTCATTTGTTTCAGACATGTTTACAGAATATCTTTATAAAATCTGGAGGCATATTTAAAGTGGATATCTGCTCAAGGGTAACTAACAGATATATTACAATCTCCAGTTGTGGGTGAACTGTAACAGATGTAATGAAACGAGTGGTGCAGGAAAAGCCCAGGATAAAATATGATATATCACAGATGGAAGTCTAACGTCTTTCTTTTCAGAGATATACAGAGTGACTGCATGTAGTAGTTTACAGCAAGTAAAGAAAGGTAAATGCAGTTTCACTCCAAAAGGGCCATCCCAAAGCAATCCACCTTTGCTGGGCTTGGAATAAAGCAGTTTTAGTGATACATACAGAAGAAAACTGCAGGTCTTTGCCTCCCTGGACGTAACATGTGTTGCTGTAGTTTAGGAGATCAAAGTTGTCTGTTTCAAAATCTTTTGAAAGAAAATGACAGAGCCTGGAATTTGTTGTCCCTGTATTTTATGCTTGCTAGAAAAATGCTGGGAAGGAAACTTCTACCATTTATTTTCAGAAGTGTCTGTTATTTAAACACTGTCAACCTATCAACTGATGTTCTTTTGCAAAAGTGAGACAAATTCCTGCACTAGGAAAATATATGACAAAATATATTAACTATTTTAGAAGGTTTGTGCTTGTTCTCCTCAGTCAAGAATTTATTTTCCATCACTGTATTCTTCAGTATTAGCAGTTTTATTTATCTATTCCTTTGTAGCTTGAGGGAAGATTGAAAATGCTTGTTGAGTGGGTGAGGCACTGAGCAAGTAGTGCCTGTAGGAAAGGGTGGTAGGCAACAGCCTGTTCTTACACAGCATAGGAGGAAATAAAAAGGGCTATATTGATCAGTATTAGAAAGAGACCTGGAAAAAAACAAAATATCAAGAGAGGGTCCTAAAGTTGCAAAATTGTTTTGTTACATCTGAAAAGAAGTATGTATGGCAAAATGGCTAAAACTATTTTCCAGAAGTGCGGCAATCTGGAGTAGACTGTGTATAAAGGGGCATCTGTAGCTCCTAGAATATGCCCTTCATTGTTTCCATCCTTCCCTCTACCAGATGTAAAGATAAAGTTCTGTCAATGCCCACAGGAAGGCTTAGATGCTTCTGGAAAAAGTAATAAAGCTTCATAGGAAGAAATCCTGACTCCACTGAAGGACATGGAAGCCTACCTAACAGTGGCAGCTGTAGAGTCTGATTTTTCTCTCTAATTAGCAAAAAGTCAGTTAAAAGGAAAAATAGACAGAACTTGATGCATTTCTTAACAAAGACCAAGTCCATCTTCAGTTTTTAAAGAAAGTGAGGACTGAATACACTTTTTTGCTATAAAAATCAATTCTTAACTGTGCAAGGAGTTGAAAATGTGATAGTAAAACTAATAATAGACAGTTGAGTGTAGTATGAGTAAGGATAGATTATACACCCACTTTGATGATGAAGAATATTTAATGAACCCAGCATTTTATGTTCAATAATTGAAAATAAAATTTTCTGTCATATACTTTCAGCTTTTACCAATATAAGTTAGTTTGATGAGATGATCACTTAGAAAAAAAATTCAAAAGATTTTCCAGCAGAAAATTCTCATCTAATGCAATTGAAGCATATGGGGGGATGGACGGACACATGCCAGCTAAATTTATTTAAATTGAGACATTGATCTGCACCTACACAGTATTTTTTCCAAATTGCTAGATACTGCTTCACAAAAATAAAGCCAAATAATTCACTGTAATCAAAACCACTATTTTAATATCTTTGACATTTCCCAGATATTATTTGCTTTGACTTTTTCTTCTTCTTTTTCTTTTAATTTCTCAAAAATCGATATCTCTCACTCCTTGGAGTATGAACTTAAAAGGAAACTGTAAGTTTTTTGTTAAATCCGTTTATGCTAGTTTTAAGAGTGCTCAGAGTTTCCCTTCTGAAACTTCACTGAACCTATTTCCTGTGGATGCAGGCACACATCTTTGTTCTTCTTCATGGACCTTCAGCTAGAACATGAGGCTGGGTAACCTCTGTGGTTTGATAGAGGATGTGCCCTTGTACTGCAACTTCTGCACTTCTACTGCTACTGCTACAAATTGTTTGCCAATTTCCGAGCAGTTGCATTTTTTATCTTTAGACATAACATGAAAAATAATTCTTATCTGGTCTTGTCATTGCCTGATGTATCTAGAACACACAGATTGTTGGTTGGGAAAAATGCAAGATATTGGGATGGCTTCTGTACTAGAAACACACATAAATATTTAGTGGGTCCCTTAAATCTTTTTGTAAAACACCTGACATGCTACTATCCTGCATAGAAATGCCAAAACTTTCTAGTACTTGAATCTGGAATGATTATGAAGTGCCCTATGTCAGCATTGACTGATGCCAGCTGAGAGCATGTTTCTGTTTTTTCATGTCACATCCTCATTTGCAATTTCCTTATCTAAATCAGGCTCATTGGCACACTGTGCAATATATGCAAGTCCACACTGTCACACAGAGCAGTACAAGCTGCCAGCACACAGGTGCCTACATCTTAAATGCTGCACCTTGGAGCACTTTGCCTTAGGTGTTAATTTTACATGTCCCTAAAAAGTCTGTATAATTTAAAGACTACTGCAGTGAGCTAACATAGAATTCCTCCTACACAAAATTTCCTTTTTCTTCTTCCTCCCCTTTAGCCCTCTCTGTACCACAAAATGAATAAGTACTATCTCATAGTACTAAATAGAAAAAAAACAGGCAATATCATGCCTTTACAGCATATGCCTAGTATATGGGCTATAGTCTTTGAAAATTTTCTACTCTCATATTGCAGAAAGCTCTGCACCTTCCACCTTAGATCTGTGGTGTTCTTTCCACTGAACATGTGAATAGTGTTTTTCTGTGTATATAATCTCAGTGATGCTGTAGCTGCATGGTATGACACAAATACATCTCATGTATATTTACAGGGACCAGAATAGTCTAGTTTAATTATGTAAAAATATTTATCTCCCCTAATACCATATCTGAAAAGTGTATTTCCCACTCCTACAGTTAAATGTGTCCTCATATCAATTTCTCATATGTAGTTCTCAACACAATGCTTTACATTTTCAAAGTGCCTTGCAAACATTAACTAATTAACTAATGCATGTCATTATGGGCCTGTGAATCTTGGATGTCAAAAGGCAAGAGACTAGGCAACCAGATTGAATTAAATAAAACACAGATTAAATTGCCAGCATAGCAGCCCCAAAAAAAAATTCTCTACCCTGTGAAAAACTCTTTGATCTGCACTACTCTTTCTTGTTTCTTCCTTCTGGTGCGAGGTAGCATTGCTTGGTGATGATCTTTCCCTTCAATTTGGGTCCCATAATTGATGCCACTTGTCTGCTCCTGCTTTAATACATATGAGCATAAGATTGTACTGTCCTTGAGACGCGGTTAAGATAGCATTTTTTCTGAGACATACTCACTGCACAGCCTCAGAATAGGATTTAATATAAATGCAGCAATCTTGACTTCTGGTTCATACAAAAATCCTATTTGTCAATTTTAATCAGAGTCATGGTCTGAAAGTAAAATCTAGATATGAGACAATGATAGGAAATATTTATGTCCTTTAACACAGTTCTGATATTGAAAGAACTGTCCGTATGAAGGTGTCTGGTCCCTTTCCTGGGAGAATATCCCTCAAGTACTGCATATAGCCCAACAGAAAAAAAAGTAATTTGACTCACAGCTTATTTATAATAATTCTCTTTCCTTGGATCTCTTCAGATATGGACAGAGAGTAAATTCTTGTCTAGATGAATTTTTATGGCTGTTCCTGGCTTCCTTTTTCCAAAGTCTTTAAGCCTTCCCCTACATGTAAATACATGGTATGTTCCTCAAATGACCAAGCTAAATGCTCTTCATTCAAAGAAGAGTTCCTAGTATGTAATGGTGCTGTGTTTTCATGGCTGGAACCATGTTTCTTCATATGCTTCTGAATGTAACCTTCATTTGACCTAAATAAAAACCTTTTTTACAGTCACTGGACATATTCTCCTTCAGTTACACTGAGAAACAGCATTTTGTGCAAGACCGATAAATTAGTGTGACAGGAGAAAAACTTGAGGATCCAGTGGTTTCACAGAAGATGGTGAAGCCAATCTTGAGTGGATAGGTGGATTGTTCAGCACAATTCCTCCTCTGCAAAAAGCATAGAACACCATGGTTAACTGATTCATTGAGAAAATCAGGTCATATATTACTCATTAGATTCCATTTAACAAAATAAAACACCCTAAGTTCTCCAGGAAAGGAGAAAGCTGCAAACAGAGAAGGGAGAATAGTGAAATAGCAGAGCATAGGTATGGCCATCAGGACAATACAGGAGTTCTTTCTTTCTTTGGGGATGACTAGATGGGCAGATTTTCTGAACTGATGTGAGTTTGTAATAAAAAGTTTGTAATAAAAATTACTTGCCAAAGTTATTTTTAAATTTTCTGAAGAATTAGAATTTACTTCCGTGGTTTTATCATCTTTCATTCTATATCCTCAAGCCCAGCTCCCTAGTATTCCTAGGAGGCAAATAAAAGTTGTAGGTAAAAGGCATCTTAATAACTGCTGGATAATAACAAAAGTTCTGACAATTTAAATTGATTTTGTTCCTCAGTATTAATAACTGCAGAGCCATTATACAGCTATTAATGATGATACAGCTATTATAATTACAGCTATTGTAATAAATGAGGAAATGATTTCACTGGCTTAAGCAGAAACATTATAGTATAATCTATATGAAATGGCAGTTTTTCCCCTCCTGCAGATACTTCATTAGCACAATCATACTTCTCTAGTAGTAGCACCTAAGAGTCCCTTATCGGTATGAAAGAATTCCTGACAGCAGTGCCAAGTTGCCATGCAGTGAGAGTGAAGAGGCCTGAACTATAAATATTTTTGTGACCTTTATGAATGCAACCAGATTGCTAATTTTAACTGATAAGTATATAAACAGGTTGGAAAAGCTGGACTGCACTGCTGAAAACTTGCCATTAACAATTTTTTTTCCCCAGAAATGTATGTTCAAGTGATTAATTACTTCATGTTATGCTTGTCATAAATCTCCCTGGTGCACAGTGCTCCCCCATCTGTCTGTCTCATCATCGCAATATCTCTTGCTCTAAGTGTAAGTGTACCTCCTTCTCCAGATCTGTGGTCAGATACACACCCAGAAAGACTTTATAGAAAATGGAGGGCAGAGGTCCAACAAAGTACAATGTGCTGTTGATGGGGTTGTTTTGCAACAAGCTTTTAGAGACAGGGATTGTCTTTTAATGGTGTTCACAGTGCATCATTAAATGGGCTTCTCCCAGACTCACCACCCACGGCTGAGGTGTCTAATCTTTACCACAATCCAAAAAGAACTGTATTCAGTTCAGACATGTTCCTGGTTTTAATTTATCTTTAATAGTCTATAGATCAAATCTGCCCTTTACGTCATGGTTAATAAATAGTGTCCCAGCACAGAGGTTCTAAACAAGCTATTTTGGCTTCCAAGATGGAGACATTTTCTCCAGAGCTAATGAAACTTTTATAGATCTGGATTGGTCCCTGTCCATCAGATCTTGAGGGAGAATTTTATAATCAAGGCTTAACGAGATAAATGTCTATGGTTGGTACATTCAAGGACATCTTTCGCAGCTTTGTGAATAAAAGATATTATCACCTCATATAAAGTAGGAAAGAGAGATGAGGCTCATGGACCTGAACTGTGCATCTGGGGCCAGTTTAAGGAACAGTGCTTTGTGAAATGTGATAGTAAAACTCGACTTCCCTGAAGCTTTATTTGCCAGCTTAAAAAGGAAAAAAACCTCTTTTATTTCTTCATGTAATATCCACATCTAATATATATCCCTAGGCCAGTGCTAGATGGAGGGACTTAATTAATTGAAAACACTTTGAGATTCTTCCAATAACTTTTATCTTAAGAGCACATTGATAGGTGTGTGATCAGCCAGATATCTACTTATTAAAAAAAAAGTAATATGTTTTACTCCTACTGTACACAACTAGTGCCTTTATATTGCCTTAACCTTTTAAATTCATAATTAGGCATTGATTTTGCCTTTTTAGTCATGTACAAATCAGCAAAGCTTGATCTTCCATCTAAACTAATGCTTCCTTTAACATACTACTAGAGAATCTGGAACATTTCTTGTGGTTTATGTTTTGGCTATAATTCTATAACTTTTTAGTGCCCACCATTTTTGTTTTTCTCTCTCCTGAAAAATTCCAACCACACCCAAAAAAAAATCCCAAACCAAATAACAACAACAACAACAAAAAAAAAGCCTGAAAAAATCAATCTCTGGTACAGTCTGAAGAGGGAAGTCCTTTGCAACACTGAAATCATACCCATAAAGGTCTGTTTTTCCTGCTTCTTATTTCTACTTTATTACATTTAAGTAAGCATGAAACATATATTTTTTTCCATTTTCTCCCTAGAAATGCTCATTCTTATGTAACTATAGAGTATGCATTGAAATGGAGTACATGCAAATAAGTTGTAATGAACGCTCTGTTCATAAAAAGATGAAATGCAATACCAAATGTTTAGTCAATTGTTAGTCCCTTTGATTAGATTCAACAGATCAATAGGCTGTTATTTTCATGAATTACTATAATTCTGACAGTTTTCTGTTTGCTTATAACATATGTTGTTTCCATTTATATTGTAATTTGCCTTGTAATTTGCAATATAATCTTAAGGAAACATCGAATATTTTCTTGATATATAAGGTCTCCTACAGACAGATTTTCAAAAGTCAAGCTCAAATAAACCATTTTGATTTAAGCAGAAGAAAGGAAATTAATAATAGGATATTAATAGGTACTTTTTCAAGGAACTTCAGAACTTTGAGATGAAAATGTTTGAAGTGTGTGTGTGTTAAATACACCCACGGCTCAACATCATATCACTCCTAATTATGATCCTGAAAACTGACTATGTAGCATTTGAAACAGGAGTTCTGTCCATATTGGGGCAATACTGATAACAGACTGTACTGGGCCTCCACGTGAACCACAATCTCTGACCACAAGATTCAGTGAGTATGAGCAGAACCATACCTAAAGATCATCAGGACTTCTCAAGAATGCATTAACTTAACCAGGGATTTGATGTTACCAAAATTTCTGCCAAGCACTAAATTCCTAAGTACTTTTATCAGGAATTGAATGTGGAGGTGCAGCAGACCCTCAACCTGAAACACCTAACACTCTCAAAATCATGGAGTTCCTTATGAGTGTTTAGTACCAGGTCTAGGCTGCCCTTCTGGCTGACTATGGCTGCAGTCTAGAACCTGGATAATTCTATGTCTCAAGTGCATCATTAACAGGGATAGCCTTTCTACCTGGAAAAGCATTAGAAAAATGAGAGTTCCTCTGCTTTTTTGCTAATGTATGAGGGAAGATATAGCCATTCTAGCTCTGTAGAGGGCTATGGTAGTGCTGAAACTGCTAAGACAAAAATTCAGACTTCATATAGTTGTGTAGAAATATTGTCTGCCTGTTTCAGGAATACCTACTCTACCGTCCTCCCACCAATCACCACTAAGCTAGAATTATAAATATGGTATAAATAGTTAAGTGTTCAGTCTCTTAGAGGGAAACTTTCTAGGAAGTTTGTTTAATGCCTGGCTTCTAAAAGATGTAATTTCAACTTCTTTTCTCAGCTCAGGTACAAACATTAGGTTTCCTAAAATATTTTCCTGTTCTGTTTGTCTGTCTCCCTGAAATCTCTTTTTTAACACAAAGTCATTAGATATCAAAAAAATTTTTGAATTTCCAGGTAGGCAATGCCTAGTCCTCAGATTGCATCATGCAAGGCATATAAACTGCTCCAAGTCACCTTCTGGAGTCTGACTGCTCTCCAGTAGTTGCCTGAGGGAGGATGATTCTATCTTGAAGTTCAGAGCATTTCTGAATCTAGGTTGAATCTGAGCACCTGCCTACCACAAAGGGTAAAAGGTGAAATGTGAACCACAAAGGGTAAAAGGTGAAATGTGAACTGCTGTAGGACAATGGGATGTCCTATAGTATAGACTGAGCTTAAGGAGGAGCACAACGACTGAAGGAAGGAAGATACGTGGAGCACCATGATTTTATAGAGGCTTGAACAAAACTCAGGTAGGATCCAAACACACTGAAGGAATTTCAAAAGAAAAAATAAAGAGCTGGAACTCTTGGGATACTTCCATATTCATTTACTGTTTGAGGAGCTATTGCTTTTAGAATTTTACAAATTAATAAATGCATTAGCTTTGCTTTAATGTTTCCACTGTAGGAGCATGTGTTGGATATCTGCCTACTTTCAGACAGCCATTTCCCTCCTATTTACCGGCTTTTTATCATTTTAATTACATGACAAATGCTACAGATTACAGATTTTTTTCCTGATTAATGTTGCTACTGAGGCATTCACTCTTGGAATACTGTTACAAGAAAAATATGTATTTATTCAATCTTTAGGATTGCTTAAATAATAAAAAAACTTGTCACTTTGTAAATCTCCTAGAAAAACATTTTTGTTTTGCCAGATCTTATGTTTCATACAGACGGCATGCACCATGCTAACAGTCAAAATACAGTATTACTGTAATATCAATATTTTATACACAACGATTTCATAAGCAATAACCTTGCAACTTAAAACAATGATTCTCTGTCATAATACAGATAATTAGGGATGTGCATCCTTATTCTGTTCATTTTTGATCGCCTCCTAATCTCTGTAAGTAAGAATATTAAACTCCAGTAATCCATAGATAATATGGTGGGAGTCACTCACCACAGTTGTGTACTCGGATCCAATTAGTTACCTCAGAGGCACTTCGTTTTCTACAAATGACCAAAATAATCCAGAAAAGGAAAATAAAATAACTAGTTTGTATCCCTGCTGCTCCCCTCACCCCCCCAGTCATTCTCAAAAATAGCTACTTGTAACAAAAAATTAAGTACAGTTCTAGATGTTATTTGGGGATTTAAATTAATTCCACCGCAAAGGAGAAATCAATAGATTATAGAATTTCACCCAGTCAGAAGCAAAATCAAAAACTATTGTGCACTTTAATTCTCAACTATTGAGTATCTAAGTGGGATTTTTGTGGGGAACCTCACACATATAAAATACATAGAGAAGGGTTTAGAAATAAGACATGTAATCTTTTAACTGTGATGCTATGTGTCAGTGATCTGCACAGAAATTCTGAGGGTATTTTCTCACATAATGCCTGCAAAACTCCAACAAAAAACCTGCATTCTCTGAAATTTCTCACTTGTCTAGATAAACAAACTCAGTTTCTTCAGTCTTTATTTTCAAATCTTGTTTTCCAAACCTATTTCATTGCTGTTGCTTTCCTCTGGACTGTTTCCAGTTGATCCACATCTCCCTGCCAAAAACTCCATGTGATAGAGCCAGAACCAAGTAGAGTGGAAGGATGACTTCACGAATCTAACATGACACTCCTATTTGTACACTGCCTCTCCATCTTTGTATTTATATATCACAGTACAATGTTTGCTTTTTCTTCACATCGCTGAGGTGCCTTTCAAAACCTGTCCATCTCTTACCCTCCAAACACTTACACGCTAAAATTGACCTGAGTTTAAGGGGGCAATTAAGGTGTGTAAAGCAATGCACATATTTAAGCATTTCAAGGGTCAAGGCCAAATATTCCTGTCAAGTTGTTATAAAAAAAAAATTGAAGAGCCAACCAGAGTCAAACACACGCTAACGCAATAACAGGGTTCTCTAATGTAATTAAATCTTTACTGATCTGCACTTACAAGGGATCCAAGTGTACCATTGTATGAAGAACTAAATACTGTAATAATAGTATTCAGCATCCCTGATCTGCTGTTTCTTATGAAAAGGATGGGAAATTATCTTATTTCTAATTGAGTTTCAGTTTACTTTGTAAGTAAATAGAATATATTTTAATTCACTGACTTTCAAGATTTTTTAAGTACTAGCCAGAGTGAAGGCAGTATACCAATTGAAAATTTACATAAATACTGATCATATTGTCCTAACAGATTAAGCAACAATGGACTGCTCAAATTAAACTTGTTTATTTCAAATGTGTTTCATAAAAAAAAAATCAAAATAATATCTGGTGTTCAGTTTACTTCTATTTTGTCTCAACACAATTCAGTAGTTAATAGAAAGTTTGATTCTGATTGTTAATTTCTTCATTCGTGCTATCTCAGATGTGTAAATGTAGGTTGGTTTTTTTTTTTTGGTTCCTTCTTTCTTCGTTATAAATATTTTGTTACCATTTTTATAGATACTGTCAAGAAGCTTTTATTTTCATCACTGATTTTCTGTATACTTAATCCAAATTGTCTTTTCAAATTATATTGCTTTTTAAAAAAAAAAATTGTTTGTAAATTTTTACCTTTATGATTATGTAAATAAGCATTTAGTTAAAGGTACCATTATTGAACTGCTTTTAAGGATGTTCAGTACACAACAGCTGACCCCTCATGATGTGATTACTCATGTTGCCTTCATTTTCATTTCAACCAGAATGCAGGGTTTTCTTGGTCCTATTGTAAGAGCAGAAAAACAATTATTTTATGCATGACTGATGATAGTGATGGAGACTCTATATGGGACACAGCAGGAAGCTGAGAACTGCTTGATGCTTCAAAATGCCGTGTACTTACAGCACATTCAAATGTCGTAAAACCTAAATATTCAGCTTAATTTAACTTGTAACTTTAGATTTGCTAATCAGCTGTATATATATATTTTAATTCCAGTGACATCCTAAAAAAATAATACTTTTCAAAAAATGTATAATGCATCAGTTTTAAAGCACAAATGAGTTCTGACTAAGTGGATGCTTTACTAGGCAAACTGGTGTTAGAAGTTAATTGGGTTTGACTAGCAAGTCCAGTTATTGGCACAATTTATAAGCTTTTGCAGAATTGTGACCATTCTGCTATCATACAGTAATATGCACAATGTGAGATCTGACAGTAAGTGCTTGCTGTCTGACAGTAAGTAATAAATACAAGTAAAAAATATCCTTATAAAATAGATCCCTTTTTGAAATGAAACGTAGTACAAGACTATTTTTCAGGATGCTTAAACATTTATTACATTGGCATATAATTAACTTTTCATTGTCTTTCTGTTCTGTGCCAAATCTGTTACAGGAATGGTCAGTTGTTGCTCCATGGTGGAATAAAAACATTCCTGGTGGAGGAAGAATATTTTAGAAAATATTATTATATAACTATAATAATTATTCTGTATTTGGGGAGACTTCCTGGCTCTTTCTGAAACACAGGGCTGTAACTTTAAATCCTAAAGTAGAATTCCATAAATCCTGGTGGTCTATTGCCATATAATATTTTTTTCATTATGTGCTTAAATTTCTGCAAATGTTTAGACATGCATTCCTTTAGCATCTAGTATAAATTCAAAATCACTGAAGAAGATTTTCTTCATGCATATGTGAACTGCCGTATGATGTATTTTGGTTTTATTTATTATTAAGTGAGTTAATGTGAAGAAGGATTTAACTGCCAGAGAGGTAAACATTACTGTGAAGTGCATAAAGTTTTGCAATTAAATGCATTTTCATTTAGGAGAAAAATCCCTTTATTTGCCTCTACCTCTGTGATGGCACTGTTTTAAATTTTTTCGGGGGATTGTGATGATTTGAAGTTGGTAATACATTTATCCCCCACTATTTTTCCCTAAATTATCCGAAGGTTGGAAGAACCTACCTCCCCTGAGAGCTTAACTATTGTTAAAATCTCTGTTTTCCTGCAGGATAACCAACTCCTGGCAATTGCCCTGGAGCCCAGAGTTTGCCTTTGCAGGCTCATGCGTGCACATCACACCACCCGTCTCTTTTCCTGACTGCCAATTCCATCCCAATGAGCTGGCAGGGTGCTCAAATTCACATCAATTCTGTTCCATGATATTTTCATCAAATTGCCAAGCCTTAATTGCATAAGTGGGCTACATGTTTTTTTTTGTGCTTGCACACCATTGTAAATAGGGCTGGCTACATGGTGCTGTCGGTAGGATATTTTGCATTTCAATGTTCTCATTTTTTTTCTGAGGGATCACTTTGTGTTCATCCCTTCATAAGATGCTTTTCTAGGTTTCTCTCTCATATTTCACCCAGAGAGTTTAGTTTGTGCTTGATTTTGCATCTCAGAGAAAGCTAATTTTTTCATCTTATCAAGGAATTCAGATGATTCCTAGAAAATATGCAGAAGTTCTAGTTATCGTGATGTTTCACTGGTACTTGGTGGATTACATTAGTTGACAAAATGCTCTTATAGAATGGGACTGATTCACCATCCTCAGCTGTACCTGGAATTGCGGTCTTCACCGTGTGTGCTCAAGCCTGAAATCAGCTGCTAAGGTGATGCCAGCAGCAGTTTTAGTACCACTTCAGGGCAAACCCAAGGGATTTGAGAAGGGGGAAGGGAGTGGGGGTTGTTTGTGTGTATGTGTACTGGCTTCTGAATGGGCCAGTCTTGAGAACTAGGTATGTGTCTTTTTCTTTTTGATGACTTAGTTCCAACACTGACATTACAAAGTGTGTTACCATGATTTTTTTTGCTGGCACACTTCTAAAGCAGTAAGGAGAGTAAACATCTTGCTGTTATAGTCTATGTGAAGAAAAAGTAGACCTGCAGATTTTGATATTGATGCTGAAGATGAGTTCAGAGATAGAGTTTGCATTTGCTTATAATAAGCATTTAATAGATACTCAGGGTAAAGTCCTGGAGTAGAATTATTTCTAGCTATTTTTAGAAAAGCACAGGCAGTGGTGACTCCATGTTATACATAGCTGTAATAAAATTATGAGGGATTTGTTTGGATGGTGATCTAACAGCAAAAATTCAGGAAAGTAGCTTATATAAAGCTTAAGTGCAAGACTTGTTTATGCAAAAGTTTTCTGATTCCATTACCCTGAAATACATCACTACAGGGCTGTCAGCCTGACCTGGGGCAGGTCATGGAGCAGATCATCTTGAGTGCCATCCCACACCGTGTACAGGACAACCAGGGAATCAGGCCCAGCCAGCACAGGTTTATGTAAGGCATGTCTGGCTGACCAGCCTGATCTCCATTTATGACCAGGTGACCAATCTAGTGAACGAGAGAAAGGCTGTAGTTGTTGTCAAACTAGACTTTAGTAAAACCTTTGGCACAGCATTATCCTGGGGAAGGTGGTTGCTCATGGCTTCCACGGGTGCACAGTTCACTGGGTAAAAATCTGGCTGGCTGGCCAATGTCATCTGGGCCTGTATCAGCAATAATGCGACCAGCAGGACCAGGGCAGTAATCATCCCTTTGTGGCATCCCTCACAGCTTGAGTGCTGTGTTCCGGCCCTTCATTACAAGAAGGACATTGAGGTGCTGGAGCATGTCCAGAGAAGAGCAATGGAGCTGGTGAAGAGTTTGTAGCACAAGTGTGATGATGAACAGCTGAGAGAGCTGGGGATATTTAGCTTAGAGAAAAGGAAGCTCAGGGGAAACCTTATCACTCTACAGAGCCACCTGAAAGGAGGCTGTAGCCTGGGGAGGGTCTGTCTCTTCTCCAGGCAACCAGTGATGCGACAAGAGGAAATGACCTCAAGGTGTCCCATGTGAAGCTTAGATTAGATAACAGGAAACATTCCTTCATGGAAAGGGTTTTGAAGTATTGGAACAGGCTGCCCAGGGAAATGGTGGAGTCACTAATCCTGAACATATTTAAAAGATGTGTTGATGTGCCACTTAGGGACAGGGTTTAGTGGAGGACTTGACAGTGCTGGGTTAGTGGTTGGGCTTGGTGGTCTTAGAGGCTTTTTCCAACCTAAAAATGCCATGGTTATATGATTCTGAATAGCCAAAGGTCTAGCTGTGCTCTCTTGGTTGCAGCTACCTGCACATGAAGAAACTGCCTCTATGTTGCCTCTGGTTACCTATCACTAGCCTTGGATGTGAATTACATCAACTCAAATGAAATATCTATTAACTTACTCAAAGTAGTGAGTTGAATAAAATTAATTGTTGAGCTGAAACATATGTTCTTATGCTGAGTATTGATTTTTAACTGCAAGAAATTGTTAATTAGTCTGTTTTCCCAACAATATGCAATAGCAACCGATAGCTGTTCAATGTTTGCTTACTGTTGCCCATTGTAGCTCTACATTTCCCAGAAGATTTAAATGCAGAGCACAGTTCAGCATGTCCAGACCGCTAATGACTAGGTTGTGTAGACGTTCAAAGAAAGACTCCATCAGCTGGCTGGTTTGAATGCTAGTATCAACACATCTTCAGAAGACAATCTCTCTCCAGGTTCTCCAGGACTGTAAAGAAGCACTCGGGGATTTCAAGAAGTCTTATAAAGTACCATTCATCTCACTTTCTGCTTTCATTCAATGCTCAAGAAATACTTTATTGACCAGGTTCACAGGCAATACTCTCCTAAAAGAAAAAAAAAAAAAAGAATCCCAAGTATTGATTTCATAAATATACAGCTGATTTGTTTTCTCATAATTCCCACCTGCAATCTCACAGATGAATCTTGAAAATTTGCTATATGGAAATTTTTAGCATTAAATTCTGAGTCTTGCATGGAGAAATCAGTACCTCTGGAAACCAGAATGTGTTCAGAAGATCAAGCATGTTAAAAGGACAGGACAAAGAAGCAATAAGACTGAAGAACCTAACTTGACAGGTTAAATCTTTGTTCCTTTGCAGTCACTGACCAAACAAAGTGCTTTGCATACCAGGAAATGCTTTTTTCACTCAGTCATGTTTTGAAATAATTATTGACTTTTGTCCTTGCTGATGTTTAGGTGGAGACTCTATTTTCTGTACTGTGTGACACTGTATTTCCATGATGTATAAGTCGTTTTCCTAAAAAATCACTGTAAGCCTCTTCAGTGCTATGAAGATAGAAGCCAAATCTATTAGTGGCAACAGCTTTGAAGAAATACTTCACTCATTTGGATGAAATATCAAAATGTACAGTAACCTATACATCTGTCTGCATTAGTGGAATACATTTCACATGCCCATTGGGTGCATCACGTAGCACTGAAGTGATCAGAGTGACAACCACTGGCTATATTATAGTACTACTGTCACATGAAAGTGCTCCGATAATTGAATAATTTGGTTTTGGGGTTCAAATGCTATAGAAGGTACTCATGCTATGAAAGGTGTGTACTAAAATGTATTATTATGCCCCTCTGAGGTAGCATTGTCATTAATTTAAGTAATTTAAGCAAATTTAAGAAAACTCTATGTTGTCTCAATGTTTTATCATGAATTTCATGGGTGCCAGCAGTACCAAAGGTTTATATCGTTCTTGCATAACTAGTCAGGGAGCGGCATTTGGGATTTTTGCAGGACTGAAGTCCTGGCTGGCTGCCCAGCCTTCCCTCTCTCTTCCTGGGGGTTGGAACTGTCAGGGGATTCCCCAATAACAATCAATGACCTGCTGGCTCTTCTGGCAGCATGCCATCAAGTTGTGAAACTGCTGAGAATTACATGTCCTGATTCACCCTCACATATGCCAGGGAGCTTCCAGCCAGGAGAATATTCTAACCTGTTAAACAAAGATAATGCACATATTCTACCTCTAGTCAACCATTTTTTCCCCCTTATTATCACAGGGCAAGATATGGCTTTTGTCTGTTGGACTTTCGTGCAAGCACATCCTGAGTTCTCTTCTCATGTTAGGTTTTACTGATTCAATAAGGGTTTTGAGTAATATCTTTCACACCATATTTTTTCCTTTAGTTTTCATGTGAATATTGAAAATATCTAAACACATACTCCAGATTTTTGTGTTTGTGTTAATGTTAAACAGTTCTTAACAGATTTTAATCAAAGATGATGATAATGATAACATCAATTTTATCTAACCCTTCATTTCTTATTTTACCTATTACCTTCAACTGTCTTCTGGCTACAAATGCCAGCTTGCTCCACTTTATAAGCAGCACATTTTTGCACTTAATTTTAAGGCTACTTTTTCAGTGAAATACTGGATTAAATAATTACCATATTGTACTTATCTAGCTTTTTTTTCCTGAAGAAATGTCATTTACCTTGGGTTCCAGCAACTCCATGCAATGCTACAGGCTGGGGCAGGTTGGCTGGAAGGCTGCCCAGTGGAAAATGACCTGGGGGTTCTGGTCAATACCTGGATAAATAAGAGCCAGCCCTGTCCCCACGTGGGCAAGAAGGTCAATGGCATCTTGGCCTGTATCAGAAATAGTGTTGTACTTGTCACTGATGAGGCCACAGCTGGAATCCTGTGTTCGCTTTCAAGCCCCTCATTGCAAAAAGGACATTAAGGTGCTGGAGCAAGTCAAGAGGAGAGCAGTGAAGCTAGTAAAGGGTCTGGAGCACAAGTCTTATGAGGAGCAGCTGAGGGAGCTGGAGTTGTTTAGCCTGAAGAAAAAGAAGCTCAAGAGGAGGCCTTTTCATTCTCTACAACCACCTGAAAGGAGCTTGTAGCAAGGTGGGGGTCAGTCTCCTCTCCAGGAAACCAGGAAGACCAACATTGTCCTGGGGTGCATCAGGCAAAGAATCACTAGCCTTCCTCAAGGGAGGGGATTATCCCACTGTACTCTGCACTGTGTGCAGCTCTGGGCAACACAATATAAAAAAGATTTAAAGCTATTAGAGAGTGTCCAAAAAAGAGCTATGAAAGTGGTGAAACGTCTAGAGGGGAAGCCATACAAGGAGCAACTGAGGTCACTAGGTCTGCTTAGCCTGGAGGAGACTGAGAGACTCCATTGCACCTACAACTCCCTTGTGAGGTGAAGAGGAAAGGCAGGCACTGATCTCTTCTCTGAGGTGACCAGTGACAGGACCCAAGGGAGTGGCCTGAAGTTGTGTTGGGAAAGTTTTGGCTGGATATCAGGAAAAGGGTTTTTACCCAATGGGTGGTTGGGCACTGGAACAGGCTCCCCAGGAAAGTGGTCACTGCACCAAGCCTGGCAGAGTTCAAGAAACATTTGGACAATGATCTCAGGCACATGAGTGATTCTTGGGGTGTACAGGCCAGAATTTGGACTTTGGTGATCCTTTTAAATCTCTTCCATGTCAGGATATTCTATGTTTCTGTAAACTACCAACAGGACAAGAAGAATTGGCCTCAAGCTGTACCAGGGGAAGTTCCAGCTGGACATCAGAATGAATTTTTTCACTATAAGGGAGTTAAGCATTGGAACAGACTGCCCAGGAAAATGGTGTAGTCACCATCCCTGGAAGTGTTCAAGAAATGACTGGGAATGGCGCTTAGTGCCATGGTTTTGTTGGCATGGTGGTGTTCAGTCAAAGGTTGGACTTGATGATCTTGGAGGTCTTTTCCAGCCTTAATGATTCTATGATTTTGTGATCCTGTGGTTTTACTGGGAACAGGACTAAGATTCCTGGAGGATCTGTTGTGAGACCCTCACATGGCATATGTTCTGTGAAGGCATTCTAAGACAATACTGAGCTATAAGGATTCACAGAGTTTTAATGATATTCTTTGCTGTGAAAGTTAATATAGTGACTTGGACTTAATAGTTTCTTATCCTTCAGGCCTTGTTAGGTACTTTTTTAGGATTCTAAAGGATTTTCCTTGATGATCTATTTTAGTTTCCAGAAAAAAATTCAGAAAACTTTGAGTTCTTTTAGGTGTAAGAGAGGACATCATGTATCAGTGGATCAATTACTCTTATATAGTCAGTCACACATATCTCATGGTATTTTCAGCCTTTAAAAACAAATGATTCTGCTAACAATTGCATAAATCTTGCAAAATAATTTCCTGTAAAATCCCTTAGAATGCAAATTATCCAGAGATTTCTAACATATATTTTATTATGGCTTCATTTCTGGTACAATTTTGGAGTTTAATGTGAATGGATTTTAATGGTTAGAATTTTTATGGCTTTTAAAATTAATGCCAACTCAAAAAAATCCTTCAAAAATCACATCTAAAGTAGTTACTGACTTATTAAAAATCAATGTACCACATTTTATATCATACATTTAAAAACTCACCTAACAGCACTCAACAGGTTATCTTACACTTTTGATGTACAAAAGATGGTTCACTGTGAAATTAGTTTGAGCTTCTCTAAAGAGGAAGCTACCTAGAGAAAGGATGAACAAGACATGTACGTATAATCATGCTTCCTTCTTCTGAACCAGCAGAATGATTAATTTCCCCTTTAAAAAAAAGACAAGAGATTAAAGGCAGTATTTGTTCAAAATAATTCAAAATATTTGAAGCCACTTAAATGATTTCAGTAATCTTTCTGGGTTGCATTTGGTTAGTTTGTTTTTCAGATAAGCCTCTCTTTAATAAAT
This sequence comes from Bombycilla garrulus, assembly GCA_013400315.1. Classification (NCBI taxonomy): domain Eukaryota; kingdom Metazoa; phylum Chordata; class Aves; order Passeriformes; family Bombycillidae; genus Bombycilla; species Bombycilla garrulus. Next base: position 92,566 of record VXBU01012208.1, read on the forward strand.
GTGTATTTTGCCTTTTGATAAGCAAAAACTGAAGTTCTTACTTTTAAGGAAATCAAGGTAGTTCTAACCAAAGAGATCACTTTTGTTATTTTTGCTTACTCACAAATGAAAAATCTAGGAAAAAGCACAAACTGAAATGTAAAAACCACACAAGCTGTGTTTCTAAGTAGTGATTAAAAATGTGGGTGTGGGTTCTGCAAGGAGTTTCCTTCAAACCCTTCCAATCTCATTATGCTAGATTTTAGCCAGCCACCTCATGAAACTGTAGGATTTTAAAGTTCAAAGCTCTTCTAACTTCCTGATTCATGTTGCAGATGTCAGACTGTGTCTTGAGAACAGGAGGAAGAGCAAATAGTGTACTCTCCACCATATGTTTTCCCACTGGCCTACACCTTGTTCCACCTAGAGGTGTTTACCTAAGTATATAGGTCTGTGATTGCATTCTCCTCCATATGGCTGAGTTGACCAAAATTGTACAGCAACACACCTTTACAAATTGAAAGCTTTTTTTTTCCCCCACAGATGCATAGCTGAACAGGGAATTGTCAGTCCTTTGGGTCAAACCTCCTTTCTGGTACAGCTCCTCATCCAAACTTGCCTTAGGTGATCTCACATTGGAAGATTCATTGAAGAACTATTCTTAAAGATACTTGTTAATGCAGGATGTGGCATCAACCATTTTTATTTTATTATTATTCTGGCAAACACTCTCATGCAAATGAAATTCACATTTGAATTGAGATTTCATGTATCTGCTCTGAGAACAAAGAAAAGTGTTAAGATCAGCTTGCAATATACTGAAAAGAAAAACTTTAATGAAAATTCTGAACTACTTTAATGTACTGTGACACACTGCATCAGAATAATTGTGTGTATGAACAAACTGAATGCAACTGTACTGCTGTTTTGCTACCACTAACAGAGATGGCATTAAATACCTCAGCAGCTTTGCACATTTAATCTCTGTTACTAATACTAATGATACATAGATGGCAACTCAGAAGCATAATTACTTTGCTATCACCACTCCCATTATACTATATATGAAAGAAAAATGAGACCCTAGCTTTTCTACATTCCAAGCATCACAATACATGAACATGAAGCATAACTGTGGAACTGAGAAAACATATTGAGCAGAATACAAATCAAGAGCTCAATGACATAAGCACAGCTCCTCCGTGTGCCAATGAGGATGTCCTCTGTGATGACTTGCACATAAGCTGAGCAAAATGCACTTTTATTTTCAAATGCACTTTTTCCAGCAACACAGACGTGAATGAAACTGACTGTGATAATTTTCTGGTATGTGGTATTTAGTGATTCTGCCCATCCAGCTTGGAAAAATAAATTAACATTTTTAAAACATCTACCCTAGTACACATATTAACTGATGTCATATTACTCTGAAAATATTCTATTACCTATTGCAAAAGCACTTTCATGTCTTGTAACAAACCTCCCAAGTCACACAGCAAGGCTGCCTAGATGTTATAATGCCAGGGCATGCACTTTGTTGTTTACAATCAAACGTGTAATTTCTCTTGACCTCACTGGGCATTCTGTATGCATGACACTTGATGTAACTTTTCCTGCCATGGTAAAAGACCATATTGGCTGTTCAGTAATAATACCTTTGCACTTTGTGTTTGTGTCTGTGAGCATGACACAATCTGCCTCAAGAATTCAATTGGGAGTTTTCTTTTCTGCACAGGAGATAATATAGGTTCAATACAACACAATACAGCATATAGCATAGCATGCTGTTCATAGCAGAATTTACTATCAGCCATGTTAGAGAAACCATTTTATTCCTCCCTACTTCTTTCTTTTTTTTTTTTAAGGAGAGAATAAATGGTCCAGCTAACTCAGTAGCAAGGACTGTCGAGCTACATTTCTTCAGTTTTCACTAGCCCAGGTGTTAAACATGGCACATGACACCAGTATGCACCACGCAGTGAGGCAGGGGCACTGTAGGCTGGCAGAGAATCAATAATGAAGTGGAAAAGACAATGACACTCTATGGCATTGTCTCTCTTCCTGACAGATCTGTTCAGCCCCAAAAGTATTAATTCAATTGCTTCTATGGCATCAGACCCTGATTTTATTCAGAAATCAGCATTCATGGGGAGACTGAGAGTAGCATCTATCATGCATAAATATATTTCATGGGCCTTTCTTTTAAAATACTTAGTTATATAAATTGCTATTACTACTGATGAAGCCATAGTGTGTTCCAATCTTTTCTTCTCAATGACAACTTTTTCTGTAGCAAAAATCCAATTTTAAGTCAGAGCTATCCTTGGCTTAACTCCATAGTCGAGTATTTTAGGGAGAATCTAGTGACAAATTTAGTTAAAGTTAATTAATTCAATTTAGACAATAGAGCTATGTTAGTAGTAGCTATATAGTAACAAAGTAAGCTGTGTTTGTTCATTTTTCTCTTTACTCTCTCTATTCACTGTAATGACCACTGGGAATATACAATGCTTTCTACTTTTGTTCACAACATATATTGTCACACTCAATATTAGTATACCTCTATGTCCCTGTTTCTCCCAAAATTATGGCATCTATGTATTGAGAATTTCAATCATCAAATCCAGAACAGGGAAGGTGTGAGTAATATTTTTGAATAATACATCTGAAACATATAGGCTAGAAAAGATTAGGCAGTTTCTGCAAACAATATTTATCTGCTCTATAGATGAATAGACAATTTGACTGTATTCTTTTTTAGCTGGCACAGTTTTCACAAATTAATGTTACTTACTTAAATTTTAGATCAAAGTACCTAAATTGCATTTGATTTTCATTCACTGTATTTTTGTTAGTTGTAATGGACATTGCATGCTTTCAGATTTTTTTTTTTCTTTTCCAAATTAAGCTTTTCACACAGCTTACTTAATTTTTATTTGGGTGTCTGGAATTTAAGGTTCAATGTCCAGATACTTAGGCCTCTATTTTGTGGAGGTTTTGACAGAGGAATCAGAATGGTGAATTTAGACTACTTTCATACCACCAGATATGGTAGTACTTGTGTAGTCACAGTGGGCTTCAGCTCTACCATTTGTCCTCACGGTTCAGTTTCTATAGGAGGCCATGCAGAGACAGATAGTGTCATTCCCACACTAGAAAGTAGAAAAGATACCAGTACTGGAATTGCATCTTAGGATGTGTACTAACACAGACACTTTAAGAAACAATCTGGAATATAAACACAATTTGTGGTAGTGAATCACACAGGACATTCATATTCTTTACCTGAGGTTTTGTTTTATATTTCTCTGAATTCTGATGGCTAAAGTTGATGAAAAGGTGTAAAAAAAAAAAAAAAATCAGCATATAGCCCTCAGTACAAAATAAATCTGAAAAATGTTCTTGAATCAAGATCTGCTGAAAAATCCAGGGAGGGAGTGTGAGTTTTAGACAGCCACACAAACTTTAAACAAAGCTAAAAGGACATACTGAGGTTCTGAAAGCAAGTTAAGATCCTATCTAACTGCTATTTTAATTTTAGTTGAGTATAATTAATTTCTGTACTGAAAGTATATTCTAATTTAGAATGTAAATGTCCCCAGAGTGACCTTCTTGGAAATAGTATTTCTATTAATGTTGTTATTGGGTGTTTCTCTGAGTGAAACTGCCTTATGAAGCCCTCTTCTGTAAGAATTCAGGGCTCTTAAAAACTGTAATTCTTTCTCATGCTAAACCAGGAACCTTGCAATACGTGCCAAAGTAAGATACCATTTTGAAACAGGATTATGAGAAGTGGATGTTTGCATGATTTCGTGAACATGACTCTATGTAATGAAGGAAAAGCAGATAACTTTTCACATCAGTAACTCCTTTTGAAAAAATTATTTTGCCTTTATTTACTTTAAAAAGAGCCTCAAAAGAGCCTGTAGCATGATCCACTGATAGGAAGAATTAAGATCACACTGGAGACAGAAAAAGAGAAAGGAAGCAGGGAAGAAATGTGAGCTGCTATCATTTTCCTCTTGAATAGGTAGTGCTTTTTGCAATATTTTTTCATATCTGTAACATGTAAACTACTGAAACTGTGAAGCCACCTTCGGAGCATGCATGTGCAATCTTGACTTTTGTATTTGAGAAAAAAATTCTGCTTACAGCACCTGAAGGCTGGTTGTGCTGTGCAGAGCCTTATGTTACTATGACAAGGGTTCCATGTCAAACTGGGGAAATTACGTTGTCCCAAATTTTCTCCAACAAGACATCACAGTAGATTATCTGGCTGCCACCACTCATCAGGCTGCAGCTGTTACCCAGCTCTGTTTGCCTGAACCAGCTCTCTACTGAAGTCAGATGGGATGCAGACCGTGCTCGAAAGCAGGTTGGAATAGTAATAATAAGGAGGCAGACTGTGAAGCCAGTAAAGAGTCAAACATGACTGGTGGTGCAAATCCAGGCTCACACAGACTTTTGTTTGGTGCTTTGGTAGAAGGGCTAGTGTGGTTTATCCATCACAGCATTAAAAATAAAAGAGTACATTGATGGTCTTGACCTTAACATTATCCCTTTGATTTAACATTGACCTCATAATTTTGCACCAAAAGGATGAGGTACTGCTAAAACACATCAAGAATTGAGAATGTAGTGAGTACTAACAGGAATTTTGTGGTAATGTGTATAAGCAATGTATTGCTGAAGACTGTCTCTCTCTACTTCAAAAGGTTTCGTAATTCTTCAGCTGTGTACAAATGATCCATTTTGTTAATCTGAATTTCTAGGGTCATTAAAATTTTTTTCTCTCCTCTCTGAAGTAGTTTATTACTTTGAGAGAAAAAAATCAGTTTAAAGCCAGGTAAGGGAGGAAAGCTGACAAAAACATAAATTAGAGGAAGAACTTAATTTAAAAAGTGTCAAAAAGGATAGATAGTCTTAGTTCAATAATAAAGCCTGGTTCAAGAGCCTTCTATCTTAAAATAAAGCATTCGAGCCCTCTATTACCTGTATACAACCAATCTTTGATTTCCAATCTAAGCCTATTTTTGCTTCTTATGTGATTAGCATACAAATGTAACAAAAAAAAAAAAAGTGGCTATTCTGATGGTACCTAGGATGGATTTTTGACTTTCATGTCAGTGTTAGCAAGAGATTCTGTATGTTTTTGAAGGTAAGTCTTTAATTAAAACCTCTTGTTTTTCTTGAATCTAAATATCATGGCTACTGAGTCAAGTTACGTCTATGCTTCCTGGAATATTTCGTGCTGTGCCTTGTGCTGCTTTATGGAGATGACAAAGAACTTTTAGGGATTTGACCTTTTCTGGGCTACTATACTGTACTTCTGAATGTGAATACCTATTGAACTCACATGTATGCTACAAAAGGAACTGTACTTGGAGAACAGAAACACTATCCAGACTTGCATAAACAAATCTTGTTTTCCCTATGATTTAACTCTTGGTGGAGTTCTTCCTTATAGGATATCCCTCAGGGTAATCCCTGTGAGCTACAGTCATTATGGTACTTTTATTTCAAGATATTATATTTAAGTATAATCAAAGCAACATGCCACAAACTTGAGGAGAGAGCTGCACTTTGAATTATTTTCTTATAAATATTTTCCTGCTTCTGATATTTTAGACCAAGCCCAAATTTGCCTCCCAAGCCAAAGATCAGCAGAAACTGTACAGCTTGTTATCATAACTTTTATGCCAAGACAAATCTTGGGTAACTCTTTTGGATCCAGTTGATTTTCTTTGAATATATATTGATTTCCAGTGATGTTATGGAGTAAAGTCATCATATTCAAAATAAGAGATGCAATCCTATGTGTAATTCCACAACTTGGTGTAGAGGGACCACTAACAAATAAACAAAACCGGTCAGTGCAAATAGTCAGAACTGTGAATTCCTTCCTATTGATCCATGCCATCAGTTGTTTTTTCAGTGGCACCAATTGTAAGAGGAGATGTGTGTAGTTACATCTATGTGTTTTCCTTTGGCTTTTTGCTGAGATTGGGAACAAAAATGCCTGTTAGGATAGTGAGACTTGTGAAGTCTGTCATACTTTGTTTACACTGGCCTAAAATAATATATTTTGCACAGTTCATGCATTGAGATTATTTCTTAGTGCTGAGAGCAGTGGGGTCTGAGGAGTTTGCAAATAACTCTAATCTTCAAATTTTTCTCAAACCCCCCCCCAAAACTAAAATTAAAGTTGTTGGCTAGTTGATTATTTAATTATCTTTATAGCAACAGCTGCATCATTTGCAAACACTCAAATCTGATTAAAATTAAAGATACTGAATTTACTAGCCAAATATTTCAGTCTAATGATCACTGAAATGGCAGTTAGCCAAAATATTTAACAATTTAATTTCTGGTAGTGCATACTGTTTGAGTTCCTTAACATCCACTGTCTCATTAATATTTCATTTGTGATGAGTTTCAGTAGGTTTTTGTAGCTAAGTTGCAACACCATAAAGCTGACTACTCTGTATTTTTTCTGATAAAGGAAATTGTCTCCTGGGGCATAACAATTGACTGCTTAGGTTGATCTCTGAGGATGTTAAAAGTCTTCTAGGTTCTTCATAAGTGTCATTTGGTCTTCTAAGACAAGCTAAGTGTCCAGATGGACCTGTGCTCTTAAGTTGCTCAGCCGCAGTGAGGTGACATCTCTCTTGAGGAAATGCTGAAACCTACTGTCCTGAAGTACAGCTTTTGGTAGGGAAGGTACTTGCTCTCTTTTTCTCCAGACCATCTCATTAGGAAATATAACTGAGAATGTGATGCCTTCTACAAATGCCTAGGTCAAAACAGCTTGCAAAGGTTCCACATAAGTTTTATTTAGGTGGCTGTATTGCTGCTGTCTGCCTTTGTTTTGCTTCATCACTTTCTTTGGCACAGTTTTCTTCTTTGTCTTGCTTTGACTCTCTCTTATTTGCTCAGATCAGGAAATTTTGTATTTTTCTCTATGTTATTCACAGATTCACTGACATATAGATGTTCTCAGAAGGAGACAAATAGGTGCTATCAATATAGAAGTCTAAATAATGAGTAATAACCTACCTGATTTCTTTCTTCAATCCTCTTTCTTCATTATGCCATACAATATTTAATTTCTCACATAATTGCATTTGCAGATATTGTGACTTTTAACATCATTACTTTCTTTTATTTTTACTGTAGTGCTCCATGATAACTGTTCAGAGGAGCTGATACTGACAGATGCCCAAACATAAGAAAATGTTCTGTATTTGTAATGGTAGTACAGCAAATATATATGTGGTTTCCAATATGTGGCTGAGATGTGCTTGAACCTTGGAAGCACTTCATTGCATGTACTGCAAGTAAGGTCTTGCAGGAGCATTAGATTCTGGCATGATATTTATTGTTGGGGTGCAGGATGCTTACCTGGACTTTCCTCTATGTTCTATTCTTTTTTCATTGTTCTTATATTTTAAAAGTCAGTGTAACCTGTTTATGTGACAAGGGAGAAAGAGAAATGGAAAGAAGAAAAGTAAAGGGCGCATGAAATCCAAGAGGAGAAAGAAATTTTTCAGTGTAGATGTTTTTTTTCTGCTTAATTTCTTAATTGCTTTATTAATTTTTTTCACTTCCCAATATTTTGGTTATGGTGATAAACATTGCCATTTACCTGGCAAATTGTTTGAAATGGATGAAAAATAGTTGTTTTACAGTGTACTTGGGTGATGACAGTACTTCTGCTCTGCTCTAATCTTAGCCAGTTTACAGTGAGATTTATGTTTACTCTGCTATTGCTCTAGTTGTTGTTTGGGGCTGGGAAGAAATGTTTTCCTCACTGGTGAACTCGTAGATGAGTCTCCACTTATCTGGAAGGCTTTTCAGAACACTGGGGGACAATGACTAGCAGAGATGCTTGTTCCTCTCTACTGCTCCATTAAAAAAACCCCAAACCAACAAAACAACAAACAAACAAACAAAAAGAACAAACAAAAAAGCCACAAAAAACCCCAATGAAAGATAACACACAAAAACCCACAGCAAACCTTCCCTGTAGCACCAGCTCACAGGGCATTACGTGGTATAGCAGTTACCTAGCTGTGTGCTTCATGCTTTCCACCTAGTCATACCAACCTGCACCTAACTCAGAATTTCCTCTCTCCCCAGTATCTTATAAGTTGAATATACTCTGAGAAGACTGATTACACAAATAAAGTCTTGGATGATACAGATGACATGTGGGTGGCTTTCACAGGCGCTTTACTACGTTTATGGCTTCAGTAAGCCACATTCCTGGCTTCTAAAGGTGCTGCATGGTCAGGCTTCCTGTTGCTCCTATCTTGTAGGATCTTGTGTTGTTTGTGGAAACACTACCACTTTTTACTGCATAGTAGCTTCAAATTTATACTAATTCAAAACTGAAAATTATCATGTCCTGGTTCTTGGTAATGAAATATTTTCAGAAGAATAAGATCCTGCTTTAAGTCTGAATAGTTAAATTTTGTACTGAATGCTTAGTTAATTGTAGGAATTTCTACATTTGCAGTAAATAAGGAAGCTTATAAATGTAATAAACCACTGCACGAATACAATAATACCATGTATAGAAGGTAGAACAGAAAAGAGGGTTAATAAGGCTGACATTATAGTAAGTATATTTTTATGTGTAAATCAAAAGATCTAAAATATAAAATATTATCATGCATGAGAATTGGCAGTAGAAACAACAGAGCTTTAATCTAAAGTACACTAATGCAGCTCGAGTATAATCAGGGTTGAATAAATATTCATCACCTGTATTATACTGTACTCTGAAGAGGAAGACACAGGAAAAAGTACAGGTTCCTATTAAAATTCAGTTTTTGGCTTTGCAAGCTTGTTCAAGTCATTAATTTATGTGCAGCTTTATAGCTAAGGGCTGACCAGTGTTGCTGCTCAGAGAATGTGCAGTTCTGTCAAAGTCAAAATGTGTCACTGAAGTGGCCAGGTTTGCACTAATTCTGTTTGAGAAGGGAAGGTGTGGGGGGAAATCAAATTCCATCAGAACAAAAGAGGTTAAAACATTAACTTCAAGCTGATTTTTCTTGTTGACATTTAGTATTGTGCCTTAATACAAAATAACACAATCGCTACTGAATTCTGAATAATAAAAAAAATTTAAAAATTGAGGTTTTTTTGGATTAGCCTCTGCTTTGGATTGGAAAAGAGCTATGCTTAGAGTCTTAAGTTTGTTTACATATTTTGCAGTCCTTTTCACATTAAAGTAAGCAGACATCTGACTCTCCAAGGATGAAACTATACTCTTTCTCAAGTCCTGAAAAACAATCTCTTTTATTTTTAATATTTTACGACAACATTGCCCTTTTCTTAAATCTGGTTTCCTGTTGTGGTTCCAGTATCCTGTTTCTGCTAAAAGCAGATATCTCACACCATTTGAGTTTGCCTTCTGCTCAGGAGCAGAGAACACAGACAATAAATTGAAGTACATGAAGGTAATCAGGCAAAGACCCTTTATAAAATTCACCCAGTACTGTGAACAAGACTTTCTTGTTCACAGTCTGACTAAAAACAACTAGAAACAAAGCTCAGAGAGAAGATCTGAATGCTGCTCATTCAGAGTGAAGTTACTGCCAGCTTTCCAAGCCCTTACCAACACCCTACCAAAGCACACTGCATCTTCCAAGGACTGGTGTTATCTCATAGATAAAGATGTTGGGAACTTGACATTTTCAACACACTGAGACTCCTGACGAAAGGGATTTATTCATCATCCTGCACTGGTTAAGTGAACTTGAAGATTGCATTAATCACCAGTTGCAGATGGTTTCCACAGTTTTATATTTTTACTTCCAACTACTTTGGTTCTATGTGTTTCAGGCAGATTATTTTTAAGGTGTCAAGTAATATCAACAACTGCTGCAGTTATTCACACTTAATCATTGATTTCACTCACTGGTGAAAGATCCCCTCACAGGAACCCTTGAGGAAGCTGAAGTGAGATACCTTGTAAGAATATTGTTTCTTTCAAATATTCCATTCTTCTGAGCCTCAGTTAATTATACCCCTGTTACTACAGTTGCCCTAACTCAAAGGTAGTTAAGGGTACTTAGTTATTCACTCGACTGTGAATAAAGCTCATAGCTTTGTCTTAAGTAGGAGTAATTAGCTCAGAAACAAGTAATTTCCAGCTAGGGAGGTGAAAATCCTTTGAAAATAATTGATGATAGGACTAGGAGAAAACAGGTCATCTAGTTCTTGGTCTTGTACCTAAAATATGAGATTATTCTTCCTTCTGTGCTTTGAAATGTCATTCCATTCATCAAGTTAAATATACAGTGGATTAATGATACCAGTGTGTTCTAGCCAAATTATTTCCCTTTTGAGAGTCTGTCATTGTAAATGACAATGTTATTTCAGTAAGCTTTCATATTCTTTGTAACAATAACAAAAATTTTGGACAATATTAAAGATATTCATCAGATCCTTTTAATGTAGGTCTGATTTGCAAATTGTTTGTTTTCTCTCTTCTGCACTGGATGAATATGTTACTGGTGAATAAATGTTTCCATTATTCAATTAGTTGTATAGATAGTCAAATAATGTTTAATTTTGTGACCTATTCACATTTTTCCATCAATTGGTACTAAAATACTCACAAGTAATTATTTTCATTATTCAACCAGCTTGTTAAATGATCAAATAATATTATTAAGTTAAATTCAATTCTTTTCAGCAAATGAAGAACTGAGTATTAGAGTATTGTTTTTCATTATTTGCTTCAATGCACTTGCCTATGCCATGAACCTGCTTTGGGATGTTTCCTGCAAAAGGGAAATCTTTTGTACACTCACATGTACCACCAATATAACCTCAGACTGAGGAATAAACCTGATGGACTGGAGGAGAACTACTGCAGATATAATTTCTCCACTGTTGGTATGGAGGCTGACCGCTTCCTTTCAACTGTGCTTCTGTCAGTAGTTTAGCATGTGCTTTTATTTTATCTCCCATATGAGGAACTATAGAGTACTATTTCAATAAATACAATATTTGTATTTTAGTGATGTTAATGCTGTTAATTGAAATTCATAGCTCATCCAGAAGGCAGATTCATTTGCAAGTTACAGGATTCTTTCTTTCATAGCCAGTTTTGGATTTTTACACACTTATTTTTATTTGGTATATTTTGAATTCAGCCTAATGTGGAGCTCAAAAACCACCGGTATAAATATGAAAGTATACTAGTGTAAGCACAAGAACACTGCTGTGCACTTGACAGATGGAAAAAGTTAACAGTGGATGTATCATTGCCCTATGGTGGAGAACAACACTGTTCATAGATTAATGTTCATTTTATTACATCCATATCTTACTGTCAATCTGTGTGTAGAACTCTCTGTGAGGTCACTGTGATCTGTGTACATCAATCAAGGGTAGTATATGACACTTAGGACTATTTTCAAATGTTGGCTCTTGGCATCTGGAAACCCTCTGTCTTATATATCCAAAATATTTATTTCTTTGTGCAAATATTGGTGGTTACAGAATGCTTTTGGGAGTGAGACAGTGAACTTGAAGTATTTGAAAAATTCTCTGATTTTGATGTACCTATTTGAATTAAATTGAGCCATAGGTTTAAACCTGGTGGACTCATTTAAACCAGTTCCAGAAAATTTCCATTCACAATCGCATTAATGCAATTTGCACCTGCCTGTATGACAGTTCAATCCTCTTGCCATGTAGCTCAGAATAAAATCTACTAATTTAATTATTAAATCTATTAAGTGTGGGTCTATATATACCCAGACAGCAATACCACCATTCTGAAAAAAAACTTTGGGCCTTATGAAGGCCTGTATTAACAATTGTTTCAAAAGAGTTTTGCATTATTTGAGAACCTGCCGATTTGCATTGTTTAGATGTAAGCAGCTTCTGTTTATCACCATTTCTGATACCTCAGACCTCAGATTACAGAAGTAAAGATTGGTCCCTGAAACAAGTCTGAGATAATCTCTACTTTTTAACATACAGTCAAATGGAGAAACAGTTTTGTCCACACTTGCTCAGTATGACCTCTACACTTTGTGAAATCAGCAGTGACATAGAATTGTATTCTTCTAAATTGATATTATTAAAACAGTCCTCTAACTGTTGAGATTTGAGAGGAATAATTTACCGTCAATATAATTTCCTGTGTGTCCCTTTGTGATGCTCTAATGAAGTTATTATAGTTTGGCCCTTCAGCCTATGACAGATTGAATTTTCCATGACTTGATGATGTGACAAAGTCATTGCTCAAAGGCAAATATACTTTGTAACTGATAAACTAATGCAAATTATTTTTATACTTCAAGTGAAGTTTTTTTTTAAAAAAGCATCCTACTTTATTTTTAAACTCAAATTCAAATCAAGCACTATCATAATTTAGTGGTATCAAAAAAACCATAAGTAAATCTACGATGTGAAAAGAAGTATTACTACAGGATCAGGGAAGTTTTAGAACTTTAATCTTTTATTTACCATACTGTTTGACTACGATGATAGCCAATGTCCTTTTAAAAAACTTTAGCTGTATCATAGGCTGGTTTAGGACAGAAGGAAGAACTGGATGTAAAAGTAATTTTCACTTGTCATGTTCATGCAAAGAATATGTGAATTATTACTCTCAAGAACAAAAGCTTTACCCAGATTGTCAATTCACTTATTTCATTGCCTTTAGGCCAGAACTCTGGACAAGGGTTTGGTGCTGTCACATATCCTTTTCCATCTCATTTAAGTGATCTGGCCTCTGTTTTGGGAATGCATTTTTATTGTGCTGTTAAGCCCTGTGTCCCACACATGAATATTTCATATCTCTACTAAGTGCTTTCACTGAATATATTAGACCCTGGTTTTACTTTTTTTTTCATGCCTGTTGCCACAAATAAGGTGGTAAACATGGCCTAAATATACACGAATAATCTTTTATGGGATGGGAGTTCTCAGATGCCAATAATAGCCACTTTGTCAGGTTTTGGCTGGGCTATTGAAAATGTTTAAACATAATCTGTCCATCATACTACGTAAGCATTTTTCTATTTATATCTGCTTTACCAGTCCACAACAAACATAATGAGCAATAAATGAAGCAGTGGCCAAAAGACACGTTTATGACTCATGCAGATGCCAAGGGACCATCCTAATATGGGCACTGCTTGGCATTTCTGGTAGCAACAGACCAGAGTGTAAGTCTTATTTGACAGTAGTTTTTAAGTTTACAGTCAAAGCCCCCAGACCTTACTCATTTTAATGTAATTTAATGTTAAAATTTCAATTGATTTATTCTGCTTAACATGAGAGACATCAAGGGCAGGAAAACCTAGCAGTTCAAACCAATATTTTACATCCAAAGCACAGCACAAACAAGAACAAAATTGGTCCTGTATTGTGGTAAAATGACAACATGGAAGTGTGCCCATTTGATATTCTTCAGACAGACCTAAACTAAATTAACACTGGAATTTAGCTTCACCTATTTTCTAAGAAATAAACTTGGCTGTGGTAATGGCAAAGATTCATAACCTCATTTCAGCCATTCTTGTGGTGACTAGAATATCTCCCAACAATGAATCTCCTGATAGTTTATGCAGATTGCATCTATAGAGCTGAAAATATATGTGTACTTCCCATGAGTGATTTCGAGATGAAGATGGAAATGGAGAAAAGAATGAGTTAATAAAAGAGCAAGAAGGATGCCTTACATCATGATAGAGAGCTACAATCTATATTTTGGACCTATGTAGAAACCTCATTCTTTTCTAACCTAAGGTTTAAAAAGAAAGTGCTAGGGGGCTTTCAACTCTTCCGTTTCTCTCGGTTGCACATGGGAGTTATGAGCTAAATATACCGGTGCTCCAGGAGATGATCTTGGGGCTATCTGGCTGTGGAGCACCCAACAGATGAACTTTCTATCTTTTTCTTTACATAAACTTTCTATCTGGTTAAACATTTCTTATTTACTAAGCATAGTTATGCATCCTTTTGCTGTGGAAACAGGACCCCTCATCATCTTCTGAAGGAACTGCAGGAACCACTTCACTGTAGTTTAAAACCATTATAGCCTTTCCCAAAGTGTTAGCTGTACATGCCAGGCTTAGAAGCGATAAAATGATCTTACCAATGTGCAGCCCTGGAACAACCTACTCCTTGGCTACACAGAAGAAAGCTATGCTAAGGTTCTGAGTCCTTCTCCACTATGCAGTACAACTTCACAAGTCAGTGCTATAATACTTCTTTCTGACAAATAAACTGCTTTTTATAAAGTCCACTTCTCCTGCTACAAACTGCTTGGTTGATTCCCTGTACTTCCAACGAGACCAATCTCCTTGAAAAAACATGAGAAACCACTTCATCAAGAAGTTTGCATGAAGCCGTACAGTAGGACACAATGTTTGTTAGACAGGGAGTCAAAGAAGCAGTGTTATTACCCAGAGAAGAGGAGCCCACATATTTACCATCATGCAGGTTTGGAATTATTGACATTTCTACTTCAGGCTGGAATCTTGCCACCAGTTTATACTAAAAGCTTGAAGCATGCTGAGTTCAATGGAAGCTTTTTGCATTAAAACCTGAGTGCTGCATCTCAAGCTCTAGGTGCCTAATTGTTGACTTATCAGAAATAAATGTGTTAAAAACCCTTCTTAAGGATTAGAAGAGGCTCCATATCACCAAATGAAGTTTTTATCTATATGTTTTATTTTGTATTTATTTTTCAATCATCTACATATTAACATCTGATTAGCAACCGCTTGTTTAAGAGAGCATATCAGGTTATCTGGCTGGAGATAACAAAGCATGTTTTCCATAGAGGCTTCCAGACTAGAGGCTACACAGATGTGCCTGAGTTAAAAGGATCTCACTGTGTACTTTGAGAAGTGTAGATGGCTTCTGTATTTAGAGAAAACTCATCTGAAGCATCATAAAATAAAATGTACGGAAAATATAATATTCCATAATTAAGATTTCTAATGAATTGCCTTGTTAATCCATACAGTGTATGCATGTTGCAAAATTTTCCTGGCTTAATTAGTGCACTTGCTGATTATGTTTATTTCCTGATATACACACTGATTAAGCATTGTCCATACACTGAGGCTTGAAGCGGGATCAGTCTACAAAATAGTACCTAGTCATTTAACTGGAGACTCAGAATGCAAATAGATCAACTTATGTAAAATTAAATTAGTTCTAATAGAACCCATTTTGACTGAGCAGCTGGTGACACATTATAAACAGAATTCTCTTGTTATGTGAAATAAAGGGCGTCTGCTAACAGATGCTTATATACTTTTAAGCCACAAAAAAATATTGTATTATGTTTAAGGTCTAAAGCTAATGAAAGAAGATGAATTCTGAGCTTGTTAGGTAATCTCAGCATTCCTATCTGAATACTGTATAAGGTCAGGCAGCCCTTTGCAATGCTCTGTGTAGGAACCTAAAGGTGAGCAATCACTAAATCATAAGTCTTACAGTGAGCACATCAAACCTGCTCTCTTTAACAAGTAGTGTCTCAGCTGATTTCTGAAATGCAGTATTAAGATTTGGTACCATCCCTTAAATCTTATTTATTTTGTTCTTTTATTTTGTTCTTTTAATAGAAATTACTATTTTTTGTTTGTTTGGGGTTTTTTTGAACATAATTTCAGACTTGTTATAACACTCAAACTAACCATTATGAAGCAGTTGTGTGCCGTTCCTAATCAACATTTCACAATGAACTGCAATTTTTTCCTAGGAGTGTTGTCAGACATCCTGAAATGTGTAAAGTCCCCGTGACAGGCATTTTTCTTGGTGACAGAACATTTAGTGCTCTGCATGAATGAGTCTGGGGTGTTCAAATTCCTGAATGTACTGTGTATTTATGGCAAATTTGAGCCTTCAAGAAACAGAACAAAATAACTTCAACAGAAATAAATAATTATTCAAGTTAGTAATATATTAAAAGTCTAAATTAGTATTTTATGGTTGTAATGGATTTAACTCTGATCATGGATTTATTTAAGATAAGTTTTTGTGAAGAAGGCATTATACTTACATACTCCTTGATTTTTTTTGCCTGTGTTTGACAGTGCTTACCCTAGAAAAATTTCTCTCCTTAACTGACTTTCTACATACAGAACTATGCAAATTAAGTCATATATATGTTTTAAAATATTATAACATTAGTCATATCTTTGGTAAGTTAATTAGGAAAACAATCAAACACTTCTTTTTTTTTTATTTCATTCCTGCTGAATTTGCGATTGCATTCTGTTTTTTAGTCAATGGCACCTACTAAGCTGAATTTAAAATATAGATTGATCCATTCACAGTTTGATAGTTTTTCTGGCTTTCCTCAGTTTTAATTTAATATCAATGTATTCTATAGAGTTAGAGGTCTACAGAGTTTATACCAAGTATTTTAATCAACTCTTGCAGAACCTAGATGAAAGTCACAGATGAAAGTCACAGCAATTTAAATATCTAGTTGTTACTATCAGTCGAATAAATGAGCATTAAGCTTAAGTAAAAGAATTGCATTTGTACTTATTTTCTCAATGCAGCATTGAACTATGAAGATGTGGACTTTCAATTAGCCAGAAACTTGTATTACTTTTGCTACTTCTTTTGACAAACTGGAGGATACACTAGCTTCACATTTGAATAAAATCATCTGAATGTACATTTCTTCCATTACTTATTTTGTGTATTTTGTTTGAAAAGGCAAAATTACATTTTTTGATTTGAGGGTCTTAAATTTTTACCCTTATTGTGTGAGTCACTGTGTCTCTGGAGAAATGGAAATTCAGTGTGGTACATACAAAATCAAACATTGATATTATAATTGATACATAAAATTATGGTTTAGATACATTATAAAAAGTACTAAAACATTCTA